>VWZW01002585.1:3352673-3406885 GCA_013397115.1 Edolisoma coerulescens
TTTTTTTTTTTTTTAATAAGTAGGAAGCAGCCTTTATCTTATTTTGACACCAGCTGTGATCCAGAAAATATAAACTACTTCACTTGTGAAGTTATTAAGTGGAAATATTTCTGTCATTCCCTGTGGAAAAGGTGCTTGGTGGAAGTATGAGGCTCCAGAGCTATTTTTCTGTCTCTTCTTAAAAAGCTTTTCTACCCAAAAATTTTAGTTGGAAAGAAGAGTAGTATGGGTTCAGGAAGTAGGTTGATTTTGCAGGGGTTGACTTAGAAAGATAAAAGCTTCTTTTGGGGAATGAGAGGGTAATATAACAGCAAAAAGTATAATTTTTTAAACACAGGAAGAAAACTTGAAAAGTTCTATAGACTTCAGAAATTAAGCCAAGAATTATATTCATGTCTTTGATGAGTACTCCTCTAAAATAATTTCTTTTTTAATTTGTCATCTTAGTATCAAAAATGTATATATTCAATATTTACTTTCAACATATACTCACAATTCATACCCTTAGATGTGTATATACCAGACCACAGAGGGGAGATCTGTACTTCTGACGAAGTGAGAAGGGGAAGCGCAATAAACTGCATTTCTCTGAAATTGCCGGTCTTATTCTGCGGTTGCTACACGCATCTGGGCAAATTAGTTCTCAAGCAATTAAGTAAACAAACATCCTGTTCCACCTGAGGGGTCCACAGACCTGTTTCATCTAGTCCACTAATTTTCAGTGGTTTCACACAGGATGGAGTAAGGAAAATTAGCTGTCCTGGCAGTTACTGAAACTCAACAGCTGACAAACTCTTGCTGGGACATCCATGCCTCAGGAATGTAGCCATCCACTCATTTTGAGGATTTCCCCCGCTTGTGACTGGCCAAAGGTGCTCGTGGCCTCTAGGGATACCCTCAAAAAAGTTTCTGGCCCAAAACATTAAGGAAAAACATGGGAACTTATGGCAGCTTATGAAGATCTCTTTCATTCCTTACTGAATGAGAACTTGATGGACAATTTTTGTGAAATTGCAATTTTATAAGAAATGCTCACATATTGGCCTCAAAATATTTATGCCCAAATGGTAGTGTTTTGGTTTGGTTTTTTTTTTTTTTTAATTTCCAGTATATTAAAGGCAAAGTTCCCCTCAGGCCTTCTTGGCCTGAGGAATGTTGTACAGCACAGTGACAAAAGAATAGTTGAAAATAAGCAAGTTGAAGTGTTGAAAGGCATGAAGAAGTCTGGCATAATTCTTCACTCATTCCTTTCACTGCTGTGATATCTGAAGTTGGACAAGGCTGGCCCAATTTACTCAACTAAAAGGTGGGACTGATAATAGTACTGTGAGTGAGTTGTTGAGAGAATTATTTAATTAATGTTACCAAAAGGCTTCAAAATCCTTAGCTAGACAATATTCTAAAAGTATCACGTTTCCTTCAATAAAGATTGCTTGCCAGAGGGGAATACCCGTTCACGATGCAGCATTTACAGTGTTGCACAATGTAGAAGGTATATAACAAGGAGAAAGAAGAAAAGTATTTTTGAAGAACATATTTGATATTTTAAAGAGTTCTTTAGGCCTGTGACTGTGTAGATCTACTACACAGATCGGGCAATCATTGCAGTGATTGCAATGCCTTAAAGCAAGGGGCAAGCTCAGCACGTAGGTTCTTAAATAAGAACACTGAAAATAATACTTGTTCCTTCTATGCTCTAGAACCAGGACTCTAAAATATCTCCCTAATATAAAACAAACAATTTTCCTTCTGTCTTTTTATCCCGTTACAAATTACATTGGAACTCAATAATGAACAGATAGAGCTGAATTTTTCAGTTACAAAAGGAAGCAGATGAGGTGATAATTGCACTTGCTCTCTGTTTTGAAGTATCCCTCACTCACTATCATGGCCTGAAAGAGTCACAATGGATTGAGAATATAGGTACAAGTTCAGGAGTGCTCTAAAATTCAGGCCAGAGAACTTTGTGTCCAAAGGTAAAAGATCACTTATGAAAATCAATTTTATTATTGTCTTTGTTTTAACTGATGTTAGGAAGAGAGCAGGGATGTGAAGAATGGTGACTTAATGGCTTTGGTCTCTGCTGTTACCTTCAGTCCTAGATTTTATCTAGCTGGTTTGACTCTTCCTTATCCTTCAAGCCTCTCTCTTTCTCTTGATTACTGTCTTGGGCTAATCTCCCTTTCCTGGTCTTTCTCTTCCGCCTCATTTTTCCCCTCTAAAGGTCATTGATGAAGTCCCTCTTTCCATGGTTTCAAGAGCACAGAAACATCCTCCCAGTCATTCACAAGAACCTGGCAGCTGATATTGGTACTTCAGACACAAACATGTAACTGCCATACGAAATAACTTCCTAAGGGCCAAATTCTGCTTGCATTAGTAATGCAAACAGTGCCATTAACTTCACTCTGATTTGATGCTGTTAATTAACATGGTGTTATTTTTCTCTTATTTGTGGTTCTTTTCAAAAGTCATCAAAAATCAGAACAAAAAACCAATGTAATAACATGCTACAAATTACTTTAATTATGGAGTAATAGTAAAAGGTATCTAAAAATACATTAAATATTTTCCTCATGTTATTCCAGGTTTGCAGTGCTGCGGTTGCCAGAGCATAGTTACACTATTGCAATGCAAGGATGAGGGTTCATGAGACTCTCATATTCTTCATTTTTTCTCCAAACTATATAATCTCTAAAACCCCAAAACAACAATACAACACCTCCCAAACCCCAAACCACAAAGAGATATTTAACTGAATTTTTTACGTCCTAACAAGGCACTTAATTCCAGTTTTTACAATGTGTTAACATTTTTTTCCTTTTTTTTTTTTTCTGCCTAGCTTAAAATCTAACAAGGATTAGAACCTTGGTTTTTTGGGGTGAATGTTGTGTGCTTGCTCTTGCCACAAGAATCTGGTAATACTATACACCTACCTATCCATAAAAATTCAGTTTAGTTTTCAAGGGTCTCAAAGATATTTGAAAAACCTAATGAACATTAGATTATGGGATCAAATAATTGATTGTATTCATATGTAACGTAAAAAGAATTGAAATGTTCATGCAGAAGTTTAGTGAGTTGCCTAAATTCCTGTGATAGAAAAACAGCAAAAGACAGCTCACTTAATAAGGTGTATCCATTGGCTATTCTACCTCCTCTTACTAAAGTCTGCTGCATTTGGAGCACATCAATCTTTTGGTGATCTCCAGCTAAAAAGAACCCAAACAAATCATTTAAAAAACTGCCAAAACAAAAAAAAAAAAATATACACAAACACTTCAAACAAGTAAAGATGACATTCATCTATCTAAGTGGTGTTAGCATCTGATGTCAAGTGCATATACATGTTTTTGTGTTACAGTATTGTATTCCAGCCACAAATGAAAGTCACAAATTAAACACGAGAGAACAGAATAATAAATCAGGCTTTTTTTTGCCTACAGATTATCAAGAAAAGATATCCCCATTGAGAGAAAAACATCTAGAATTGTTCTTAAAATGACACCTGGAAACAAATATCACAACTCCAATAAGCCTGAGAATTAAAGTCAATGCAGCATAAATAACAAAGGCTATCAAAAGACAAAAGTTATGCAGAGAAGAAAGGCCCTAAAACAAGGTAATGTTTTTATTCCTCTCTCCCAAACTATATAAAAATCTACCAAATTAGAAGGTCTAATAAGATCAAGCATTCCCTTCCAGTTATGTACATAAATATTTTCCGCATTTCATCATATTCACCGTTTGATTCTATATGAAAATGAATTTGCTTCATGCCCCCTAAAACTATCATTGATATTGGTTTAATTAGATGCTTCTGCAAATACACCAGAACCATGCACTCTGAAGAGGGAGTTGAGGAAATCAAATGCAGAAACAGAAAAGCTTGGCTGGGACCCTCTTGACTTCCAAAGAGTCCACTCCTCTAGGCAGGATAGGTGGCAAAACAACAGAATCAGATTCATTGACCAACTTCCATAGTGCTGAGCTCAGAGTAGATTTTCACATAAGTCTCAGGAGCAGAGCTGCAGGAGCGCTGTGCTTTCTGTTTCTATATTTAATGTAACCTGTAGTTCAGGTCAATCTCTGTGACTGATTATTCAAGAAGACGGTATTTTTTATATGTATAATACCCTGAATGATGGATATCAGCTCCTGATAGGAGGTCCTACTTGTGGTCTTTTGCATTTCAGGATTTTGGGATGACTATGCTGCAGAGCAGAAAGTATTGCAATTGTAGGGAGAATACCTGTCTCCTTGGCCTAAAAGTTCCTCTCCTAAAAATTGGATGCTGATCTGGGCCACAGCATAAAATAGCAGATGACCAAGACAGGGTGTGGGCCTAGGTGCACTGCCTTAGTGCACTTTAAAAGCCCTTCCACTCATGACAAACTCACAGAGCCAATGCTGCAGAACAATGGATACATGCTTATTTTTTGCCATTTCATTTTTACTCTTAATTCAATTTGAGTGTAAGATTTCAAATAAAGACTTGAAAAATTTTACCTGAAAGAGAAAAAAGCAAAAAAGCTGTAAGAAAAAGAAACCAGGTTTCCACTAGAGACTGTTTAACAACCTGAACTAGAGCTGTCAGCACCATGAACCTACTGCCATAAGATCACGCAGCTCTCTTGTCACATCCCAGAGTATTTGCATGCTCTGCTCTCTGCCACATCTGAAATACTTATTCTTGATCTGGTTTTATTTCAATTCTGTTCCATAAGAACCACATTTTCTTTTAGCAAAGCAGAAGATATTTGTTAGAACATTTTATAATTCTTTATTTAAAATGGCAAGATATTCAATTCCTTCTTGGATTTTAAACATTATCCTCATGGTTACAGATGAGAGAGGCACATGTCTCAAATTCAAGATTAATCCTTTCCTCAGGTGATATATATAAAGGGAAATTTCCAAGGTTAAGTGTACATCCTATGCAGTTTTAGCTGATTACAGTTTTATGAATGCAATTTTAAGAGGTGTTTAATTCCCACTGAAACCATCAAAAAGTTCCATCTACTCTGCACACCTCACTGTTAGAGAGACTGTTTTTCAAATGGACCTTTGTTTTCAGCAAAAAAAGGAAGCTGCAGTTCTCCCGTAGCAAATCTATGGGAACACTCCAGCTTTATAAATTTCCTGCCTTCTTTACCTCATGAACCCAGGTAAATGGGGAGGGCTGTTCAGTAAATAAGCAAGCAGAGATTAGAGCACCTAGAAAGCAACAGTGAGAAACTTGCCTGATGGTGCTGGTTCACTAAAGTTATATTCACCATAACAGACAAAACATGTAACTATTTTCAGTCTCTACCCTCTCAGCTCCATTTCCCCTCACAGGTAGGCCAGGGAGCAGTCTATTTTAGACATTATAAAATCATTTCCAAGGTGGGAGGGACTTGTGGAAAATTACACCTTATTCAGAGGGGACAGACACAGTCTGGCAGCATCCTCTCAATTCTAGTGGGGGTAGGTGTCTAACTTCTCAAAAAAGAATATATTTGGGCAGGTTAGGATTTTGTCTACCCCCATATGCTCAATAAAACCAGCCAGAGGAAGTGCTGAGGGGATTTCAAGCTACATCTTTATCATGGGTTAGTAAAGTGCTGAAGGCAAGTGTAATCAACCTCATGATTCAAAAGAGAAATGACTCAGATGAAACAGACTGTAAAGGGGATTTTTTTCTTGAAGGACTCCCACACAGGACCCTATGGTTCTCCCATACTCCATCATGAAGTGAATAGTGCTCCCAACAGCTAGAATCTCTCCCACAAAAAAATGTGTGTTATTTCCTGTTTTGTTCAAGCCCCAATTCTGTGAGTGCTTATATGAAGTTGCAACCTGTTTCTGGCTGGAATGGCAGCACAGATGATTATTTTGGGTAAGACTGCAGGTAGCAGAAACTCTCATGGTGCTGTCTCCCCCACAAGTAATTTTCTTTTTTCAATTCAAGTATCCTTTCCTCCTTGCTCCAATATTTCCTCCAGCCCTTCTATTTCCCAGGATGACATCTGCCCTGGGATCTGTGTATAAAGTTCCTGAACTGTACGTAAAGTCATGACATTATAATGTAAGAACTTTTGACATTCACAAAACTCATTTACATTTACAAGCATCATCCAGAGAATCCCACAAAGCCCAGTGAGCTGCCTTGGAGAAGAAAGTGTTTATCAGTGTAGCCTGTTTTACAGGAAACTGAGACAGAAGTTTTCCCAAACCTGACAGAAAGCTTTGTCCAAGGCCAACTAGTGAGCCAGAGATGGAAAGAAGAGGATAACCCAGGACTTACTGACTCCAGCCATGTTGTCACTGCACCAGTCAACTCTGTTTGAAAATAAATAAGCTTTTTGGTTATAGAATTTAAATGTCTCAAAATCTGATAACAATTTCAACAAATCTGTTCTCTAGTGCTTTCAAGAGGGAGAGATTTCTGATGTTTTTCATCTCTCAGTAAGTGAAAATATCTCAGGATTCCCATTTACCTGTACAGTGACTTTTTTCCCCTCCTTTCCAGCAGGTGGAAGTGGTAACAGAGCCAAGAAAGAGCTATTCCTTGTTGAAGTAATTGAGGGCAGCAGGTACAAGAGCCCAGGAGTGTTCAAATGCTAACAAGAATATATCAAGAATACATACAACATATAACAATTCACGGAAATGCAAAGTTGTCAAGTTCTTGTGAGTATTGTAATATATTATGAGTAACTTAATGACCTAAATTAAACAATTCTTTCTCTGCATTTATTAGTTCTGCTGTATCGTCTCTTTCCAGATTCCAAGAATACACTGTCTTACAATTGAAATTTGTGAATGATGTGTGCCACAGGCAGTGGATGACTAGACTTTCAGTTCCTGTATAACTTCTCTTTTCAGTAATGATGTATTGAAGAGACAGTACACAGAACCAGTGTAGGAGGTCTAGTTTCTCCTGTAGCTTTCAGGCCACTCAGTTGCAAAGTCAGAAATATCAGAATCTAATGTTTCTCAGGTTATTCAGGGCTTGAATGTTGAGGAGTTCTGCTGGGATCAGTTTTTCTTGCATATTTTCTGCCACTTGAAATGGTAGATTCCCAGCAATGTGTAGCTTTACTCTTGTGTTTTATTCATCATTGGTCTAGAAGATAATTTTCATTATATGATCGTTACATCAATTTTTGTTTTGCTAGTGCATAAAGAAAAGGATTTTACATGCTACTTTGAACTTCAGTGGCAGTTTATTGTGGTGCCTAGAGAAAGTTTTGCATAGTTTAATTTCCTATAAAATGGAGAAGCATAGTACTAATAATATACTGCAAACGAAAAACTCATGAAATAAAATTAGTTGTTTACAAATCATGAATCTTAAGTGATATTTGCTTCCAGAATATAGTAGTAATATTGTTATTTAGCAAGGACTTAAAGAAAACTCCTAACCCTTTCACCTTCTGTGCCTCTTAACAAACATTTCCCTGTTGCTGTCATCACCACCTCGTACTTCCTTATTCTCCTCTTCCAGTTTGCAGTGTTTTATATATCCTAAAACACATATGTTGGCTTTGAAGGCCTGAAAAATACAAACCTGATCTTTCTGATGGGGAAGGCTCTACATAAAACAAAAGTTTAAGAAAGAGGAGAAAAATTAATGACCAGAAGAAACAGCCAAGAACAACTGCTCCGAATGACTGTGGAGGACAGTGAGGCTGTTTTTGGGGTGGCTGTTTTACTGTTGTCCCTGTGTGGAGTGGTACGGCCTTTGGTGAGCCATGGGACTTTGCAGTTTTCCCACTGAAGGCATTTCTCATCAGATGGGCCAAAGCAGCCAGCCCTAACGCCTCTGGCCACCCCCAATCCTGCTGGCCACCAGGCAGGCACTAAGCAGATAAGGAAGCTGACAGATGCAGAAGATACATGATCCACATTAGAAGCATTGGTCTGTATCCTACCTTGTGCTTCTCTTCCTCTACCCCCTCCGAAAAAAGTCACCCTTACATTCCTGAGGGAGAATTTAATCCTGAGGATTGTTACTGCCTGTGATAATGGGAGAAGAGAGACGCACATCTCACTTCCCAAAAGCCCACATCTGGTTCAACTTCAGTGAACTATACACACCTCACTCAGCTTTCCTATCAGCACCATAGCACTGAGTGTGCAAACAGCACACCAGGCTGAGCAGTGGCTACCAAACACAAGGGTGTCCGGACCATGGCCCTACAACAAAAGACACGTCACTGCCCCTGCTGCTGCCAAAAAGTAAGGAGAGGAAAATCACAGGAAGAAGCAAAAGTAACAGCCAGATCTGATTTTCTGTTGATTTATGAGGTAATATTAATATTTGGAAATACACCGTTGGCTCATAGCAGGCTGAAGAAAATTCAGTAGACCTATATTCTTTTGAAATCTAAGACTCTGTCAAAAAATGAAAAGCTCTGTGAAATTGGGCAGGTTTTGCAAGGATTTCATTTAGGGGAAAAACCAGGAAACTCTTCTGATGATGCCAAAACATCCCATTCCTACATTTTTGGAATGAAACCCTTGGACTTGAAACTTGAAAAAAACCCCAGCTTTTCAAAATTCAGATAATAAACTGTATCAACATTAAAAATTAAGCAAATGCTATATTGTGAATGCCCTGAAATTATTACTTTCTAATTATTTCACTTCATGGAGAGTTTGACAACAACTTAATTTTTCCTCAAAGTCAGAATTAGTTTTGAATTCTTAAGCTCCTTTGTGAGGTAGAATATATTTTTTCTGCATAGTGTTAATGTTTCACAAGGGGAAATGTTGTCAAAACCTGATGAATAGGAGAACAGGGCAATTGTGTCTCTGAAGCTTAATTGGTGTAGAACCATTCAAGTAGGGATTTCAGACCCTCTGTAACTTGTTTTCCAGGATAATGAGATGCACAGAAGGGAACTTAGATTTATCTGAATGAAAAATTTTATGAATCTGGTTACATTTTATGGCAAACTCAGACTGAGTTTTGGATTTCTCATGAAAACTTATTGGAAGTTTATGTGAAAGCAAGTTTTGCGTTACATACTTCGTCCATCCAAATGCTTTGGCTTCTAACCCTAGAAGTGAACACTTTTTTCCACTGGGTGGAATTTGATCTGGTCTGAATGAATTCTTATCCTTGTTTTTCTACTTGTCCCTTTGTCTTCTTCTAGGTCTTTTTTTTCTGTTTGTGCCATCTGATACTGGTGTTTTTCCCATTCCTGGGTGAACAACATTCTCCTCCTCCTACCTACAGTCATTTGGAACAGACAGCCATTTCTCTGCCTACCTGAATACCCATGATTTTCCATACATAACCCAAAAGTAAAAATTAAAAAGCTTTGTCTTTTGACTTTCTGAATGTTACCTCCATCTTGTTATTAAAGGTTTTTTATTCTTCTGTAAATGCTTTATTTAACACAGTAAAGCCTTTTGGGATAGCCTTTATATGATAGAAATTATAAAAATGGATTTACATTGTGCTGTGAATGATGATACTTAAACTACTCATATGCCTACATTCTTCCTCTCAACCTCTATTCCTTTATGAGCAGAGAATGGAGCATACTTAAGGAAAACAAGATTCATTTCCTTAAAAACCTCTAAGCTAATGCATTGTTATGTTTGTTACTGTGGTTTCTGTGAGAGGCAGATGGATAACAATGTGGGCGCTTCTAAAGAAAAGCATTTCCAAAGCAATACCCAGATCAGTGGCTGTTTTCTGCACCAGCGCTTCCTTCCTTCCTTCCTTCCTTCCTCTTCCTCTTTCTGCTTGATTCATGATGAAATGTGAGACCCTATGCAGCAGGAAAAAACAATTTTCCCACATGGTGGAATTTTACTGATCTCAGAGTGTCATAAGATATGGCTACACTCTGTATTGAACCTGCCTCGAGGCCCAGGGGAAGCCTTGACCTACGGGCTACCTCCACAGTGTGAAATGAGGTGACAGCTAGCCCTGAGACTGCTTACTGCAGGGACAGCGGCGAGAGCCAGCAGCGGGCACTGGGGTGCACAATACAGCAAGAACCACGTCCTTCAGGCAACAGCACAGGTGTGCAAGGCCAAGTGCACAGTCCAGGTACAAAACACAGCAGTCCTCTGCCTGGGCAGTCATTCATACAGCCATGTAAACTGATGTGAGAGTCACATATGGGACTGCGCTTTTCTAGCCCATTTCCTCCAGAACAAAGAAAGGTGGAGCAAAACAACAGCAATGGCTTTGACTGCCCCTTCATCATCTTGCACAGAGTGGAAGCATCCCTAAAGTAGGGCTAGCTGGGTGCACTTGTGTGTGTGAACCGAGAAGCTGTGTATGCAGTCACTCTTAACACCAGTATGTTGTGTCTGTGTCTAGGTCCTCCGAAAACCAGACAACTATTATGAAGACGTAAATTCTGATGCTGAAAGTTTACCATTCAAAAATCTGTGTCTTTTAGTAACTTGCAAATTAAGAGACTTCATTTTGTAAAGCGTGATCAACAATGTGAGTTACCTAAATCAGTCTCCAAGATCTTGTCACTAGCCAGACTAATAATCCAATACTCTTTCAAAAGTCTTCACAATAATGGACATATTTTCAGCTTTCTCAGGTCGGGCAACTTATGAAAGGGAACTATGTGGCTCCATGCAGAGCTGCAAGTGATTCTTAGCAGCTTACCCTACAGTACCTCATGCAGGGACTTGTGCTACATTCCCGTGGATTATGGACTTCATCAGAATCTTTGAAATGAAGTAGCTATCCAATATATACAGGGATCTCACAGGCAGCTAAAACTTTATTGACACTGGGGAAGTACACACATTTATTTATTAAACAAGAAAATATCTTATACGCACGTGCAGAGACACATGAACACACACATGCCATCAGAGTACATGGGGATGAGGAAATCTGCGACATTATCACCTGAGATAGAAGACATGAGGGAAAGAGACTTCTGTGCACTGCACTTATTTTACCCCTGTTTCTCATTACATGGATAACCTTAGAACTGTTCTTGTTAGCATTTAGAAAAAGGGAAAAATCTAGCCTCCTGCAGGGGAGCTATTATTGCTAGAATGTACTAGCATTATCTTGCTTATGGGGTGGCATATTGTTTATGCAGCCTATTTATCAGTGTAGGAATATATCTACCAATATAGCAATATCTCTGCAGTAATGGCATACACGAATAAAAGAGTTTTCATGAACACAGAGTTCCTGCCTGTAGCATGTACATCTCAGATACTAAAGGATTATTTACCTATCATTAAGATATGGATTTTTTTATCTAGTCCAGTTTTTCTTGCAGCAGAAATCATATTAAACTCTCTAGCTATTATATCTAACATCCATTGGGCACCTTTTCATTCTGGGTAACCTAATATAAATGAAGAAAATAAATCCACAGCAATTTGTTGAGGCGCCTTTTTCACCCTGCCCCCCTCCTCCCTTTCCTGAATTAAATTCACATAATAAAATCCAAGGGTTGCATTTCACTCACATCCGCTTCAATTAGCTTGCACGACTTTGTATGAAATTTTTAATGGAAGAAAAAAGCTAAAACATAATATTTTTAAACCATTGTATAGGGTAAAAATGCTGCATACAACACAATGTGCTTATATGTCACACAACAGTCAGATGGGCTTTAAAATTCAGTGTGAGCCTTCCCAGTGTTCCATTTCTCTCATATTTTCCCATTATAGGACGTCTTTTAAGAGATTTTAGTGATTTTAATTTAATGAAATATTGTTCTACAATGTTGCTTTAGGAAGTGTTTTCTTGACTGAAACAACCAGGGCTAATAATAAGAAAAACATTAATAGTAGCCATATAATGGCTGAAAACTGCAGTCAGTCAAGAGATTCTAATGCAGTATTTGTTTTTTTTCCTCTTGGATAATGGATTTCTGTTGAATGGTAAATTTATTTTTGTTTTTTAAGATTGCTTTTTGCTTAAAATTTCCTATTTCTGCTGAAAGACAAAGGGTAGTTTGGATACTGATAGAAGAACTTTATAGGAAAATTGTAAATAATTAAAAAAATTGGTTTAGTAATATTTTTCACTAGGGAGAAAAATATTTTCTGAGAATAATATATGAGGAGTAGGTGTAAAAGTTGACTTCATTAATCCATTAACTGTATGTGCAAATCAGCTCATTTACATTGCCTTTTTGATACCCCCCGTTTAGGGTATCCCCCACCCATCCGAGGTGGGTCAAAAAGTTAATAACACAGAGACACCTGGTTACATATCATATTCTGCCTCCCTTCTGAAACTTCTGGTGTTTGGCATCGGGGCACCATTGGAGGAGCAGAGGGAGAATGAAGTTATTCCCATCTTGCTGCACACAGGATATTTACAGCTAGAAAATAATCCAAATTGTCTCTTCTTCTGTCTCACCTTAGGCTGTCTGAAAAATTGTCCGCTGCCATATAAAGGAATCATTGACTATGCTTTTATGCCACTGCAGCAAGAAGATTTTGCAATTATAGTCAGAGTTAGAGCCAGAGGTGTCAGTTCCTTCATGTCTGTAATGTGGAAGTAGGTATCTTGTTTGGTCCATGGATTAATCTGAAAAGTCATGAGTTTTTCCAGCTAGGTATCTCACATGCTGGCTTCAACCAACCAATTACCTGAGGTAATTAAAAAGTGTAAAACTTTGCATGTTATGTTGGCTGTGTCCTGTTGGGTGGTTCCCTGTTTAATTCAGTCATATAAGGGTTTCAGCCCAGGTCCTTCCGTGGCTGCCCTTTTGAATCCTCCTGGAGGAACAGTGCCAATAACCAGGGTGTTACAGGAAAGGAGCATGGACCAAACATCTCCTGAGGGACAGCGAATCAGCTCTGCACAAGTCACAGGAGAAAAAGGGGACCAGAAAACACAGGGTTGAAACTCAGTGGTACCCAGTGGATCAAATGAGGTTTTTTTCAGTTACTGGAGAGATCTGTTTGTTCTTGACCTTTCTTCATCCTAATCCCTTTTGCATGTGTAATATATTTAAGAGAATGAAGTCCTCCTAATAAGGCTGAATTGAGGAAATTAGAGCCTCCACTGACTTAAATAAGGGCATGTGTTAACCTGAAGATTATCTTATCCCAAGCCTCTCCTGCAATACAGTCATATCTCTTATAATAACTAAACACCACTGAAATACTGTAGTCGAGTCCTGTGTTCTACTTTTATAGATGCATAATACACATACAATGATACTATGTTTATTCATTCTGTTTATTGGTTCGAACATGATTTTTAATGTGTAACATAAAAAGAGGTTTTCAAGTTTAATTGGACTGTCAACCCCATCATGCTCATCTTTATCTCTGGCCGTTTTTACTTCCAGACTAGCATTTTTTATAGGATATCCACGCATAATAAAACATCCAAACAACTTTTTCACGTCATCTTCAATGAATTCAGAGGATGCAACAGTTTGCACACTCCTCCGCACACATTTTATTAATCCCACTTTCATTCTACAAGGCTACAGAGAATCATGTCATAAATATCTGTCTTGCACTCACGAATTGATATACTATTTTCTTCTATGATCCCCTCTCTCGACTCATAGCTTAAAAATCTGGCAAAAGGTATTCCATGTTCTATTTTCTCACTTCAGTAAAATTTCAAAATGTTACAGAAAATCCTGTTCCAAAACTGACAACATCGCTCAATCGTATGGTGTTATTTTTAGAAAATCAGAGAATATGGTTCTGTACAATAAATTTATAAGATCAGGCTGAAATCTGACATAAAATAGACACTGAAATAAATGGATATATACCAGCTTGCACCTATCGAGGTTCTGGTCCAGAGAACATGGTGCTGAAAGCCTTTTATAGCATTATATAGTTTTCAGACCCACTTAACTGTGATTTAATGTCAACTACACATCAAGTACCTTATTCTTGAAAATAGACTCGTAAATATTCACACAGTTCAAACCGAACCCATATGCAACTGTATGCGTGATATTGAATGTGTGTAAATTAAATGGTGTTTGTGAACCTTATTCGCCTTTGCTGGCCACAAAACTGAAGACAGTAGTATTCTAAGCTGGCCAAAATTGCTGTTCAAAAACAGTTCCACCATACGATATATCTACGATGAAACTGTCTTTTGCCCTCTTCCTTCCCCACACATCTTGTCACAATAAAGATCTGGGTACTTCGTGTCATCATTTGTAATTTGACGCTGAATTATTGGGGTGTGGAAATATACTACCATCTTTGTAATAGGATTCTCCTTTTGCTATAATCTTTCCTTGAATGCTTATTTTTCAGCCAGTAGGTCACCAACAATAGATGTGAGAGTCTGTCATCAATGACAGATGTGAGAGTTACTCTGAGGAGACCATACTCATCTTGTGGTCAGATTTGTGCTCAGACTTTAAGCCTGGGAGTAAAAAAAACTCAGAAATTTTTATTTTTGGTTCAATAGCCCAACATTTCTTTAGACTGCTCTTAGCAGATTTTTGGCCCTGACTAGTGGCATGTGGCACAAACTGACTTGTGATATTTTTTTTTCTGCTTTGGATGTCGGAGGTCTTGTGAGATCATCTGTTTTTTCCTAAAATTCCTGCCATCTTGAGCCAAAACCTCATGAGAATAGTTGTTCTTGGAACATTTTTTTAATATGAAAACCAGAATGAGAAAAATAGGCCTCTCTTGGTTTTGGATTTGCCCCACAACAAAACCCAATACTTTGTTTAAATATACATATTCTGATCTGAGGTCTCCTTGCTACCCCCTCCGTCAATAAGTATAAAAGGGGGTTTAATTGCAAAATAAATTTTAAGGCTCTTGTAACAAATTCTGAGGGGCATCATATTCCACAGGCACTTTCTAGACTCCTTGACTTCTTTCTATTTACTGGTTTTGGTTTTGTTATTTTTTCGTTGGTTATTTTTGGTTCTTTAATTAAGAGGTACATGTTACATAATAATTAATACAACACCTGTGACTGTTTGCCTAACACAGTGTTTTACACTTCCACCACCCAAAAGCAAATAAAATGTTTTTATTGCTATCTATTATGTGTTAGCTATTATTTCTTACAAGAAAATGAGAAAAAGACATTCAAAGATTTTGAGGAGAGACAACAGAAAACTGACAATAGATTATTCTTAATCAGACAGCAGAAGCTAATGCCACAAGAGATATATTTGCACAGGAAACTAATTTTTTATAAAGGATTATGTTATGTACATAGATAACAAGACTATCTCAATGAAATTTTACTCTATAAAAGAGGTTTTGATATAAAAGTAGAATCTGTGAGTTAGTCAATCTGAGAGTATTTAAGAGAGGAGGAAATTTTTATTTCTGGAAGATATTTTTTTCCACATCTATTATTTATTACAGAGCCTTTGCCTTTAAATGAGATCCTATATAAAAACGAACTGAATTAGCTAGACACACCTGATACACAAGTTTGTTTTTCAGATTCCTACATGAAAAACAGGGGAATTCTCATAAAATAACCAACTGAGAATTATAGTTCCTTTTCAAGCCAAACTGCCTAGGACTTACATACTGAAGATGGTCAACCTGCTGCTTTAGAGCTGCATTTGACTTCCTGGACATTCAGGTACACCTTCCATGTTGGGTGTATCTTCTCTGACCACTTTCAGGTGCCTGATGATATGGAGGGTCTTTTCTAAGTCAAACCCCCAGCTCCATCTGATGGAATCCTGAAAGATCAGACACTCCTCTGTGGAGGAATGGGACTGGTGTCGTGGTCAGTTCTGCTCCCTAGTCAGGTCCCAGAACCTCCCCACCCTTTGGCTCTTCAACAATTTCAGCTGAGGCCGTGAAAAAAAACAAAGAATAAAATGAAGAGAATAAAAAGAAGCTTCCTATGTCAGGGAAGTCAAAATCTTTCTTCTAAGTCATTATTACCAACAATCTCAGCCATTGTTCTGTAATGAGGTTTGATGTTTTAAACTACAAAGACACACATTTAAGATATAGAACAATGTTTCTGGCTTTTGTATGTATTTTTTTTTAATTCTAGAAATTGTTTTTCTCTATTTGATATAAATCTGAAGGCAGGAACTCATTCTAGATACACGCGTGGATGCAGTATGGACATATCAAAAGGAATTAATATATACAGGTGCAGATAAAAGAAGCAGGAATAAATGTATACAGGCAGTGGGTATAAGAGAAGACAAAAGGCAGGGAAGAAGCTAAGTACAAATAAAAGAGAATATGAGAAGGCTGCTGTGTTAGGTTAATGCTATGGGAAATTTAAGTACTTTAAGACCCTCAGATGTAAGATACTATGAAAGTATAAAGCTTTTTTTTTTTTTTTTGTCTAAAATTTGAGTTGAGCCAATGCAGTCTGAAAGCAGCTCCTAAATATGATTATATGAGGCTATGGACACAATTTCTGCCAGGTATCATGAATTTCAGTGTATTGCTGTGTTATTAAAAGCAACCAGCAGTGTGAACCTGCTGCATTATTAACATGTTACATTAGCCTTAATAGTTAATCCAGTATTCATATTCATATCGTGGGCTCTTCTTCTAAGAGAGAGTAACAGCTTTCTAAATGCTTTTAAGATTTCCAGGAATAAAATTAAAGCATGTTTAAGTGCTTGTTGGAAATTGTGTGCAGAATTCCGAATAAGGGAGTTATTGCATTGTATCAGGACCCTTAAGAGATTCAGCTGAGAAATAAATTATGTAAACAATGCAATATGTGTGTGTGTCTACAGCTGTATATCAATATCACCTATATCTATGTATACAAATATCCTTATCCTTTTCTGTCAGTCTGGAATGTGTTATGCTGGAGACACTGAACCTTTCAAAAGAGATGCAAGACATGTTTTTAATGTTGCTTCAGAATTCAGAGGCAAAACAAAAACTGGATAAATACTTCATTATATTTTATAAACAATCTGCTTTCTGATAATTATTATGGAGCAACTTCTCATTCTTTTTAATGAAGTTTGACTCTGAATGAATATGTGGGAAATTAATTTTGGTGAAATAATTCAGTTCAGAGTAATGTATCCTAAATGAGATTTGTTGAAACCCTCATGGTTTCAGCCTGTAGTTACAGTGAGAAGAGTGAGCGCTGATGGAGGAGAGGAGGACAGGTGCCAGTCAGAGGCTGCAAGAACAATCTACCTCTGCCCCTCAGTTCTGAAGGGAGTTGTATTGGAGCTACAGGAAGGCCCCACATTCAGCTTGGCTGCGGGTTCAGATTGGATTTCCTCTCTGCAGCTGCTCCACACTCCACTTGCAAAAAGTCCAAACATCTGGGTTTAATGTGAATGGAGTGGATTTCAAGCTTAATTCTTCTCTTTGTCTCTGTGTGTGTGAGTATGTGTGTGTGTGAAATAATCTTTCTAGAATACTTTATTGCTTTCCTAAATCTTTCATTTGTTTTGCATCCTTACTATTTATTTGGGTATGAAATACACAATCAGTAAAGAGCCTTGTCTCCTGTCCCATTTCCTGCTCTGCCTTCAGAACATACTATTATTTGTATTGTCTGGAAAACATATTGAAGACCTAACTGAAATACTGTGAATCATCAACATTTTTTTTACAACTTATTCTAGCATAGGTGTTTCAGGTGCAGGAATCCCTGCTGACAACTGTATTTTTTTTTTAAGAGGACTAATAGGAAAAAAAATCATTTATTGGACCATAAAGATTGATTTTTGAGCTCTCTCCCTTGGCAGTGTTATATCTCGCCCTCCGTTTATGATGTTCTATGTCTTATATGCATTGGGCACATTATTAAACCTCATGTGAGAGAATGGAAGAAAAAATATCAGGTAGTAAATAACTGGTTTGCTTATCATGCCTCCCAGTTTGATTTTGGTAGGTTCCGGAGAACACAGGTGTAGGATACTGAATTATAGCAAATAAAAGACTAAAACATAACAAAGCTACCTGAGGGTTTGGCTGAAGTCCCTGTGCAAACTGTGATTAACTGAATACCTACCCTGGAATGCTGGTTTGGCAAGAGGTTATACACACATGAATGAATCTGTCTGCATACTTAGACACTGCAGTTAAACTTCTTTCTCATAAAAGAAAAAAAGGTGTTATTTCCGATTGTTGAATATAGTTTGAGTCTGTCTGTTTTGATTTAAACTCCTCATCCTCAGAAGAAAAGTGAGGTGACAAGTGTCCTACATGTATAAGAGACTGGGAAGAAGAGGAGAAGCAGCAGTCAAAGACACGTTTGGGTGCATGAAGGCAGCTAGGCAGGACTTATTCCTAAAAATTAGAGTTCCTCTGGGAAATGGAGGCTGATCTCAGTGTAAAATGCTGAAGGTCTATTAATGTAAATTTACCTGAGCTTATATCTCAAAACCCACAAGACCAGCAGTGAAGAACTGGTCACATGTTAATGGAACTTAACAGATAATATATGGAATATACTTACACATAGAGTGGATTAAACATAAACCCAGAATTTTCAGCAGAGCCTAAGGGAGCTGAAAATCAGTGGTTTGTGAGCACATGAAGGTTTGCCCATGTGGAAAGACAGACAGAACACTAGTCAAAGACTCTTTCTGCTGCAGTTATGCTACTGGTATAGATACAGCCTTACTTATACTCACAACCCCCTTTTAGAGGGCTAACTATAAATTGCATATCAGGCTAATATAAATTAATCCAGGTTTAAGATATCTGGACAATGATTATGTATTAGTGTCCCTTGGGCTGGTTTCTATATGCTCTAAAGCTGCATATGATTGTGGGGACATGGTACAGTCAGAGGAGAAAAGTCATTGCTTGCTATTAAAGAACGTACCTTCTGACTATATTTACTGTCTTTTTACTTTATTTTTTGTTGCTTTCCATGTATATTTCATATATGCTAACAATCTGGATCGTGGACATTAACCCTACATCTACAGAGTAAGCCCAAAGCCATTTTACTCTATTTCTCTGCTTCCATTATAGAGAGTCAGATGAACATTTCTGTTTGGGTACATCTCCAGCTGGGAACACTATAGCACATGTGTCCTGCACAAAAGAGCACATGATGGTCCTGGATGCCTCTGTCTCACGTGATGTGAGATGGTTAGAAATTTCCTCTGTTTTTCCTTTTGCAGACATGCTGTGCATGAACTTGCAGAGAAGAGGGACCTCGCCCTTGATTTATAATCAAGTCATGAGCTCATCTGTGCTCTAAAAGAGTCTATTGTCCACATCTTTCTAGTTTTTCTTCAGGAAAGTTTTGCCAGGGTGTGGAGAACTGGCCCCAAAAAGTAGTTTTTCTTCTTCCACATTTAAATTACTTCTGACCCTTCCCCGATTTTAATATTTTTATTTCCTCAGCTTTTTTCCTAATTTCCCTGGAAATTCAAGGTTTCTTAACAGCAATTATTTTTTCCCATGCCAGCAAGAGGGTTCTGGTACTTGCTGCAATCAGGGGGTGAGAAAAAATACTGCCCCAAAGATTCTGCATCAGATAACCTGATTTTTTATTTATTTTTTTGTGTGGTGACAGCATTTTGTTTTGGTGTGTGTGGGGACAGTGGTTGTATGACAGTAGAGTGATTCCAACACTCTGCTCCCTTTGGCAGTTATACCTAAAATCAGCCTCACCAGGAGGTCACCAGATTCATGTAACAGCTACTGGGGAATCATTTTCTTCTGCATATCTCACTCAGTAACATCCCTGACTATTTTTTTTTATTGCAAGATTTTGCTAAAGATTTCTGGGCATCCTTTTTTTTTTTTACTACAATGGGCAACGAAATCTGCCCATATAGGTGCATACCATCCCTAATTCCTGCAAAGAGCTGCTCGCCATACACAAAAACCACCCGTATAGCAATTAAATTCAGGCACTTGGTGGAAAACGGCCAGTTCATTTTGCATCTACTTGTTTTGAGAAAAAGACTCCCCCCACCTTCATCTGAATAGGCAAGATTGACATAAAAAAGTACTTCAAGAGCTGAACTCATCTACTGAACACAAATACAGTGAGTTTCTGTATATCTTTAAATGTTTTATATGTCCTAGTCATATATAATTTATTGTGTTGTGAAGCTGAGCCCTTCTTTGAATGAAAATTTTACTGTCGGAGCCTGGGGTACTTTAGTCTGATGATTTAAAACTCTCAATGCGCTCGTAGCAAATAGCACTTTTTATTACAGCATGTTTGTCCAAGAGGTCAACTTTCAGCACAGCAGGATTTCTTCCCACTGTAGAATAATTTCTGATGGCAAGAATCTCCCATCTTAATTCATCTGGTGCTGAATGCAGTAGCCAACACTTTCTCAGAGGCTCATTAGACTGGACCTGCCAAGAAAATGCACAAGAAAAGTGTGAAAGCTTCACCTTTCCTCATGCAAGCATTCTTGCTAGCAGATCATACAGCATGTTAAATGCTGTATGCCTGCTTATACCCCTTTGGTCTTAAGATTCCCATTTATAGTTTTGCACCAGCATTTCATTTTCTCAGAGGTGATGTTGAATCTAATCTGCCTTGTGATGATGTTAAATTCATTTTGGAGATGAGTAAAAGTGACTAAAATTATGTGCATGTTTCCTGTGAAATATTGTACACCAAGCAGGTCCTAGATTAAAAGACAAGCTTGACTTTAAAGGTAATGTGATTAATTTCCTCAGCCAAAAACAGCTAGATAGTTTTCATGCTCAGGCTGATACAGTATAGATGCCCTATTACACCCATTTACAGTCTCCATCCCTTTGCTCAGCCCCTGCTGAGCCTATTAAGTTGGTATCAAGTCAACTTGTCCCTCAGTGATAGTACACAAACTCTCAGAGTGCTGCAGAATTCTGCATCTGTCCTTTTACCTGTCACTTCAGCCTCCTTTTACTGATGTTAAAAGAAATCTTTACTGTCAGTCATATAACCAATTCACTTTGTTCACAGGCTGTGACAACCTTGTTGTGTTTCTCCCACCACAGAACCGACTTCTGTGAATTAGTATTCTCAAAATTTAGACTAGCTCATTAGTCTGAATAAATTTGAAAGGTTGCTGTTCACATTTTTTTAAAAAAAATGTAGCTCAGCTTTGCTTGGATATAATTTAGGCATCTTTAGAAAAAAAAAAAAAAGAAAAAACCCACAAACACAAAAAACCCCAACAACCAAACAGCCCAGCTCCCAAGTATTCACTTTATGATTTCAGAGCTAAAGGGTCTCTCAGTGGCTTCTTTTGAGCTAATATAAATTTAATCAAATCTTCCAAGTTTTTTCCAGCCTCCCCCTCTCCCCCTCTTTTTCTTTTTTTTTTTTTTTTTTTTTTGTATAATTGGAAAATTGGCTACTCTTTCAGAAGAGAAAACAGAAGCTCAAATGCCAATCTCAACCATCTTTGTGGCTTACTATGTCCCCCAGACCAACTTGTTTCCACATCGTCACTGAAAATATAGAGTAAATTTCTCCCTCAACGAGTGATACTTAACCCCACCTGCCAGTTCTGTACACGACTGTCAGTGCACCAGTCCGATGCAATGAAGGAAATCTTTTTGACTAAAAAATTGCCTATGATTAAGCAAAGAAACCACCACTTTTGCTCCTATTTTCAAAGTCCTACCAACAAAAGCTCTTAACTCTCTACTTTCATGAAATCATTAAGATATTTTCACTCCATCATGTCATTTCTTTGTGAGGGTTGAAGGCTGACTACCAGTGGACATAACAGAGGATACACCTAGTCTGCCCCAGCAGAAATCTCATATGGTGCAGGAATGTGGGGCCACAGAGAACCAAAGAATTCAATGGATTGAGCGCACTGCTGTCGTTCTGCCTTTAGGGAAACTCTCAGGCACTGGTGGTAAGATGGAATCAGGACATCATTTCGGATTGTGCTAGCTTTCCAGGACATTATTATTAGGAAACCATAAGGAGCAGGGAAATTGCTTTCCAGAAACAATAATCTATACACTAATTTGGATCAGTGGAGTACTTGTCACAAGAGGATTTCAGTGTTTTATAAACAAACCTAGAAGGAAATGATGGTGATACCTACTCTGGGTTTGAACAATGAAGTACAGGGGACCAAGTCTCAGCCATTCAAATTCCTTTCTTTTTGCTAAAATTGCACAAATTTCACTGGAGCCCCTTCTGAGTTTCCCTGGCAATATCAAAATCCAGTCCAGAAGCCAGGGAGGTTAAATAATTTACCCAAGGTCACATCACAAGCATCTGAGCCTCAGAGTAAAGGATAGAGGTCCTCAGAGCCTCACCTAAAAGGAATAATGATGACTTCACCATTAGCTATAAAATAGAAATATAAAAATGTCTTTGCATTAACATCAGCACCTTAAAACTAAAAATGAGAGAGCTTGGCCAAAGGGGTCTGATATAACTGACTACAGAGTCAGGGTGGAAAACTATAAATCAATTGGATGAAATGATCCTTTGCTACAGACTAGAGAAGAAATTTGGCTATGTCTCAAGAAACGGAGAATTACGCTAGACATTAAGGGAACCAGAGAAACTCTCAACAGTTCAGGGTGGATATAACTGTGCAATGGAGCAGAACAGATTAAAAATCCCAACCTAAAGAAGGATTAATATATAAAACTGCAGGAGAGAGACATGATGTGATAGAAATAATGTGATGGTGCTCTTAGTATGCATTTGCTATGTTCAGAATATTAATCTCTTGCCTTTTCAGTTGTTTTCTTAATCCTTCCTCTGGTGTGTGACAATACTGTTGCTCCTTCTTTCAGTATCAATGGCTTCTTCTGACACCAACGACTCATTGTGCCAGGAGCCACAGATATCCAGAAGTTCCTAACTGGGCTGCATAGAGCAGAAAGGTCAGTCATGTGAAATGCAATTCTTTTCATATTTACATTTTGCTTTGCTTACACAGACCTCCAGTAAGTATTGCCCTGAAAGAGAGACAGCCAGAAATAACACAAGGTCATACTTTCTTTTGGGAACTACAGTGCAGCAACTCTGCCTTTTGAAGGGACTTCTGTTGAAAATTAAGACATTGTTTGCTTTCTTCAGAATGTTGCATAGAAAAGTATCTGAATCTCAGTGTTCAATCATGTGAATGACTGTCTTCCTTTAAAAAAGGAGTACAGGGCCTCTCTTCACCTGCTCTTGACACCACACCTACCATTTTCTTTTGCTTTCTCCTTTCATTTTCTCCCACATACTCATAAGCATTTGCTTCTCCACATCTCAAGTGCACCGTCCACTTCTTCAAGTATTAGGTATCATCCTTTGATCTCATCCTTTGGAATAGTGGGCATAAAACCTAATAGGAAATATTCTGAAAATCACTAGAAAACAGCTTTAACCATAGCTTTCCCATCTACTCTCACCGAAAACACCATCAGAGAGAAGGACAGAAAAGCATGCATGCATGCACACACATGCACAAAGGCTGTACATGACAGGCACATTTATATATGTGTTTGAGAAGAATAACGATACTGAATTGTTTATAAAAGCTGTATTCTCACCTCTTTTCTTAAATTTTATTTTTGGCTGATATCTTCCCTACTTAGTTAATAGCTTTTAGGTTCTCTTTCTCCTCTTTCTCTTTTTCTCTCCCATCTTCTTTTGTGGCCAACTTTCTCTTCATCCCTGGCTGCCATGCCCAGTAAATTCTGGACATCATTACAACAGCTGCTTAGGAGTGGATGGGATTTGTCTCTGCATATCAAGCCAAAAGGCTCTACAGATTTCTTTGTTGTGGCTGCAGTCTTAACAAGGCCAAAATAGTCTGGGAAGCACCTCTTCTTTTGGATTTGCCTTAGATACTCTTTTCTGGTTTATTTATTTCCTCTTTTTTTCTCCTTAGTTTTTATCTTTCTTTCTTCCTTTCCCTTCTCATTTTTACTCCCTGTATTTCATGCCCAATTAATCTTGTTCTCTCCAGCACACTTTTATAGGAAGGAAGGTTCATGAAAAGAACTTTCAGAAGAAGACTGAGCCAATTTCCTTGGTAACTACCAAAAGCAAGTGAAAATGACAAACGGATTGACTACAGGGGATTGATTGATACTGATTTATAGCTGAAAATTGGATCAAGTGCATCCACATACACTTTCTCCAGGGACTAAAGCAGAGGCAGACTGCTTCTGTCAGCATTCCTATACCATGAAGCTAACTCCCCTCATGTCACCTCATGTCTCCTTTTCTAGTCCTGTCTTCTGCTTAAATAAAGATAGGTGTTGAAATAAATGTGCTTGCTGCCTTATCCCAGGGATATAACATTTTGAGGATACATGTGACTTATGCTTTACCACGAAATAATGCTAATTTTTCTACATACCCTGGAATCACTGCTCAACTATGCATACCTGCACCTCCTCCTTCACATGCCTGTGTCTGCTAGGTATCCTAAGGTGGCTTTGCACATCAGCTTTCTCATACTTATACCTTGGATTTTAGTGGTTTTACTACTGAGTGGCAAAGAAGAAGTAGCAGCACCTATCCTAAATCTGTTATCTGGAAATCCCTATTTCTGATGAAAACTCTTATTCATGTGTATGTACATGTTCTTATTGTCCTTTTAGGACACCCAAATGAGTGAGGTTTGGAGGGAAGCACTTCTGCTTAATCTGCTACCTTAATCAATTAATTTCTTAAGTAGAGTAATAATTAGAAGCATCATCATGACCCAGCCAGGCTGCCAGAGGTAAGAAAGGACTGAAAATTATCCACGGAAAATAGGGGAAAAGTAAAAATATTGGCCACTAAAAATTTCCAATCTTTTAGACAATAGGAAAAGGAAGGGTTAGTTACTGTAGTATTCAGTTCATAACACATTACAACAAGATTTAGTGAAGAAATATAGTTTTATCATGGAAAAAAAAAAATTGGGGGTCAGATTACATGGTACCATCAGATGTAGAGACCCCAGTGTTGGAAGGACTTTTAGGACTTCTCTTTTTGGAGAGAACATACCCTTGGTGGAGAGTCAGGGTGCTGCCACTGTCCCCAGTGCTGTTCTGCAAAGAGCAGCCTCTGTGACTACCTCGCTTGTGTAGTTGTCAGAGTCTGTTCTGTGCTAAATCCAAATTGCTCTCCTTAGGAAGAAGGATAGGAAAGCCTTGTGTTTGTATATATGATTTCCTGTATGTCACTTTGTTTTGGGCCTGATCTGACAACCTCTAACTGTGGCTTTCATTCTTGCCGTGTGGTCATGGGGCTGAAGATAAACAGACAACAGAGCTGTCCCTACAGTCCTTCCAGTGGTCCTTCACAGTAAGGCCTAGATGTTGTTTTTTGACATGGCCAGCTGGATTTTATAGGCAAACTGAGTTGGAGTAATCAGAGGCTGCTTTTGGCAGAAACTTTAAAATGAGGAGCCAAGTTCCGGGAGCATATTAGGGTCCACTCCAGGAGTCCCCTCACTCAGGTAAGTGGTGTTACACAACCACAAAGTGATTGCTTGGTCAAAGTCACCCAAAGAAGCTCTGGCAGTATAAAAAGCTGAACTCAGTCCATTCAAATTCTGGGTTAAATGTTGTAAACATAAGACAGTTCTTTCTTCTTTAGGCTAATCACATTTTTGGAGTATCAGCATTGATGGAAATGCAAAGTTACTGTTACCAAGTGGACATTTCTTTGGGTTTTGAGTCATCACAAAGCCCATGGAAATTTTGATGCCATCTTCATCAAACTGCATTGAGCCCTAAATATAGACTTAATTATTTTAAACATCTCAAATTCAAGGACTTTCTAGTTCTACAGAATTGAACTCCTTTGGAAAACAGTAATCCTTGGACAATCAGATTTTGTAACATAATAGAAGGCAATTTGTGTTGGGTTGACCCTGATTGGATGCCACTAAAGCTGCTCTGTCACTCCTCAACTAGATAGGTGACAGAAAATGTAAGATTCATGGGTTGAGATAAAGAGAGGGAGAGATCACTCAGTGATTACCATCATGGGCAAAACAGACTCGTATTAGGGAAATTGCATTAATATATCACCAATCAAATCAGAGTAGAGATCTTTTCCATGGGTTGTAGTCCTTCAGCAACAGGCTACTCCAGCATGGGTTTCCATGGGGTCACAAGTCCTGACAGCAAATCTGTCCCTGCATGGGCTCCTCTCTCCACAGTCCACAGGCCCTGCCAGAAGACTGCTGCAGAACAGATTTTCCATGGGGTCACAGCCTCCCTCAGGCATCCACCTGCTCTGGTGTGGGGTGCTCCACAGACTGCAGGTGGATCTCTGCATCCTCTGGACCTCCATGGCTGCAGGGGCACAGCTGCCTTACCATGGGCTGCCCCGCAGGCTGCAGGGGAGTCTCAGCTCTGGTGCCTGGAGCAGCTCCTGCCTCTCCTTCTCCACCATCCTGGATGTCTGCAGAGCTGTTTCTCACACAGATTCTAACTCCTCTCTTTGGCTGCATTTGCACAGGGGATTTTTTCTCCTTGAATACCTTATCCCAGTGATGCTACCACTGTTGCTGATGGCCTTGGCTTTGGATCATGTCTGGTCTGTCTTGGAGCCGTCTGGAATTGGCTCCATCCGACAAAGGCAAAGCTTCTAGTAGCTTCTCACAGAAGCCACCCCTTCAGTCCCCCTGCTACCAAAACCTTGCCACAAAATCCCAATGCACAATTCCCCCACAGGAGTAACAAAAAAAAGTGAAAAACTTTTAAAGGGCAGATTTTAAAACCATGAGGAAAATGGTTAACAGCAGGCTGAAGGGCAAAGTAAAAAACTTTAAAACCACAGAAACAGCCTGGAGGCTATTCAAGAACATTGTGTTAGAGGCACAGATGGTTTGTGTATCATTGAGAACAAAAACAAAGTAAAATGGTGAGAATAAAACTATGGTTAAGCAGAGAAGTACAGGGCTTTATTGAGGTTAAAAAGGCATCCTTTAAAAGCAGAAAAGCTTCCTGAACAACCTAGCCAGGTCAGGCCATCCCTCATGCTGGTGAAAGGCAAGTCAGCAATGACAAGAGTAATAAGGAAGTGGTCAGCTAAAAGTAATGAGGACCTGGTGAGTAAAGACACAGAGGCAGATACTTGCACCATGTGGTTCTGGCATATGAAAATTTGCAACAGAAATGTCCCATTGTCCTCTTGAGTTTCCCTTGAATTTCCACTCTTTTTTTAAGAAAAGATGTTATTATCCAATGAGAGACATTAAACTAGGCAACAAACAAAACAAAATGATTCTGCAAAGATGCTAACGTAGCCCCAGATTTCTTGCCTGGCTATTTCCCATCTCCATCTTCCTCTCCAGGCCTGCTTCCCTGGCTGCTTACATCTCATCCTTTCTGTCCTGGCTAGAGGGCAGGTCCTTTTGCTCTAGTATATTCTGGGCTTGATTATTCACTGAGAGGTCTAAATTCCCCCACTTTGAACAAACCCTACTCAGATATGTTGAATTAATTATTTGCTAAAAACCATCCCAACCAAAACAAGTGTGTTACCTGAATGTGTCTATGTACAAGAACTAAATAGCTGAGTACCTTAAAGATCTCCAAGAATGCAGAGAAACAATTAAAAAAAAAAAAAAATTGTCAGCAATTTTTCTTCCCCAAGAAGATGGTAGAGGATGCTTTCTGTGTTGGGTTATGTGACTCAGAAAAATGGAAGCTAAAAAACTGAGCACAAAGCATTACATGGAGAAATTAAAGTTTAGCACTTATTGATGGTTTCTCAATGTAGTAATAAGCAGTATGAGATATAATGGCAATTCATTAAGGCCATTGGTCAGCAGCTGGCTGAACAAGAGCCAGCATGTGCCCAGGCTGCCAAGAAAGCCAATAGTATCCTGGCCTGTATCAGGAATAGTGTGGCCAGCAGGACCAGGGCTGGGATTGTCCTCCTGTACTCAGCACTGGTGAGGCCACACCTTGAGTCCTGTGTCCAGTTTTGGGCCCCTCATGACAAGAAGGCCATTGAGGGTCTGGAGCATGTCTGGGGGAGGACAATGGAGCTGGGGAAGTGTCTGGAACACAAGTCCTATGAGGAAGAGCTGAGGGAGAACTGGATGTTTAGCCTGGAGAAAAGGAGGCTCAGGGGTGACCTTATCACAGTCTTCAATTCCCTGAAAGGAGGCTGTAGCCAAGTGGGGGTCAGTCTCTTCTCCCAAGTAACAAGCAATAGGACAAGAGGAAATGGCCTCAAGTTGTGTCAGGGGAGGTTTAGATTAGATATTAGGAAAAATTGCTTCACTGAAAGGGTGGTCAAGGACTGGAACAGGCTGCCCAGGGAAGTAGTGGAGTCACCATCCCTGGAGGTGTAAAAGAGGTGTATGTCTTGTGCTTGTGAACATGGTTTAGTGGTGGGCTTGGCAGTGATGGGTTAATGGTTGGACTTGATGGTCTTAAAAACCTAACCTTTCAAACCTAAACAACTACATGATTCTATGAAATGTGTGGATAGCAGCACCTTCTCAGAACCAAATCTAAGACGAGTTTAAATTGTAGGCATTTTAGTGGCTTGTTTTAATGATTTCAGAAGAAATGGTTTGTTTGAAGTGGGCTGGAGATGGAAGATGAGAAATAAGTGCAAGAAACATCACCTGAACAGAGAGGAGCTGAGGGAACTTTTCTTCTGTATCTCTGCCAGGAGATTACACGAGAGGGAGGAAAAAGAGCAAAAAAGATTATTTTGTAACCATCTCACAGAACATCTCCTGAGATTTTGTTTGTCTTTTCCCAGCACAGTTTCTGTGAGGGTGTGTTGAGTACTCCCCATTGCTTCAGTCAATAGAATGACTTCCAGAGAGGTGGGAGCTGTATCTGGAAGGCAGAGCACAGATTGTGGGTAGGGAAAGAGAGAACTGGGGAACAAGGCCATTGAAGGTACAGATCAGCCAAGGAGGGGTTGTGAGAAAGGTTTGGTTTATATGGTCAGAGTTTGAATAAACTTTTAATACTGTTGACCTCCAAAACCCCTGTGTACTTCATTAATCACCCTGCACACAGATGAGAACTTTCAGAACATCTGGTGCCTTCCTGAAGATCTCCGGTGTATAGGAACTTCAGCCTTTAATTTCAAATCACTATGAACTTTAGATCAAAAGCTGAGACTGAGATTCTGCATCACTCGCAGAAAGAGAAATTTTACATCTCCAGTACTTAGTAAAGGATGTTTTTGGGTTTGGTGGGGTTTTTTTTGGTTTTTGTTTGTTTTTTTTTTTCTTTTCTTTTTTTCCTTTTGTCTATCTGAGGTTTTCCTTGTTGTTGTTTTGTTATATTTTGTTTTGTTTTCCTAATTTAAAGGAGAAACTGCATGCCATTAATCAGCCATGGCACATGTACACACATACACTATTATATGTGAATACTTCTCCAGTGTTACTTTATAAGAACCTTACACACTTCAGTTTGATTAACACTTTGATAAGACATATATTTTCCTTGAAGAAAGTCAGGCCATGGGGATTTGTTAAAAATTCAGAAAAGGAAGATACTGTGAAAAGATTTAATTCAGTTACAGTAAGTAATACATTCTAATAATGTAATATGGACACAAAAAAATGCTAGACCCCTTGAGAAATTAGGATAATCTTGTTTGAACCTTTATGAATGTATATAATTGTATTTATGTATGTGTCTGTATGTATATTTACATTTATGAAAATATTGTTATGCATGTCCCTGCATATGAATACATTTATAAAACAAATTCATGGCCATAAATCAGCTCAATAGAAACAGTATAAAGTGGACTACTGTACATCTTTATTTAAAATACGTAGGATGCCAAGACAGAAAAACACTAAAAAAGAAATACATATTGTTTTTGAAGCTGAAGCATCAATATGGTTGTAATTTTAATGTTTCTTGCTGGAAAAAGGTCATCTTTGGCGAGGTCGGGTTTTTCTTAAGGTCATTTCACATTGAGATATCTGCCTGCTTTTGACATTTCATCTAGAAGAGGCACAACTATTCTGACACATGAAATGGGTTCTTTACAAACCCAATGGCTATTTCTATCAACATCTGTTATTCTTACACAAAAGGGGAATATGCATTGATTGCAAACAAGGCTTCGCATTTTTTGGAGAATATTAATATATATATATTTTGTGCTTAAAGGTACAGCAATGTCCATCTGAAATACAAACAGAATGAAACACTGATCTATAAAAGACTGAAAAAATAACCCCATAGATGGCATATTTTACTCTTAAATGGAATTAAATAAATTTAAAGATGTTAATAGTTGTTGGTAAATTGTCACATTGCTTTCTGTAAAGCAGCAGGACAGTGAAATTCACTAAGCATTTGTGTGATTACTTTGTGATATTGGCACAGAAAAAGCACAATAAAAATATTTTTCTTTACATTTTGTGTGGGATTTTTAATTGCATATTCATTTGCAAATTTCTGTTCCCTCTAGCATTGAGTATGATAGGAAAAATCTGTTGCCATATAAATCCCCCACCTTGTATCCCCATATTTTTAAACCCCAGAATTATTATGTGATACCTATGTAACTAAAACAAGCTTGTCAAACTAATTCAGATCACAGGGACAACTCAATTTTCCTGTAAGACAATCCATGACTCCAAAAGTGGTTCACAGAATTCCTTTCCCAAGCAACAGCACAAGGAAGACCATAGTTTATCCTTGCTTCTTGTTTGTGGACGTCTCTATTAAGCTTTGGACAATCCAAAGCAGAAGCATTTAGTTGAGCATTCAGTAGTTAGGTTTCTCTAGCTGAGTGCTGTGACCAGTCACGTGGTGTTATATCTGTTCCCATATTGATGGTGTGTTCTTTACAAGCCATTGCTTTCTCCCAAAATGAATGCCATTTTATCAGAAAACAGGTTTTGTTTTCTGATGATATTCCTTTGGCAAGTGCTCAAATCTGCTGTTTGTGGATGCTTGTAAGAACACTGCTTTGCTCACATAAGTATTCGAGAACAGCGAATAATAAAGGACATGAAGAGGCTAAATCCAAACCCTGTTCTCTCATCTAACAAGCTGTAAGTGAACAATTTTTGTACTATCACTACTGGCTCACTGATCTTACAGCACCAGTAAACTCTGCATGTCTGAAGTCAGTGTGATTCCCTACTTACTAAATATGTCGTATTTAACTTTCTGCATTATTTGGACGTATGGCAGACATTCACAGAGAACTACAGGTACTGCTTTTCTGGACTGAAGCCATATGTCCATAGGGCATTGAAGAGGTTAACATCCAGGTGTAGGAGCTTTATTGTTGGAACATGTTCTGCGTTTCTTCCAGACTTTGGCCTCAGATAAACGCCTCTAACATATTTTATTAAAATGTCATAATTAGATTTATTTAATGCACTGAGATACAGAGCATGTCGACTCAGTGGATGATTGAAAAATACTTCATCAGCTTTTGATGGCTTCATAGGACACCAGGGAAATCCACTCCTGTTTCCCACTAATGCATCTCTATTTGAAAACTGGACTTGAACGTTCTTCTCAGTTTGTGCATTTACTGATAGAAAGAGAGTGTGAACACTCTCATGTTCTGCAGTGTTGCATTTGATTAGAAAATAATGCTTGAGGTATGAATACACTGAAGTAATGTTAAGGAAACATTAAAGCACTCTTAAATCTGCCATTTTACGCCCAGGGCTTTGCAGTTATCATTTGAAATTTGTGGCCTTTTATAAATGGTTCCACAAGAGTAGCAACTGCTGCATAATGGTACAAATAAAAATAATACTGAGGTGTAAGTAGTGGCTCTGATAGTTGTACTTATTCCCATGTAAAGCCTGGAGTGACAAAAGAGGTAGTTTTCCAACTTCCAATAACATCATCAGTACACTGTGCTTGGCCAGATCATGGGCCAGAGAACTAAAGAAGCAAAAATATTAGCAGCTTGTGTTGTGCCAATGTGCATACAAGTATAAATTTCAAGTATCTCCATTTAAGTAAATAGTACACATAGAATTTAGAATAAGTAGGAGCAAGATGAGAGTATGGTCTATAATGGAAAAATGAAGACAAACTTGTGCTCCATACTGATTTATCACATAGAAGAGCCTGAAGCTACTTCAAGCCATCAAACTGGTTAAACATAGACAAAAGGGGATTTTGGGGAGCTGTCAGTTGATAACTAATGAGAATTTCAACTCTGGGCTTTTAAATATTGTGAATCTTTTTTATACTCAGAGGTAATCTAGAAAGAATCCAAGCAAAATTGTGCAACAGGGGTCTACACACATTTCAGTTAATGGGAACCAGAAACTACTCACACCAGAATGGACCAAGCTTTCCACCAGGCCAGTTTAAAATCTCCTCCATACTGTGTTTGCACAGTTGCCTCCTCTGGCAATAATCCCTATAACTTCTGTACCGCAAGGAGCATGAGAGCTCTCTGCCTTCACTGCACTGTAATAGTATCAGTTTAATGATAAATGTCTGTCCCATCTGAGAAACTCAGATTTATCATTGCAAGGCTGAGCCCAACAACGGGTCATACTTTTTCAAGCAGAAATAAAGATGATTGAAAATATATGGATGCCATTTGCTTCCAAAAAGTGTTGATCAGATGTTTCACTGGGCAGAAGATGCACAGGCATGTTAATTTCTGAGGCAGCTGAGCTCACTTCCAAGGGCAATGGGCCCCGTGTTATTTGCTTGTCTTTATTCTCCTGCCCCAACCAGTTAAGACCAAAATGTGAGAAAACAAGGGGGAAAAGGGTATGTATCTACTTGCATTGATTTGAATAGCAGGATGATAGTTATCTTCAGTCACTGTGGAGGGTGGGAGCCTGACACTGAAAGAATTTGAGGAGGAAGTGCTGAGTGAGAAAATCACTGCCTAAGAGAAGGGTTGCATACTTGACACATGGAAAATATGCACTCTGTAGGTGGGTATTTAGTAGACTAAGGTAAAAGAAGGAATATGCAGGAAGAGAATAACTGAAGAAAGATTACACAGAACAGAAGAAAGTGAAGTGTCTGAGGTGATCAAATTCTCCTTGGACTCTTGCATGGTCACTACTGCCATTGCTGATGCCACTGCATATTGATCTGTGTCTTGCTAGGGTACCACATTGGGGTTTTAGGCTTCCCTTAATCCCTCCCCTACAGTCTCCTATTGAGAGAAAGGAACAAAGAAATCATTCTGAATATCTTTCTCATCATAAAGCAGTGATTCAGTTTCTTTCTTCCATTTTCATCCTTTGTTGATTGAGTTGTCAAGCACCCAACCTTGGCAATAGAAGCTGAAATAAGCAATGTCTTCATAGCTTTGCCATGCTGTGTCAGTACTGAATAACTGAGCCTTATCGACTGCATGCTGGGTCCGACATTCAGCCGAGTTCCTTTGGAATTTTTATCGTTACTTTTTATATGACACTCAGAAAGGCCATACCCACAATGAATTGTAAACTTGAATTCTGCTTTTTCTAGAGACGCCTAGAAAGCACCCACATCTGGAGGAATTATGCCTATAACAAGAAATACATGTGATAAGTTGAGGCTGTTCTCAGGGGCAGTGTTCTGCAAGTTGCACTATAATGTGTCAAAAGCCCTAGGAGTTTCACTGGAGATTTACTGGACGTGAAATGTAGCTCCAATACTTATTGATAATCCTGTTGATGGCACCAGAAATAGTAGTAAAAATATTTTGGTGTACGAGGGCCTATGTCAGTATTGGATGGCAGTATGAGAACATTTATGCCGCAAAGGCAGAGTGTACATTGATAGCTCTAGTTCCAGTAGTGGATAGAAGAAAGCCCTTCCTGACATCTCCAACTTACTCGTGTGCAGGACACAGAGACACAAAAGCATTTCACTCAGAACTGAATCACAGATTCAATGCATTCCCTGGTATAGTGTTGTTTTATTGGCCAATTTTGTCCTTTATCAGTTCCCACCAAACTGATAAAGTTGATAAGCTCAGTATTTTAGTCATTTTGGCCCAAATGGAATTCACTTCTTTGATTCCTTAGCTACTGATGCTTGAAGTCATTGATGACAATAATAGGAAAATCTCCTCCATGCCTTGATTCATTTTGTGTGGTAGGGAGTGGAAGGGAGGACAAAGACTAGGAAGAGTGACGGAAGGAATACCATTTCATTTGGTTGTCATCCATCTTACATGTTTCTGGATCTGATGCCTCCAGTATGTTTCCCATCACAGCTGTTTGATATTGCATATTATAAAAGTGTACTTCCACTACAGCTCAAAACACCCAACAAAACCAAGGCTGTTTCTGGAACAGCGTAAAATGACTTTACATGAAGCATTCAGATGATGTCACAGTTTCAAAGTCTTTCTAGTATGGAAACAAGGTGTAGGGTCATAGATGCCTAATTTTTGCCATCCTTCTAGTCCCATATGTTTTTAAAGCACCTATGAATGTATTAATCACACATTTGAGGGCATACAGGCTTTGTATATAATTTTACCTAGATAACATTTTACTAAGTTATCAAAATCTAGGCTCTTTTGGGGAAATCAGAGAATATCCATCATACCTATTAGGTCAAACACCACTCCATTAATGTGTTCTGATTGTTTCTCCTAGCAATGTACACATATTTTTATCTCATACTTTCATTACAACTATCAGAGAGCACCATAGCAAAGCACCTCTGGCACCTCATTTTCAATCAGAAGAGGAATGACTATTCTCAAGACTCTACAGACCAACTTTATTAACATTTTGGTCCTGCATATCTGCACCTAACCTAATTTACCTCTAGTTTATGTGAAGGAGACTTTAATCTTTCTGTAAGTTTTTAAAAGGGAAATAAAACCTAAAAAACCTCCCAAAACACTCTAGCAATATCACTGATATTGGTATATATCACCTCAGGAGCAGAAATAATAACTATATTTTTCAACTCTTTTAGAGGCCACTCTTAAAACTGTTAAGACATTCTGTATGGAGTGGGCCAAACAATCCTCTGGAGTAAAGTTTCTGAGTTCAGCAGAGCTGCATAACTTTACAACAGGAAAGATCTGAACATCTACAATCAATTTGCATGTTATCTACCTGAAAGGATATTTTTTTCTGAATCTGTCCTTCAATATCTTAATTCTTAATTGCAACTTTGAGGAAGACCTAATGACTATGACTCTATTATTATTTATCACTGCTGGCACTACTTATTTTTATACAGTCTCACAACCTGCATGAGTGAAAGAAAAAGTGCAAATGAAACTGAAGTTACATGTTATTCAAAATGTGATTCACAGGTCGCCATAGGCAGTGTGAAAATTCAACATGAACACAGGACTAATCTCCAAAACAGACAAAATTATATGCTTAATCTCATCACAAAAACAAAACTATATTGTGTCTATTAAAGACTGCACTTGTTCTAATATATCCTTTTCATCAGTGTTTTAGACTAGAGACTTCTGAAAGCTACTCTGAGAAATAAAGTTTCCATATGTCATATTGCTCGAAAAAGTACATATCTGACTCAATTTTAAAGAAAAGCACTAATTTCCAATTGCTTGAAACACAAAAACATTTTTTAGATACCCTGTTATCATGCCTTAGGACCATCAATTTCCTCAAGTTTTCTCCATTTTAAAATTCAAAGAGGCAAACCCTATTGAAGTACATGGTGGAGGTGAGCTTGAAACTTTTTCCAGATAATTTTTTCTCTGCAATGAATATATAATGATATCGTTTGTAAGTGTTTTCAATAACTTTACATGTATTCAGGGAAGCAATATAAAAGTCTATGCTTTCATCTTAAGGCTTTCTTTAAAGAGGTTTTAAAGTTTAGGCTATTGGATCATCAGAAGACAGGTCCCACTGCAAGAGGTCCAGTCACTTTCTTTTCATATTGTGTATGTTTTCATTGTGGGTGAAAGAGAGGCAGCTTTATGTTTGGTAGGGTGGATTTTACTTGCTGATATGTCCCTTGAAGTTTGTGGCCAGAGGCTGGTTGATTCATTTTGCCAGTAATGATGGCTTATTTGTGCTTACTGAATCATGTAAAAAAAAAAAAGTTATTCTTGCTATTTTTAACATATTTTTTGCATGCCTGGCATTACAACTGAATTGCATTAACTGTGTTAGTGAATCTACATATACAAGAAGCTTGCCTTCTTTCAGCTGTAAAATAGGATATTGTTATTCTCTAACTGGGTTTGTATTTGTTTGTGGGCCTTTTACCAAGAAAAATTGGGTCTGTGTGCATTCCATGAATAATCCATTATTATTTTCTGTGTATTAATTCATTTCTTAACAAACAATAATAAATTTTAATAGAAAAATTAAATGAGAGAGAATAATCTTTCTTTAATTTTTATTGTGTCACAAAACTTTCTTTCTTGCCTACTTCCTTATTCACAAAATAAGTAGTCCTTATTCCTTATTTTACAAGGTGTGTACTTGATCTCATTTCCAGAAAATAGTTGAAATAGCCATATAATCCTTTCCCTTTCTTGTTTTGCTCAGTTTATGAATTAATATATGACAGAATCACAAGAAGCAAAATATTTTCTCAAACTTTTCCGTCTGAGATAAGGTTAGGGTAAAGAGCATTTCCTTAGAACAAAGGTATGATGTCTTTTTCGGTGGGGACAAACACAGTATCCTGTCTTTAGATATAGGATATATTTAGACAGTTTCAGGCCAAAATGTCTAATGTGAATTTGAATAAATGGATTTGTAGAGATATTGGATATGAACCATGCAGCACAGGATTTTTGTTTGGATTTTTTGTTATGTTTATTTCCTTCTTTCATAAAGGCAAATTTTCTGCCTTTTTTTTTCCTATGGATGAGAAATTAATGGGCAGCCACTGAAATCGGAATCTACTTCCAGAGGAGTGGGACATTAAGTTAAATATTCTGGAAAAATAATTTCTAGAAGTAGCTTAAGAACCTCAGATCGAGCTGATTCTTTTAGTTTGACATTTGATACCGTATCATATAAGCCCATGAGAATCAGTAGCAGGACAAAGATTCTGTTAGAAATGAGACAAAAAACTTCAGCTCTGATTCTAAATACAATAAAATTGCAAGGGGTTATTGTGGCTAAAAGTCTAGGACCCAGCACTTAGTCTTTTTAAACCTCATGCCATTGGTCTTGGCCCATCTTTTTAGCCTGTCCATTTGTGAAAGACCAAATAAAATGTGCAGCTCCAAAAAAAAAAATCTTTTCTATTTTTTCCTAATGATTTCCTTGCCAAATAGTAGATGACATGGAAAGTTTTACAAAGGTATTAGGAAGTGATTTAAAATATCATTTGAGATTTTTGAGTCTGCTCTAGTTTTTAGTATCTTTTAGATACCAAAGACCATGCTATTATTTTCATTGTTAGTTTTAACAGATGTCCAGAGTAAAGTATTGTTAATTTGCAAGTATTTCCTTTCACTAAATAAGTTGTAGGGTTCTGCTCTGCTATTTATAAAGTTCAGTACAATAAGCAGCAGTGACATAAATATTCACCTTCCGGGCCTGTGGTTCTGAATGAGGGTACTTTAACCTAAATTACTAGAGTTCAGCAATGCTGGGCAGTTCAAGAAGAACTGAAATAAGTGACAAGAATCTGACCCCATTAGTTGTCATTTGCCTTTTGCAGGAGTTGCGTTCATGGATGCTTCTTAATGTCTAGACAGCAGCACTGGCCACCATTTTTAAAATTGTTTTTGTCGCCAGTGTTTTACGATTTTTCTTCCCAGATATTGACCATGCTGTCACCAGCCATATACATGTCACTTGCAGACAGGATCATTCCAGCACATGTTTCAGGAAATTATAAATGTATGCATCGCCCAGGAAACGAACTAGTGCAGAATGTTCTTGTCAACTTCATTTTGAAGTAATTTTCCGTTCTGGGCACTGTTTGACATTAGTTATGGACAATCAAAATATTTACTGTGAATTAGCTAGTAAGTGAGCATAGCTTTTAAATTTATTTCTACATTTTTTTCGGGGTGGGTTTTTGGTGATTTTGGTGGTGGTGGGTGAGGTTGTTATATTTGTGTCACAATTCTTATTTCAAGGTACTCATGGACTAGTTTAAGCAAACATATTTTGGTCTGTCAATTGCTTGTGAACTATTCACACCAACTATTGGTTTACTACTGCTTTGAAACTGATTGCCACTTAAACCATATAGTTCTGCTTTTGCTCCCTCAAGTCAGTGGAAAGACCACTTCTGAAAATGGAGGCACTCATTAAAAATGCTTAATGTGGATGAAAAAGGTAACTAAAGGCATCATTTTGGAGTGCTTTTTCTTAAAAGCTATGAAACCCAGTTCATTAAAGACACATCTTGGATAGGACAATGGATTTAAATGTGGTGTGGTTAACTTATATAGAGTAAATAATTAAATATTCATAAAAGTAATCAACTTTGGCTCCTCTATCACTGCCCTGTTTTTAAAGTACTTTTCCATTTCCTTAGTCAACCTGTAATCACTAGTATGGCTGCATGTGTGACAGGCAGTGGTTATAAGTAAGCCACTGTAGTTGCCATCAGCTTCAACTTGTTTTTCTTTCCATTAGGATTTCCTGATTATGCACTAAAAAGATATTTGATTGATAGTAGAATAGAAGACATTTGAAGAAAAAAATTAAACTGAATTCATGCCAGTGGGGAGGGAAACTACCTCATTAACAAAATAATTGAGCTGTTAGTTAATTTTACTTGTTATTTGTTAAAAAGGACAAAAATCTTCCAAGGAATTAATATTCTTCCCTCAAATGATTAAAGAACAACAAAAGGGTTTGTATCTTAGATGTATTTAGTAATTATGTCTCTGACACTTTTTTTCATATCATCCAAGGCAGATGTAAAAAAAAAAAAAAAAAAAAAAAAGAGAGAGAGAAAAAACCCCAACAAACTGGTAATTTACAGAACATTGTAAGTGTCAGCTTTTCCTGATGAGTTTTTCTGTCTTTCCCCCAGTCTTATTAGAAGCAATTTCTGCTAATTGGTAATTAACACCTTTACCTTTGTTAAAAGCAGCTACTTGTGCATCAACACTTCCAGTTTGATACAATCAGTATATTTTACTATTGTTGTAAATAGTGCATAAAATTAATTACAAAAAATATTCTTGCAATAAAAATTTAATATTTCACTTATTTTTGTATCTTTTTTTTTCTTTTTTTTTCAAATTTTGGAATTTTTACTCTACTAAAGAACCAATTTTTGTCTGTATGTTAAGTTCAAAGAAATCAGTGATGTCTTCAAAGTAATAAACATTTGGCCATGTGAACACAGAGCAAAGGAGTGTTATCTGAAACATGCTACTGGAAAATTACCCCAGAGCTTCCCTGCAACCTTATTCTTTCCCTTACACCCACCTCCCTTCAAGGCTCAATGAAAACAGTTGCACATCAATATGAGTGAAGCAAATAATGCCATTTTATTGACATAACATGACCTTATTCAGGATTTTGGTGATGAACAACTGTCAGATCACTGAATGCAGACAGAAGAACAACTGATTTCAGGATTTGTTCTTATCTGACACCTTATTTTGGTACCCTTTTAGCAGAGAGAAACAGTTCATGTAGGGATAGGCTTGAGATGAACTAACATCTTGCTGTAACAAAGCAGGGGGTTAGGATATCAATCACTCTGGGTATGGAACAGAGATGATAGGAAGGGCTGTGCTGGAGGAACCGCAGTCCTGGTGCAGCCTGTCCTGGCTGACAGGACTGAGGGGTAACCCAAGACACTGTTGTATTTGTATCCTTATCTGACGGCCAAAACACCAGTAATGGTTTGGTTCCTGACAAAAGCACCTCTGTCCTTGGTATGATAAAATACTATTAGCTTCCTTCCAGGCAAAAAGTGCCATACAGCAGGAATGTGTGAAATGCTGAGAACTGAACTGGGGGTAGCAAGGCCTGGTGAAGCATTACAAGTTCTCGTTTTGAAACGTCATTTGAACAACCAACCTTGTGCTGCATTCTCTGGGCTTTGCATATAGTCTCAAGTTGCAGCAAAGGAGAGAATATTTCAGTTTCCAAGAGTCAAATCTTGGACAACCATTGTGGATTCAAGTGCCGACAGATAAAGAGAATTTTTTTTTTTTTATCTAAGCCACTGCCTCAGAGTTCAGGACAGTTTGAGAACTACAATAATTTCTCAGTTCCACCTACAAATTGACATCAAGATTTCTGAACTAGGCATGTCAGAGCAAACCTAAACAATGATTCTGGTTACTTGGCCCTCTATTCTGTTTCCATCCAGTCTTGTAAAAAATGAACATCGGTCTTTTCACTATGCTCTCAGCATTGATGTCACATGGACATGGTGTCATGCGCTCTGCAGCCATAGCAGAACAGACTTGATAGACATCAATATACAGAAGATATACAGAAGATGTATCTTCTCCTCACCCAAAGTAATCCACTCATTTGAATTTCACTGAAGAATTCTACTGGATCATGCAGCCTTATCATCATACAAAATTTTTTATATTTTACTTGCATTTATCTTCACTTGCCATGCAGAAATGGGAAGAAAAGGGATGATTGTTTTCTTTCTCCTAACATCAGAATAAATGCTATAGCTTGGTTGCAAAAGAACAAAATACCTCAAAACAACATGCAAGCAGAATTAATGTTAAGTTGTAATGCCAATTTCAACCATCCTTTTTTTCTATTTTTGATATATGTCTCACTGGTATATCTACCATCTTCTCTGAACTGCAACAGAAATTAACTTGGCTCATATATTTTGGGAACCACTGGACAGTCATCACTGGGGTCTCAGAACCACTCTGTTTCCTAATGTGCAGTAGCTAATATGTACAAACAATTGCTAAAGGATGGTAACTGGTTAATTTGGGTGGGTATTTTTCACACAAGACCTCATACTGCTCTTCAACCTGCTGAAATATGAAGTGCCAACTGGCATAACACTGTAAAACTCTGCTGCTAATATGAGATGTATTAAGCCAAAAACACAAGCAAGTCCTAGAAAGGAAAATAAAGCAAACAGAAGGCAAATATCCATTTCAGAATAAAAGAATATGATCAAATTAACAAAGCATTGGTAAGGCACTAGATAAAAATGAAAAAATAAAATTAAAAAGCCCAACATAAAACAGACACAAAAAAATTTCCCAATTTCATGTTTTTGAAAGCTTTGTTGTAATCTCTTAATGTAAGCCCATACAAGTAAATATGTGGCTTGCTCAAGGTATTTGTTGCATCCTAATTCTATGTGGTCATCATATTCAGGAGCATTTAGGAAACTGCACAGCTAGAACTTGGCAGGATGCATTTTGCCCTTCTGCAGACATTTTCTGGTATTCTGATGAATATATTTTGAAAATAAAAATTCAAACTCTTGAAAGGTAGCTAAGTTGATATTCACTTCAGAACCTTAAAAAAAATTTTCTTCATAATTTTTCCCTTCTCTCATGTAAGTATACTTACCTTATTAAATAAAAAGTACCTTCAAATGAAAAAGGAGATTTTTAATTTCAAAATGTTGAAACAGGTTGTCTCAATTATTTTGGTTTCATTTGATCCTAATTTTTTGGGAGACAGGAAATTAGCTAAAATCAATCTTGTACTGCTTAGAATTTTGGTTGCAGTGAATTATCATTTTATGATGAAGATACATTTAATAAAAACCCTCCTAGATAGTTTATAAGACAAGAAGAAATGAAAACTAAAATATCCTTTTGCCCAGCATTGCACATTGAGCAATGACTTTTCTGCCACCTTGAATGTTTGGGGTTTTTTTGCAAAGTCAAATACCGTACAAATCAATACTGCATTGTCCATGGAGGTGTTCTGTGGTTCAACACCTTGATTTTGTATTGGTATTTAAAGAGAAAACCATTTCTGGCACAGTTGTTCTTTCTTAGTTGGCACTTCTGTCAACCATATGCACATTCAGAGAAGGCTTTTTTCGGTCATGCTTTTTTTTTTTAACTACAATCAAATTTCTGCAGAAGTGGACATTGATATTTTCACCAGACCTGTGCCTGCAGGACTCCTGAGAAGTGATTTGAGAGGTATCCCCAGGCTGCTGACAGCAGCAAGCTCTCCCAGAAGTGCTGTGTTCTGAAGAAGCTTTGCTCTCTTCTCCACAGCTCCCAGTGCATGAGGTGTGTCACTGAACACCACTTTTGGCTGAATAAATATGCTTTTATTTAATTTCTATGGTCGGCTGTTTGCTGCTGCTGCTTACATGTCCACAACATCTACCCAGGGCACACAAGATGGCTTTTCTACACCTGGACTAGGTAGAACTGGTGTTCAGCATCAGACAGGGTTAGACTGTCAGTGACAGAGGCTGAACACAAACATGAGTGGTAGAGCTAAACACTGTTTTTGTTGCCTCTTTCCAATACCTTCAATGTCTGATTCAGGCTCTCGTTCCCGTTGATGACTGGTTCTCAGGAGTCTCTAGGTCTGTAGTAATCACTGAAGATGTGACCAAAAGACATGGACAGCAAAGAGTTCTCTTGGCCTGCTCGGTTAAACATCTCTTGGATCCATTGGATCCCTGATCATAGGAATATATACATATACACAGGAGTTATTTAAAATAGACCAAATCAATGGGGCTTGTACAAAAATAGCAGCATAAATAAATAAATATAAACACATTTCAATCTTGATTTTTCCAGAACATTCTAGGAGTGTTTTGCATTTCAGATGGGACCTGACTATATGGAAAGTACAATGTACAGTAGAATTAATTTTTTTTTTTATTCAGCCATTTTTTGCTGTTCTAGACACAGGTCATGACCTCTCACCTCCTGTTTATTTCTTCCCATGTTGACCTTTCACTGAAGCACAGGGCTAATTTTTTGCTCCAGTGACCAAGAATAGGAATTTGTCACTTTATTCAAAATGGAATGAATACAGGTATGTCTGGCATTCTCAGCTGAGCTTAACCCTCTGCATGCTGAAAACAGTCAAATAGCCAAGTGATCTCTATTAGGAAATATCTTTTCTGAAGTTGTGCTATTTTTTGTAACAAAAGAGTTTTGCTTCTTTTGTCTGAAAAAGGGTTTTTCTTTTTCTGTGCACAGTCGGGTACAGTTTTCTTTGTTGCAAAATACAATGAACTAAACAAAAGAAAATGACAGGTTAGAGGTCCATAGAAATTTGCAATGGTTCTAAGGGAGAACTTTCATTAGTGTTAGGAAATAACCTCCATCTTAATTGTCTGCTGTACCAACAAAGTTTTATGTGTTATCTTTGACTGAGAAAGAAATAACTAATTTCTCCAGTAAGATGCCAGTAATGAATTCTTATGGACTAATCTTAATAAGTATGTGCAAAGTAATCTATGCTTCTCATGTTGAGTTATAAAATGGAATTCTTTTCCTTATGCAAATACTTTCACTGGTACTTATCCACCTATTCAAATCTCCTGTGCAGTAGGGTTCTTTTCTCCATCTGTAAGTTCTGTGAAAGGAAAAGACGTCAGTCTATCCATGTGGGATTTGAAGTTAACACTTAAATCCTGTGTTAGAATTACAAAGGATACGGGTGCCAGCAAAAAACACCCCAAAAACCATGACACACCAAAAACCATGAAACAAACAGACAAAGAAAGAAACAAACCCCAACAAAACAAACAAACAAAAACAAAAAAAAACCCACAAAAAAACCCACAACCCAGGAGGTCTCAAGTGAGACAGTCAGTAGATTCAAGCATTACCTGTCAAAATGAAAAAGTTGTGAGCAATGGAGTTTCAGAGTGTGGTTTCCTACAAACACATCCTTAGTATTTCCATGGTCTCACTGAACTTACTGTTGTCTCCTTTTTCCTCTTGGTGGCTGTATTACTGTGCTTTCAGTTTATTATGACATGCCCTGACCTTTTGTCCTAAATACACATTAGCATTGTTTTGCCTTCCCAGATGCTGTCATTACCTGTGCAAATGCCCAAGGTCTGCACTTGCCTTTTGGCCAGCCAGTGTGTGTGAGTTGGCTACCCAAGAGAACAACACTGCTGAGCTCATGGCACTGCCCTCCCTCCAGTGGAATCATTTGTTGGGGCATTTATCTCGCAAAGCTTGTCAAGTATTAACATGTCTGATCACTTTACCACATTGATTTAATTTACTGAAATTACGTTCACAGAGACAAGAGATAAGGAGAACAAGAGACACAAATGCCTTTCTCCTGTAGGCTTCCTAAGCCTCAGGAAACCAAGTTAAAAAAACCTTAGTGGCTTTGGACCCTATTACAAGTCACAGAATGAACTAGTCCTGTGCTTTCATCCAGGATCTCCCAAACATCTTTCCAGTGAGGCCAGTGGTTCTGATCTCAAGAACATGAAGCAAGCATCATTTGACATTATTTGTGAAGAAATTTTGTCCATCTCAGTTAAAATCAACAAAATACTATGAAAATATAAATTTGAATATTTTTTTTAATAAACTTCAAATTACCTCTAAAATCTCCGAGTCTTCAGTATCTTCCAACAGCATCACAACTAGGTACAGGAAAGGACCAGAATGGTGAATTACAAGGTCTGCTATGTGGACTGGGGTCTTCTCCTCAGAAGAGATCACTTTTAGCTCTACAAATTAGAGCCAAATTTTATGTGTTGTTTTCAAAAGCAAAATTTCCGACCCTGAGGGAGGTTCTGCACATACTTTCATTGAATGGGGAGTATCCTTAACCCTCTTTCCTCAGTGCCGAGCTCTGAGCTTCCAGGCTTGGCACAGCTGGATTTTGCAATAGCTTCCTGAACAAAGGATGCTCTGAGCTGCTCCTTGGATCCATTCCTGGATGGGTGTATGCTCAGGAGGCTGCAGGCAGATCATTGGGTTCAGAAGCATTGCAGTTTGCTCATTTTCCAGTTCAAACCTCTAAGTGACTGCAAACATTTCCAATTCTGAGAACAAGGAAATGCAGGTGTGGGTGAAGTGGAGTGTGGTACGTTTGTAATGGCAATCATGGCAACTGTAACAATAACATCTGTAACAATACAGAGAGGCACAACCTATTTTTGCTTTTCAGTTACCTGAAAAGTCCCTAATTTATACTTTCCAAGGTAGAAAACTAGATCCTACACTTGGCTAAAATATGATTTCCAGATTCACCTGAAGAATGCCAAGATAAAATATTCATACCACATAAGAGAAGGACAAGAGGGATCCTAAAATCAAAATGAAAAAGTTTCAACTTTTGTCCAGCAAATACAGCCTCCTGACAAGCAAATAACTATTTGGCACAATAATGATATGGAAACATTTAAGTACAGTTGAATCTATTTAGTGCAGTAGTTACTGGTGGTTAATACTACTCCACCTTTGAAAATTCTTCCTGCTTCTCCTATGTAGGGTGTTTTTGTCACAGCTAGGAGTATATTCTTCTTCTCTTAGACATAAAACATCATGTCATTCACTGTTTTCAGTCTTCACCTCTCAAAGTACAGAATATGATGCCAAAGGAGTGGGAGCCAGTGAAGAATATAAGCTTCTGGACCAGTAGACCTATAATAGCTTACAGCATTATTATTGGGGCTACAATTCATCCAATTTGTTGACAAGTTAAGGACTCAGCTTTCACAAGCTAGTGGAAATTATACTCACCTGTGCCAGTGCACCTATCTTTTTATCTCTTCTTCAGCATCTCTCTCTATTTTTTAAAATAAATGATTCCTTCCTTTTAAAATATGCATGTATATAGATTATTGTTTCTCACTGGCCTACACTGTCCATGGAGCTTCCTTCTGCTAGAATGAGATCAGTAGCAGCAGCCTGGTCTGATGTGGGGCTCTGGCTCCTTTCCTGGGCTGTAAGGCTTTGTGCAAGTGTCAAATAAGGGAGGAACCAGCACCAAAACCATCCCTGCTAGTCCTGGCATTTGCATACGAACTGGTTCTATGGTGACCACTTAAATCCGATATACTGAATGCTGAGGGGAAGAAAGAATCACAAGATAACAGACCAGAACACCATCCCTAAACAGCCCAATAACACATTTTTCATGCTTTACAGTGTTTTACATGGGAGCTTTTTCTCTGGGACCATGCACATGCTCTGATTTTGATCTTTTGAAACTTCTGCATCCCTTAGGTCGTATCCTTTCACTCCAGAATAACTCTTGTTGTGATAGATGAACTGGAACAAGTGTGGGCTTCCTCACAGCCACTTCCTGTCAAAGTGCCCTGTGCTAAGCAGCAAGCTGTGCAGTCAAATGGAAGGAAGCACAAAAGTCCACTTTTCCCTTATTCCTTCCCCATGGCAACCTGACCAAGAACAGTGACCCCCAGCAGCACAGCTGAGGTCTGAAACTGTGCTGAATTACTCAGAAAGAGAATCTCCTGACCCCAGCTAGCAGAACCCAATGAAAATATGTGAACTCTAACTGCAGAACCCCTTGTCTGGCACTGCGTTTGTACTGTACACAGCCAACACAGGTCAGACCCTTTCAGGAAGCTGACTTAATGATTCTCAAATCTAATTTAAAATGAACCAGTGAACCTAGAACTCTTCAGGTTCTGCAATTAGAGGGTTTTACATTAAGCAGCCAAAAACCCCATAGAAATATCACACCTCCTTGAATTAGGTATTGAAATCAAACATTTTTTTCTCAGGGCTGACCTTTGTTAGCTACATGTAAACTGAACTGATGATGAGTCATTGAGCTAGCAAATTAGTACTCATAGTTGTTGACAGGGTCAGCAAGAAATCTACCACATTTTTAAGCAAAAATAAAATCATCATGTAGGTATTGTCATATGTACTTCTTGTCCTTAATGACATTCAGAAACCATTGGCAACAAGAAGAGGAAAAACAGGACATTTTGGGGTTTTCACACTCTCTACCAAGTGTAATCAGAAATTTAACACCACAAGCTTTGGTTAAAGAACTATAACAGTATCTATTTGTTGTGCTTTCAACCACATAAATAATAGAATTGACCTCAACAGTGGGTACAAAAGGGACCAAACTCTCCAGCTCTCTACCTTGGTTAATATTGTTTCAATAGCACTACAGCCTATTTTGTAACGCTTCTGCACAAACAACTGTTTGGCTTGTGACTTCAAGGTACACCAATAACTCATTACAAGAACATTTGTTCTGTGATTAACCCTTAGAACTGTATGAGTAATTTGGAGCACAGCTAAACAGGGTCCTGAACATTTTTTGAGTGAGAGCACCTCACAATTAACAACTTTTACAAATTCACATGAACAGCATTTTAATGACAGAATGAATCTCAAAGGCAGTTGTTTAGCAGACTTGACTTAACATGTGTCCATTCAGTCTGTGGGCTGCTCCTGGGGTAACACCCTTTGGATCACAGCTGGTCTACACAATGAGCACATTGCTGTGGCCACCGTGGGAATTCAGAAGAGCTACGTGATTGAAATTGGGTAGGGCCATCCCAATTTCATACTTTATTGTCAGCAGGTCCACATACAGCTCCAGCATGCAGAGCACAGTGCCCTGAACCAGTAGAAAACACAGTGCTACGGAAATATTTAAGATGAGACACCAAGAGCCTAACAGATAGAAATATTTTTTTGCTACAAATACTCTGAATTTTTAAAGCAGCTTCTCTTTTGCCTGTCTAGTTTCACCTTCTCTCTTCTGTTAAAGGCCTTTTGGCATTTGTGCTGGTCCTCTGAATCCATCTATTTTGCCTCTCTTCCAGTATGTTACCCAACTCTGTTGTTCCTTCCAGTATTTGGCATTTGCTTTGGAATTATGTTTGTCCATCTGTTATTTGTCCTTTTGGTGATGCGTTCTGCTGATTCCCATTTGTTCCTCTCAGCTTTCTCAACAATTTGGGCTTCTGAAGTGTTGTGGCATCAGTCAGCTCTATCTTGGCCCAGGACAGCGCTTGTACAGAACAAGAGAAAGAGCAAAAACTGGCCTAGACTGATATTTCTGTTTCTTTAGGAATTCACAGGCACAACTTTTTGCGGTGGTCATTCCCACTAGATGATTTCACGATTTCAAGGAACACGTAATGAAAGGCACTTTCTTCTCTTTTGGTTTCTGTTTTACTCCTTCTGTCTTTCTGGATGTTTGTAACCAGTGTGAAACCATGAAAAAGGCTAAAATATCAGCAGATACTCTTCCAGTCCTGACTGAGCTGGCACTTTTGTGTTATATATTCCTTTCCCTTTTGGGAACACATCCACCTCCTTTATTAACTCTCCACAAAACTTACTGGCCTAGTATGGTCTAAGGAGAACCAAAACTGCACCTATTCATACTTTTTTTTTCCCCAGTTATATCTTTTTTATCCCTTAAAATAAACCACAATGGCGCTACCCTCTGCATGCAGTTTCTGGATATGACCTTTATTTGTCATAGCTTCATTTTTCAGGCTTAGAACATTTTGTCGACAGAATTCCAAATTTGTCAGCTCACAAGCTGCCTGTGCACAACAGTGTGGAACGACTAAAGGGATGCTCAGCTATTGATCAGTTACATGGATATTGTTTTCTCCCCCACCACAGCTCTTTAAGCCCATTTCAAGGTCACACCATGATCAGACTTATGCATTAAACTGGGCTTGCAGAGTTTTGTTTGGCAGTCAGGCACTAGGTAGGACCATGTCTCTTTTCATACATTTGTTTTGGATTTAGACTCATCCAGTAAAGTAGTCTCACTAGAAAACCAGGTTTCTTACAAAAATAGAGCATCCTCCTGGAAAACATAACTTTTTATAAGTGAGGATTTAGTTTGTATTAGTGACCCTTGGAGATATCTGAGTGGTGTAGATGAATGAAGGATGCTTACACCACTTTATTTTCAGCTTTTAAAGGAGGCATTAGTTAACCTGTTTTCTTAGGTGCACTGAATTAATGTAATTTCTGGCCTCAACCCTCTGAAAGCCATGTGAATTTCGCCAAAAACAGTAAGACACAGGTATTCAACAGCACTTGTCAGAGTAAGCCTGTCTTTGAAAGGAAGGAACTTCCTTTTCTTCCTTCTCCTTTCCTTCCCACCCCCAACCAAAACGTTCCCAAACCCACAGGTTTCATTACATAAATATTGGGTATTAAGAATAATTTATGAAATGTTTATGATGTGGGTAGGATGCTGGTTTTGATCAAATCAAAAAATCAGGAAGTCCCAGTTAGTAAAGAAACCCTGAACAAAGCACCCATGGTAGGTATGAGCTCACTGGGGTTTGTAGATAAGAGCTTTGTATGTGCAGACTGGAGTATGGGAGCCCCTCCTGCTCCTGAACATCCAAACCAACCCTGGGTCATACAGAACAAACAAGCCATGGTGGCTACAGAGAAACTATCCAAGCATCTTTGGACTCCTCTGGAAAAATTGTCACAATCAGCTAGATCTCATCCAAGTGAGCCAGTCTGTGCTTGGGCTCTAGCAAAGACAGGTGGAGAATGCACAGAGTGCTTTGGGACCATCTCTCTGGCCAAGTGTGCTGGAAAAGGGAGCAGTATCACACTAACATCAGCATTATTATATAACAGGCATGAACATGACAGAAGTGAAGAAAAGGAGTCAAAAAATACTACCAGCACTGCAGATCATCACCTTCTGATTGAAATCACTAATTAATTGTTGACATTTAATATTTTGATTCTAGTCTAAAACCAAAAAGTGTGTGCCCACAAAACACCCTTGGATACTCAAGACATGGACAAACATACATGATAGGTAACACATTTACAATAGCAAGAAAAAAGGTGTGAATAGTGTAATAATGACAAATGCAAGCAGTTAATTACAGTTTCAGTGTTGATCATAGAAGGTCCTTTGGAAACAAAATTAACGTAGCAACTTTTAAAGGAAAGGCCACGTATAACTGAACAAGGAGTGACCATTCAGTCTAACATGGTCAACAGTCATCAAATTGCATCTCATTCTTTTTCTTGTACTACATCAGTCCAGAAGTTACCATCACAGTGAGAGATGTCAGCTTATAAAAGTACTAAGCAGCTGATACATGCAAATATCCTTATTACACACACTGCAACGTACAAGGAGAGCCACATTCTCTTTAGATGCTACTCCCGTGAGATGTACAAATGCAATAATTTTTTCTCTGCACGAGGCTGCTTACCTTATATCATCATGTTACAAGATTTTACACTTTTAAAATAATTAAAACATTCCAGTTGCAGCCACGTCACATTTAAACAGCAGCAGCTATGGGAGGATTAAAGTCACAGCCTCCCATACTGCATGCAGGCTAAATTCAAAGACTTGCTGCCTGTAAGCTAGTTAGAAGCATCGAAAAAGTGGGATTTAACTTTGCTGTTTGGTAAAAGAGAAAATAGAGGAATCTCCACAGACTACTAGCCCTGTACAGTACACATTGTTAGTCAAAAGAGAGAATGGAAATTCTGCATTTTAAACAACAGCACATTCTTCTCTTTTTATTCCTGAGAGCTACAATTAAAGGATGCAAGTCATAAAACAGTGTATTATATGATGCATTGTTTTTAATCTTGCTGCCTTGTTTTATATAACAGGTTCATATAATTCTTCAGACAGCAAAAGGCTTATTCTATAAAAATACAGAGCACTGCATCTGAAATATAAGTTCACACACAAGCAATGTATATATCGCCAAACCAGCAAACTCACTTACTTAATACACTAAACTTCAGGTTCTTTCTATATTATGTGAAATGGCTTGAAACAGGAGGCAGCTGCCAGGAAACATCACTGCTTCTTTGCTCAAGAGAGACAAGGGAAGGAAGAATGAAGAAAAAAATTCCCTCGATGGATGCCACAATAGCATGTCTTTCATTATCGCCCTGTGTCAAGGCACTGTGTAATGTTCATTGTGCATGCATAGTAAATTACTATTTACCTGCCAGTGCCTTTGATAAGTCAGTCTTTTCTCCCTCTTTTCGTCCACACAGCATGGAACAGTGAAACCTCTTTGCCTATAATTCTTATTAAGGTGATACCTTTTCTGAATAAGAAAGTACACACTTCCAAAGGAGGCATTCTCTTGGGTTTTTAAGGGCCATTGTTTTTATTGTTTTCCTTTTATTTCTCCCACCCTGCTGTGTTTTAATGCTATAGTGGCTTCTGTGTATACAACTCTCATATTGAAATGTCTGCCGCAGATATATGCAATATTAAAGAGTGCTTATGAATTTTTGACATCTAATTAGTCGCTACCCAGTTAACATGTCAAGACTCAGAGGGATTAGGGAGTCAGCCCTTTCTGAATAAGTTAAAGCTATGCCCTGTCCTTTTCATGTATTATTCTTTAATGTAGGTGGTGATTATTTTGCTGTGATTAATTGATGAAGCTCATTGGTCTGGCAAGTGTTACAGAATTCACCATTCCTCACTTTTATTTCTCTCTGTAGGGCTTTCCCACTTATTTGAAAGGAATTGGTTCTATTCGGTCTGTGAAGCTTCATTGTCTTTCCTCAATACATGCACATTGGTTTCTCTTAAGATTTTATCTATTTAATTTTATATCTTTTCTACTATAAAGGAAGCAGATAATTAATAATGCTTGTTTTATTTTAAATCGCATGTTTCAAAAAGGGTTTCTCTAATGTGTTGTTTATTTTTATTTTTGATGTATACTTTTAGACAAAATTACTGACACGTATTTTGAAGTATAAAAATAGATTTTTTTTTTCTTAATGCTTTACAAAGTCCCCCACATTCAACAAGACTTGGTGAATTTCGAGGTTTTCTGGTCCCTGATTAGAAGCAATATTTCACTCTGGCAAATTTTAATTTTTTTTAGCATTTTGAGTGGGATTTTTCTTAGAGATGATATAATATTCTCTGTTGTCAGTTATGGTGAATTATATCAATTTTAGCATCCAAATAGAAGCCTTAATTATACAATCTCTGTTTTCCATGTGCATGCCTTTCACAAAAGGAACAAAAAAAAGAAAAAAAAAGGAATATTGAGGCAAATCTTTAAACACCTGTAGAAATCTAAGTGATGCATATTTAAAACAATGTGATCACTCATAAATTCAGCTGTGTGTCAAGGTTCCTGCTGACCTGTGGTGCACTCCAAAGGAATGTTCCATTGATTATATACAGCTGCGGATGCTCAGAAAGAAACAGCACATATGTGTGCTTCATGGTCTGATATATTTGTTGTATCCCCCTCTGTGTAAGTGATATTGGGTTCTATATAAAGAAACAATAAAAACGTATGCTGAGCACATAATGGCTGTGCAGTTTGCCTACACAGGCACCACGCCACCAGTATTTAACTCACTGCTTTGTAAAGCACTGGAAGATCTACTGTAGCTATAAAAGGCAAAGCAAAAACATACCCATACACATGCACAAAGTTTTTTGCCTTTTTTTTTTTTTTCTTCTTTTTGTAAAATACTGTGAAGGAACATCCTGCTGTATTACATTGTTTTTTGTTCACCATTTCACTGTAGTCAGCTCAAGAGTTTTGGGCCTTGTAAAAGTGCAACACAATCAGGCAGTTTCCCTGAAAGGATAAAATCAGACAAGGAATTTTCTGAACACAGTGCAAGAGGCAAACATATAAACATGATTATGGAAATGTTTAATCATGCACTATGGCTACTGAGAACTTTCTTCCATTCCCTACCTCTTCACTGCAAAGGAGCTGAACAAAAGGCTCTTGCCATCCGAGTTCATTTCTGCAGCCTTGTGGTTTTATGGACAAATAATTACTTTTCGCAGAGCAGAATCAATCCCATTATGAGCCTCCAGTATTCAAATCTGCAATTGGGACAATAGTGGAGCTCCAGCCAGTTTATCTTCTTTTGAAATGAACAAACTCTTGCACACACTCCTAAAAATTTGATCATTATAAATAATTACAATCCTATTTGCCAGTAAGGATTTGTGCTTTTTAATTTACATTGGGGGGACTCTTTCTAAGGTATTTTGTTGGTGAAAATATGTAAACAATTCTCTCTTATTAGGCTTTAAAGAAAATTGCAGTGTGTGAGGAGAAGAGGAAAGCAAAGGGGGCCAGGAGGTTTTAGCAAAGTGCCCCTCCTAACCCCTCACCTGGGTTTTGAGGTTGTTGTGAAGAAGCTGAAAAGAGGAGTCACAGCAGCCTCACACACCCCCAAACCACAAACGCCTTAGGAACAAAAACTGACATCGACCCTGCCACGGAAAGGAGAGCCACGAGGCAGCAAGGAAGGGAAATAAAACTGAGCGGGGTGGGTGGGTCGGCTGAAGGGGATGTGAGTACGAAGAAGGAAGAGGGGGCAGCATTAAAAGAAATATCAGTCAATTGGAGCATATTCACTTTCTCCTGCACAGTAGATTCTATCAGAAGAAAACACTGAACTTTGTAGTGTTAGCAGCAGCTGAAATTTAGAATTATTGTTTCCTCCTAACAGAAGACTCATTTTCCACGGCCGCATTTGCAGCATAATAAGCTTTTTGTTATTTTTTCAATTAGAGTCAATTGACCTAACAAAATGGTTGGCAATTAAGTGATTTTTGTAATGGTCCGGGGGTAATTTAGTCGAGCTTGTCAGCTGTGTTTCATGAAGCCGAGATGTCTCTTTTTCCCACTGCCTGTCTCTCTCCCTCTCCCTCTCTCACTTACTCCCTCTCTCTCTCAAGCATAATGGCTCATAATTTCAAAATCTTTTCCTTCTGTTTCCCTCACAATAATTCGCAATTACAGGAAGTTGTTGGAGGTGAATTTTTCCTACCTTGCTTTTTGAGTCAGTAATTTTAAATAAAATGTACATACTTGTAAAAAGGGGGCTATTACAGAAATCACTTTTTGTGTAAACTCAATTATTTTATGAATAGTGACACCAGTTTCTGCTGGGTTCAACTCCTAAAGGCTGATGTATTATTATTTTCAGGGTAAAAGGTGTTGAACATTTAGAACACTTTTTCAAATCAAACCAGTATTCAGGAAGGTAAACAACAACTTAAACGATGAGGAGCCTTGTAGTAAAGCTGACAGGTATATGAGAAGAATGAAAGCCATTAGTACATTTACACAATAGTCTGCAGATACTGGACTTTATTTTTTCCTGTTATGATTTAGGAAGAGATTCCTCATTTGTCTAATTGATTCATTTTCTTAAGACAACATCTGGAGTTGCAATTCATATTAAAGTGCTGTAGTTAGATCTGATGACTACATCAGATGTTCTTTCATTTGTATTCTTTTTATTATCTGTTTTTGTAGCACACACACATTCACACACAGGCTGGAAACTGAAGCCACGCACCCATCCACCAGTGAATCCGGAGACTTCCCAGCATCTGCCTGCAAACGACTGTCTTCTAGGTTTTTTGATTTTAAAATCCTTTTTTCTAATCCCCAACCATGCTCTACATTTCCCCTGTGTCTCGAGCCTCCCTCCCAGCCGGCGGGATGCGAGGGATGCGCAGCTGCCCGCAGCGCCGAGCGCGGCTGCGGCCTCGGCAGCCGGCAGAAGGGGGCGCTGCTGCAGCGGAGCAGGCGGCACCTCGGCCCCTGCCCCTGCCCCTGCC
>VWZW01002585.1:3406893-3718380 GCA_013397115.1 Edolisoma coerulescens
CGTCCTCTCACTCTGCCCCCTGCCCCTGTCTTCTGCCCCGTCCTCTGCCCCTGCCAGCCCCCCTGCCTGCTCACCTGCCCCTGCCCGCGTCCCCTCACCACTCCTGGCTCCCTGATTCCTCCTGACCCACACCTGCCTGGCCATGACCCTCTGTCCAGGTGACCTTTCCCAGCACAAGCTTCCATCGCAAAAACCTATCGGGCAGGGCTCAGAGGGCCCCGCTGCAGCTGTTTTAGCCCCATGCTGGTTTCCAAGGTAGGAAACCGGGCTGGGGGCTGTGTCACCTACTGTGGAAAAGCCTCTGCACTGAATGCTACCAGCACTGGTTTGCAAATGAGAAGCGATGGGTGCTGGGTTATTTTTTTTTTTTTTTTTTGGGGGGGGGGGGGGTTGGTGTGTTTTGTTTTGTTTTGTTTTTTCCAGAGTCACAATTATTTTTTGGTGGCTGAATTTTATTCATTTATTATCTTAATTTTTCTTGTCTCGCATTCCTGGAGTTTTGAATCACATTTTAAGCCAAAATCTGTGGGCCAAATTCTGAGAGGCATTTTTACCTTTTTCTTTTTCCTCTCCTGCATCCAGCATCACTTGGAACCGGGTTGTGAAAGACCAGCCTTCCATCTTGCCTACTGGGACAGTAAGATCTGTGTGCATTATCCTCAGTAAATATTACTTTTGCATTTGGATCTCCACTCATTTCCCTTATGACCCCTGACAGTCTTCTCCTAGGGTTTGATTATAAGTCACTATAGTCTGGACTGTACTGGAGTCTCGTAAGTCTTCGATTAATCCACCGCGCCTAAGCATTGCTGTGCCTATAAAAGGAAAAGTTATGATTCTGAATAAGCATCGTGCAGAAGAAAGAAGCAAAAGCATAAAGTATTAAACTTTCATCCAGCACCATAGGAGAGATGTAGTTATTAAATTTCAGCTGCTTATCAAACTGATATGAAAGTCATTTTGCATGATTGCTTTGCATCCTCGAATCTTCTGCTTTTATTTGCAGTGCATCTCTGCGCTTTCTTATTAGAAAAATACTCAAAGGATAAAAAAGCTGATAATATTATTCAGTTTTGACAATTAGGTAGAAAAAACATTTTAAGAAGTGCTTTTTTTATTGCAGCTAGTAATAATAGCGGTGGTCCTCCTGGTAGCAGTCTCTTCTGATGCTACCCAGGGTGATGCTAGCTTTACCCTATAATGGCCAAAGCCCTGGCAGTTATACTGGTAAAGCTGCTAAGGGGCGTGAGCCAGGATGTCATTCTCAATATCACAAACAATGTACACAGACACAGATTATTTTACCTTCAGAGGTCCACATTTTATGGCTTTTTCACTCCCTCCTTCCTGTTTCAATATTCGTGAGTGGACTGGGGCTAGTGCCTATGATGAGTGGGGCAAGAGGAACAGTACTCTCCCTGTCCTGGACTTGCCTGCAGCTGCTGTCCATTCCCTCAGGATCACTGTCACGTTAGCCACTTCAGCAAACCTATCTCTGTCTATTTATAATCAATCTCCCATACGCTTTAACTGCCCAGCAACTGCCTTTAATTATTACCTCCCCACACTGTGGTTCCCTTCCAGTTCAGCTTAATCTGCTCCTTATGTTTTGCGTGTGAATTTATGCAAAGCCATAAGCATTCATGGGAATGTGGAGCCTTTAGAAGACGAGAGCAAATCATCCCATCTCCCACAACTCTCCCTTTCCCCACCATGGGTTTCCACAACTTGATGTTTGGTTGTTTTGTTTTCCAATGTTCCAATCATTTCTTCAGTATTCTCTCTGCCTTCCCATTTTCTGTCAATGCTTCCCCATCTCCTGCTGGGTTTTACTCCTCTATGATTTAATTCACTCTCAGCAACTGTCACAAAGCTGATGGCTCCCTAGCATTTATCTCTTTATCTTTGGTTGCTACCTTCTGTCCAGTCCTTTCATCTCAGACTATCCACTCACATCAGTGTCCAGATGTCTGGTCATAAGCCCAGGATAGCAAAAATGCAAGCTCTTTGAGCCATTGTTTCTCCACCATTGTACAGAATTATTTCTCTGTGGCACGATGCTGGAGACTATTAGCACCATACCTGCTTTTCACAGTTTCTCTTCCAGATTTAATTTCTACAAATCAAGTCTCTGTTTTTCCAATCTTTACAGAATATATCTCTGTTATATTAAAAGACCTCCTTAGATCTTGCTGTCTAGATTTGAGTTGTCATCCCCAGGCTGTGAAAACTTTTTCCCCTCTGAATTTTTTACCTCTACATACAGCAATTTGCCCCATGTGCAAGACGGCTCAGAAGAGCAGTCTTATAAACTTCTAGATGCTGAAAAGATCTGGAAAGGTCAAGTTTTCCTCCCTGGGAGAGGAATTCCTGTGACTATCCCCGTGTAACTCATTTGCTTTATCATTTCGGCTGTCCTGAATTCAGGGTGGGGTAGTTCAGATTGTAACTCAGGGGGTAATTTTCTTTGACCCCTTAATGACAAGACATGCTTTCTGTGGTACTCAGCCACCCACGGAAATCTTGGTCCTCAGAGCAGGGGTGGCTCTCACTTGGCGTTAGGGAGCAATGCAGTTGTCCCAAGGAGGTGCAGAAGCTGGAGGGATCTGGGCTGGCAAAAGGGAAGAACTATAGAGGAAATACTTTATCAGGAGAGAAGGAGTGTCACAGTGTTAGGAAAAATATTCTGACAGTGAGATGCGCTAAACTGGGTGGGGGGAGGACAACGTCTCCTTTGCAGGATTCATCATCAGAATATATTTATTACTGCGTTGTCCAAAGTACTTTACAAATTCTAAGATGTGATTGTATCTTACACCTTGGCAAGGAACAGAACAGATGTCCCTATAAAGGACAATTCAATCAAGGCAAAATAACAATTAGGCAGGAATTTGCTAAATGAATCAGTAACTGTTAACTCACGGTCAGCCCAAAAATGTAAAAACTATCTGGCTTAATTTTGCCATGCTGAGCTCTGACTTCTCAAAATCTGCATTTCAGTCTTATATAGTTTTTGCACCAAATAGCACTTTACAGAAATAAAGTAAAAAAAAATTTCTTATTTCACTGTCTGTGGGCTAATATTTTCTCTCTAAAGGTTGATAACTCCATTTTCAACACAAAAATCAAAGGCAGGTCACATGTTGAAAATATATATAATGTCCTCTGCAGAGTGCTTTAACATGCCCAGCAGTATATTCCCACTTTATTCCTAGAAGAGTAAAATTACAGTGTGTAGCAGGGCTGGCACCACGCTTCCATGCCGTGCAGACATTAGAGCAGAGGGAATAATTCACAATGAATAGTTTAGTCAGTAAGTTTAGCCCTTTTTCTTCTTATGGGATCTCCATGGGCAGACTGAGGTTTCCTTGAGTTTATTATGCAAAAGAATTCAAAGAGATCCTTTTTCCTCTCTAAGTACTTCTAATTGCTCAGGAACACTTCTCTGTGAACATTCCCCAATTACTTCTTGAGCTTTGTTAGATATGACTGCTTTGATGAGTCACATGGTGTTGATTTATTTTTCCAATGTGTTCGGAGTGCACATATTCATGTGTGTGAATCTAATACCCAGTTTCCATCAATACTTATGCATGCTGTTCTGAAATTCTCAGTGAATAGCCACAATAGTAATTGAATCCTACAAATGTCCCTAGAAAGCAAACACAACTAGAAGACAGTATGGTTGAGAGCAATCCATTTGCTTATTCCAGTAAATGAACAGTGGTTGATAGCAATCAATTTCCAAATTCCATCGAAGGCACTTTTTTTTTTTTTAATAGCCAGCTATAATAGATTCTGTGAAAAATATTGTCAACTCTCTGCTTTCCATTCATTTTGTCCTGTGTTTCTCTCTTCTCATGAAGTAGCTGTGGGAAGGAAATAATAGCAAACTTCTCCTCCCACCCGCAAAAAAAAAAAACAAACCCAAAACAACCAAACAAAAAAACAACCAACAAAAAACAAACCCAGAGGTTTAAAGTAAATATCTTTAAGCACCAAATAGCTATCTCCTATTTTTCAAGCCCAGACTTAATACATTGCAGTTGTACCTGGGAGGTCTAGTTCATTCAGCACCTACTCGCCTCCAGGATGAGGATTCAATTAAGAAATATAAAAGATAGTAAGATGCTATAGGGACAAAAATACTTTTGAAACTCTACCCAGGCTTTCTGTAAATAGAGGTACACTTCTTTGAAAGCAAACATTTCCTGTTAAAATGCATCAGCTTTCTATTCTGTGATCCTCCACTCCAAATTATAATAGAAAATATATAATGGAGCATAAAAACTAACAGATGAGAAAAATGCACCTTCAATGTGAATTTCACCTCCTAGCTGCAAGGCTATCCTCAAGAACCTCACTGTAGTTGCAGGCTGTTGCTACAGCATAAATTAACTAATCCTCACCAAAATTCCTTATGAGTTTCTAGGGAAAGTAAGGTAGTACCCTTTCTTCATCTGGGCAACTAGAAAAAAGATGTGAAAAATCATCAATTTTGCCTATTCAGTTTCTGAAACAAAAGATTTTCCAAGCATTTGTACTGTGCAATATTTCTTGTGCACAGGGCACTGGATGGGTGACCTTGCTTGCTTGCTGAGAGATCTGGGTCCTTCTGCAAGGTTTGTTTTGGACTGCGAGATGTACAATTTGAGGGAACAGAAGTGTACAACTGTGAACACTTCAGGATGCATTATTGCTTCTTCATTACAAAGGAATAAGAAGTGAAGTCCAGTCCTTTGGACATAGTCATAGTACTTGTTTTGCACCTAACTTTTTGGTAGTTATTGAAACAGGGCTGTTAAAATTAGTGAATAAATTCACTATGTAATCAACAGAAAACCTGAAAACCTCCCTGTTAATTCTTCCTGTTTGGGATTTTATTCATAAAATTTATGTTTCATTTACACTGGTTAGGCAAACTGGAACTCAAATCTCAGGAACAGGGCTGGGTTGTAAGCAAGAGGGTTAGACAGCAAGTTCTACACCCTCAGGTGACTGAACCAGGAGAACCTGCTTTGCCCTCTGTCACAGCCAGCAGAGACTTTGCCATTCCCCCTCAGTGTGACCAGTGCATACCTCAGGGACATGGAGACAGTGTGGGATCCAGTCCTCATCAGCAGTCATGGTGCATAGCCCTGAGAGGGGCAAGCTGACACAGCCAGAGCAGCTTTAATCCAGATGTTTTCCAGTTTTTGAGTGCTAAAATTCACAATGTCATCGCTTACTTTAAATTTCATAGGTGCATTTCCATCGTGTTTTGGAAATATGGGAATTGAACAAGCAAAAATATCATTGTTTGTTCTGGTCTTCACACAGAAGTGGTAGAAGACAGTTATCCTCTGCATAACCTGTTATTAAGCATTGGATGGATCCAATTTGAATGGAAGTTACAGTTACTTCGTTAAACAGTGCAGTGAAATCAGAACTCAGGCCTAGTTATTTTATGTGTAGGCTCAATAGAGGTGGATGGAATAGATTTCCTCTTCTTCCTTCCAGCATTTAACATTTTGCTCCTTTTCTTACCTCTTTTCTGGCAGCACTCATTCACACCTTTCTTCACACTTCTTACTCCTGCATAATCTTGTATTCAACTTCTGCTCCTTTAGTCATTCTCCTCAAAGCTAGGGCTAGTGTCCATACCCACGTGTTACTCCTTAACCACAATCTCAAGGTTGCCATGTTTCTAAATGCTCTGGCCAATTTCATACAGTGTATTCTGGACCAACATAATTTTTTTCAATTTTTTGCCATAATTGTCAGAGATGGAGCACATACACCTACCAGTAAATGTATGCTCATTTGCTCCATGTCCAAAGTGACAGGTCTATTTTTTTGTTAAACACAAGCTCTGCCAACCACCCCTCATTCAGAGCTCTCCATTCCCAGGTTCCTTACTCCCTTTCTTTCCCATCTTTTAGTGACTTTCTGTGTGAAGCTTTTTCCTCCTGCTGCACATCCTTTAGGCTCAGTCAGAACCAGGGGAGAGAGATGGTCTCTGCTGTTAGTCCTGGATCCAGAGATCCAGCCAACTCCAGCAAGCAGGAGCAAAGTCCTGCTCAAGTGACAGGGCTGCATGTCTTAGGGAATGTGGTGTAACTGTGCAACCTGATTGACCATAGACACTCTGACAAACACAACAAGCCTCTAATCAGCATAAATAAATGTTGTTCGGGTTTTTTTCCAGAAGCTTAAGGTTTGACTGGTTTTCAAGGCACAGTTTTAAATTGCAGAGCTGTTAAGGAAACAAATGAGAGATACATTTATTTTTAAACACTGGCAAACAACGTATTTTCTCTAATCTTATTCTCAGAAGTGAATATTCACCTGAAACAGAGCCATACAGCAGAAAAGCTCTGACCTGAATGTTAAATTTTGGCAAAGCAATATCTGCTTCAAGCAGATTTTGCCAAAGAAGATTTCCATCCACCCTCATTACAGATGTGGATATTTCAGAAAAAACTAAATTCCACACTAAAGAAAGAAACTGTAATAACAATACTTGAAAAATAAGTTATCTAATTAATTATCAAATACAAACAGGATGGTTTCCTTTCTCTGGGCTTGGCCCATCAATATGTAGCATTCCTAACCTACGGTGAGAATGAATACCTATCCACCTGAACTTTTAATATTTTAATTTCTTACCGGGATTTATCAGAAGGTAAACACTTTACACCTCTTCTGCTGATGAAGTGAAATTTTCTGACTATAAGCAAGAAATATGAAGTGTAAAAACTGTAGGTCATGCAACATCCCTTTGAGAATACCCTTCTGGGCATTGGTCACTGCCTGTAAAGGTTGATTTCAGACAGGAGAAGCATAATTATCCCCATTAAAAATCTGTACAATTAACAACACTTGCCACGCAGTGGAGTCTAGGTTACCATGGTACTGCCCTATCTCGAGAGTAGGAAATAACTGTGGTATATCAAATTCCATCTCATGGTAATTGTTACTTTTTTACTGACCACCCATGTGGCATTAAAAGTCTCCTGCTCAACTAATTCACCTATTTTAAAGCATATTATGGCTATATTTATTCTCCATTCCACCTCAAATCACTAGTGTTCCAAGTACATAATGCTGGGTTTTGAAATACCCCAGAACATATATTTATGTGATGAGTAGGAAAGAGGCATTGAAGGTAGAAGAGGAAAATGGAAAAGGAACATACTGGGGGCATGGGGTTCAGGGGAGTGTCTGAGGTGCCTCTGTGCAGTAGAAGAGCGATGGGAAAGGAATGAAGGCAAATGTGAAATATGTGTATCACTGATGATTTTTTGACTGCACAAGAATATGCTACTGAAGGAGACAGGAAGAATAAATTCAGCAACATAAGAGATGAAGAAGGTGGTGAAATTGTGCCTGACATGATGATTGAGCTCCAAAGAGGGGCTAACTCAGAATTGAATAGAAAATTTCCTTCCATAGACTTCTCCCAGAAGCAAATAAAACCTACCCCCACTGCAAGAAGAGCTAGGGACTGGCGGAAGATAGGTATATGGTGAAACAGAAGGAGGTATGTGAAGGAAGAAGTGAGTGGGGAAAAGAGAGAAAAAGGGAAAATACCCAAACAGTGAAACAGGGACGTGAGAAAGATGGGGCAGTAAAAAACACTTTAGGATCTTAATAGGCAGGAAAACAAAATGCATTTGGTTAAATTTTGCATCTGAAATGACCTCACCTTATTTGTGACTTCTCCTTAAACGTGCTGATATTCCAGCAACAGCAACAACAAAAAACAAAAACAAAACCAAAAAGCCGTGACATGCTTTCAAAAAAAAATACAAGTATATACCAGTTAATTACTTCACCTCTTACCCACCCACTCTTCCCCCCCACCAAGACTGATAAAAGTTTTCAAGCTTAAAGAATGGTTTACACTTTTCCTTCTGAATAATATTTTTTTTTAAAGTATGTGCATTGCTCTGAGACACCCTGGTTTGAAGGACAATTTTCTAGGATGTCGCGTTTTTAGCATCCTAGGTTCTGGTATGTGTGATATCACACAAAGTTATGTTTGGGAATGTCCTTATCAAAGGAGAAACTGCCAGATTATTGTACAGGAGAAAAGAGAATTTTGAAAGCTACAGTAAAACTTGCCTGATAGTTGAGAGATTCAGGACATATTTCTGAACTTAATATAATTTTCACTCCAGCTTTACAGTTCACCTTTAACTCATATCACCTTTTAAAAATATTTCCACAAGCATCATGCATGCTACCATCAGAGTGTCAGCTTTAACTGCGAATTCCCTGGCTTCGTTATCTCTGTAAGTTTAGCTGCTTATCGCCGAGGCACCGCAATGGTGGCCACGTCGCAGTGCGCAGGTGGGGAGGCTGCAGGTACACGGAGAGGCTCTGATGGAGCAGCAGATCCCTGCCTGTGCTCAGCTTTGCACACACCATTATTGCCCTCGTGCACAGGGCTAAGGCAGGAGGGACATGGTCTGTAGGGTGGGCTCCTGCAGGATTGGGCCCACAGCCTGTTAAAGACAGACAGATAAATCTGAGCTGGACTCAGCATTAATTAAACGTGGCTCTTTGTATTTATAAACAGCAATATGCTGCTGTTACAAAAGCTATTTCATTTAGTGCCATCTTACTTTCAGCAATTTAATTATTCTCTTAATTATTGAAACATTCATCATAGTTTTCCAATTGATTCATGAGAGGTGGGCTGCATTTCTTTAACTCATTAATATAGTGACAGAAAATTGACAGTCTTTTTGCTAACCTCCTATCTCTGAATGGTAATACTGGGAATACAAATCCTTGAGTCTTGTTTTGTTTTTTTTTAATTTTTAAAATTTGTATTATTATCACCAGCAATAACTATACTCATAAAAGCCTCATTTAGTAGCGAAGGAACAGAACAATATATGAGGAAACCCTAATTATCAATGGTTTTGATAGTGAATTTTGCAAACTAATATCTTCCTGAGACCACATTTTTATTACGAAATGGGTGATAAAGCAGAGATAATTCTAAATCCAAACACATGTTATATGAAATAGATAAACCCAAGATAAAAATTAATAGTGACCTTGCATGCTGGGGTATAAGAAATATAATCAAGCATATATATCAGTCATGGCTGGAAAAGGACAGGGAGATGCCCACAGGTGAAAGAGCAATTTACAGAGTTTAAAATGCATTCAAAATAAAATCTGTGACATCTCTCTTCCCTCCCTTGTCCTGATTCCAAGTGTTATCCTTATTGCCTGTCTACAAAACTACTACCTTAAAACATGTTCCTAACTTGCATTAAAAGAAAGATTTCATCTTTTCTTTTTTTCTTATATTTCTCCTTTATTTACAGGCTGTTTAAATAAAGGCACAACATTCTATGTCTCTATAATTTTTTTGCAACTATCTGCTATTTATTTCAATTTTAGAGTTTCTAAAATTTCTGGTGTTACCCTCAAAGACCTCTCTCAAATTCATCAGTTTTCTCTCAGGAGAGGTTGTCCAGAGTTTGAAGCATACAAGGTCTCATCTTAATGCTTATTTAAGTACTTCTGCCCTTGGATATTATTCTCATCTTCACAATACTATGCAAATCGACAGCTACTTCCCTGTGCTTCCAGCTAGGACTTCTGAGTATAGTGTGAGTAGCTGGAAAATAGCTAAAAAAGAGAGTCAGAAATATAAAAGTTCAGCCCTGAGCATGTCTATATGTGTGTGTATATATATGGATGTGTTTGTAGATGTGTATACTAGTCATATACTGTAGTTTGAAAAGTAGATCTGTGTAAATCAATGCATTTATTTAGCTCTCTCACCAACTCTCTCCCTGAGTTAACACCCCAGCACACACAATGCTAGCGAAGGTGATTATCTCTGCTAGCATAATTCCTCCGTAACATCTGCTTTCGCCCATAACACTCCACTAATTTTTCCCTCATTTCATTACACATAATTTTCTTTCAACACAATCTACATGTATTAAGTGGTAATGACTTTCCAGTTAAGAGCAAATCGACGCCAAGGGACCCCCCCCTCGATTGCCTGCCGTGCCTGACTCCGGCTATTAAAGATAAATTTGGTGCCTCAGAAAGCTGCAGTAAGCTAATCAATCAATTAAGTGGTTAGGACATACATTATCAAAATTCCACAGTGAGGGGGTGCATGAGAGCATGCTGGCATACTATGATTTTTGGAATAAAAAAAAAAATTGAGGTTGAAAGTCAGTATTCAGTGTCTTCTGAAATGAAAACTCAAGCTATTGCACACTACCGATAGCAACTTTGGTGTCTGTGCTGGTACAATTTCCACTGCAGCTTTTATACCTCATGCAGTTTACTAGTGATACCAGAATGGAGCTGATGACACAGTAAAATCTATTTTTAAATGATATGAGGATTCTGTCACAGAATAAGGCAATGCTATTCACAGTTAAGCTGGATGCTCTGTCCCTAACTTGTCATTGTGTCTCTAGGAACTGCCACAGCCTTAAAACACTGATTAATATTCTGTATTATGTGTGTTGCAAAAAGGTGGTTTAAGGACAGAATGGCAACCATCACATCCTGTTGTGTCAAGTTTTATCTTCAACACTGCTTTAATATTCATTCTGAGTTTAATTTTGGAGAGTATTCAAAGCTAGTGAAATAGATTCTAAAATAAACTGAAAAATTTTTTCAACTTTTTTGTTTTCTGAAAAAACAGCTCCTTGTGACGTGATATCCTTTGCAGGACTGGCTTACAAAACAGCTTCAACTCAACCAGAAAAAGTTACATTCACTGATAATCGAGTTACATTTGAGTGCAAGGAAATATTATACACAATATCACTTACAAACCCTTCATTACTTTGTTTATCTGTGTTATCTTTGGCATTGTGTCGTTCTTTATATGGACAAATGCCTTAACCAGTTGAAGGTTTTTTTAAATATAAAAATATTTTCTCTTGCATCGTGATGAACAGCCTGTATGCCAATATTTAGCCAAATGCTAAGGAAATTGAAACAAAACCCCAAAGACCATAAGAATTATACAAGCAATTTTTATAGCTCTGTCAGGACTAATACAAAAGGAGAGTTAAATAGAACTTTATAGCAGGATTCTGAACAAGACAAAACACGAAAAAAAAAAAGAGACATATTTTCTGAGCAATCAGTAAATTTATAAAATATGTAATAAAAAAGAATCATTACAAGACCTTGCCAGTTACTTTTCCTGTCAGTTTTAAGCATATTGCCTAAAGCTTTGTTATCATAGTATTGTAGTTATCAGATGAAACGACATGGCAAAACTCCCTGCTTACTTTTCCAGAGTGTTTTCCTCACTTTCTGCAAATTACATTGGAGCATATTCAGTGCATACACTTCTACTAGTGGAAAGAACCATAACATATTTTTGCTGTCTAAATAAATATTCCTTAGCAAAAAAGAAGCATGTTGTCAAAGATAAAAAAGGTGTTTATTTTTTTTTTTAAGTATAATACAAATAAAGGAGGTAACTCAATGGCTTCTCTCTGGTGTGTTTTCATAAGAAAAAACTCTAAAAAGAGCAGTAAAAATGTATATGATACAGGCAAAACACTTAATCCAAGCCCTGCATATAAAACACAATTACAGAGAGTTAATAATGGCAAATATAGTGAAATTAAAAAAAAAACTATCTACAGAGAATATACAAGTGCATCCTTCAAAAAAACCCCAAACCAGCATGTTTCAATAATATGATGCTGTCCTTTCCTTTGTGGCATTCTTCATTGACTAGGCTGATAATGAAAAGATGTCAGGGAGATTCACAGTTTAGAGTTGTATTTTCTTCCTTTCTTTTGTGCTCTTTCTTCCCATTTATGGCTGTTTTCCTTCCTTTTCTCTGTATGGAGGGTATGAAATATTTCAGAGTTATGTTTTCTTGTGAGATGTAGGGCTGAATTTGGCTTTATTATCATTACTAAGAGCATGCAAGTTAAGTTTACTCAGTTGAAAAAGACACAATGATGTTGTTCTTCTTGATATAGAAACAGCTATATTGGCTTTTATAGGTTTTTTAGTGTAGGCTTCTTCTTCTGTCCTAGATTTGATAGCTACTCTATCAGCTGGAATTATTTTTTTTTCTTACTCGTTCTCTTTTGAAAAAAAAAAATCATTCTGATTTATCTAAAAGGACATCAAAACATCTTTATCTGTTCATAGTGAGTGAGAAATTCCTTCTGATTAAGGGGGAGAGATGGGGGGGAAGAAGGCAAGAGAAGCAAACAATAAAAAAAGCTGAGACCAAACCAGTTTGCCTTCTCCTTTTGTGCAGTGCATGTAATGACTGAACTTTTGACTTTAAAGTTTTTCTCTAGTGCAGTACTGTAGAAAAAGAAACAAATAAACAAACAAACAAAAAATATCCCCTTGGTGCTAAGACTGGTCTAAGGCAATGCCCGGTGAGTGGAATTTTTTTTTTTTTTTGGTTGTTGTTGTTGTTTACTTGAAGCAGATAAAACACCCACCTTAAACCCGCCCTCTATTCAGTTCAGCAGCACCTCCATACTCCAATAAACCGTTTTCATTCCATCTGGCGTGCGTTTGCTCTGAAGACATTTTCCTGTCAATCTCTCCTGCCACATTAAAAATCTGTCATTACTATTGCATTGCCGCCTGGCTCCTGAGATTTGTCTGACTGCTTTATTGCTCCGCTCATTTTTTTTTTTCTGCTACAGCCGAGAAGCAGAAATAAAGGTTTGTTGTTGAAACATGGCCGCAAGGAAAGTAGGAGGCACACATCTGTCAAGGTATTACCTTTCTTCAACCAGGGATTAAGGTGTTTTACTGCTCTCGCTACTGAGCAGTCACACTGAATAAATTTTCTCAGTAGAACATAAAAATGAACTCATACATTTTGAACTGGGTTTCATTCTTTCAAGCCAACCCATATAATTATGCAATGGCATCAGTGTTCGGGGGAAAAAGAAAAGTCAGAAACGTTTGTGTGCACCCCCCCTTCTCTCTCCTGCACCACCCTTCAGATTTACATTATTTAAATGCTTATTAAGAGGGCAAGACTGAGGCAATCAGTACTGGGGAGAGAAATGTTTTTTTACTCTTCCTTGTTGTTGTTACTGGATCCCTTGTGAGGTCAGAAGGGGTACAGGGCTTTACTCCCTATGTTTTGTGTCTGTGATCACAAAATATGTCTGACCGTGAATATTCACTATTAATTCACATCGAAGAAAGCCAGTAGAAATGTGATTTCTGAAATATCGGTTTTTGAAAAAAACTGGCAATATTAGCTGCTGTGTAGCCTTCCCATTTCTGCTGCAGACATTAACTTTACAGTCTCAATGGTACAAATGAAAATAATTTAAAATTTAAGTATAATCAGTGGAAGTGGTTGTTACACTAAGACAGAGCATGCCAGACCATCCTCCTCAGTCCTCTGCTGGACACTCCTGCATCATAATCTTAGTCCAGTTTTAAAAGGTCAGACTTCTAAAGCAGGAGGATTTATCTCACAAAATAAACGTTAAGGTGTAAGCAAATGAAGGATAAGGTCAAACACGTCTGTGAAGGGGGACAATTAAAGGAGCTTTACAGTTTGTTTTTTGTAGGGTTCTGTTTTGGTTATTTTTTAATGAAAAATAATAGTACAGCTTTTAAATTTGGCGAGACCCCAGGAGAGAAGGACTAACCTCAGTGCAGGAACCATAAACTTGTCCAAACTTTAAGGAAAGAATAGTTAAGAAAATCCTACATAGAGTCAGAAATCGCAGGTCCATCTGTGGCATGCAAATACCTCCAGGTAGCCCTGCAGCCTGTCCACACTGTCAGTTTGACTCGCTCTATGTTTTGCCCTCGGGTCTCTGCCTCCTAACTTCCACAGTGCATCCTCTCAGGCTCGCCTTTGGAGTGAGACAAACACCTCCCACCAAAGAAACTAACTTGTGTCATTGCTGACTGACATATTTATTTAGCAGTAAGGCAGCTGAGTTCAACAGAGAAATATATCGGATCTACAATTCTACTGAAAAACTGCTGCTTGAACAAAAGCAAATGAGCTATCCCACAGGTCAGCAGATAATTGTCACTCACTTATTCTTCACAGTGTCCCAAGAAGGTCATAAATCACCAGAATATCGGTTCAGTACTGTATTCCCCCAGCTTCCACTTTCTGCTGGCTATTAGCTTTTTTCCATCCATTTCAACCCAGTGAAGACACAAGGAGAAGTGAGCATTGTGAAATCTTAACACTCCTCTCCCCGGTCCCACCTCCTTCCCAGAGCTAAGTTGCATGACTGAATTTACAGCTTTCTTATGCCAGAACAGCACCTGGGAACATGTCAGGCTGTATTGTGAGACAAAGCTCCATCCCAAAATATTTCCAGGTTTTAATTCTTCAGGGAAAGGAACCATCTTCTTGTTCTGTGTTAGTATCTAACACCTTGCACAATGGGGGATTTAGGGTTGTTGAAGAGTGCTTCAGTGCAAATGATAAATAATAATGTGCCTGTGGAACTATAGTTCCTTCAGCTACTTTTTTTATGGCATCCTTCAATGTGCCTCTTTGGCTTAGACCATATTTGCAAGTAGCTGGCGCATAGGAATAAACAGATATAGTGTGTAATTGGTGCTAAGGACCTCGTGTTCACAATGTATCTTTTTGGGGGTTACCTCAAACTAATTCTAGTCTGGTCCCATGGACTTGCTGCACATTAACAAGTGGAACACATTAGGTGTGATTACAGAGCACAACTTCTATATTCATTTCATCTGAAAGAAACCCAGTCTGTGCTCCCTGAGCCTGCTCTGCAGTGCAAGCCACAGCACTCTCAACACACTGGTGTGAAATTCAGCTGATGCCTCCTCTGACACCCCTCATGTTTGCTGGATCCTGTGTGTGACTGATGCTCCTCCATGGGTGCTCTTTGCAGAGAAGCAGTGCAGTAATCTGCTATACCAGGTAAATTCTGCAATGTATAGTTAAGATGCAAATCACTTGCAGATAATCAACAAAAAAAGAGGGAGAGAGAAATAGAAATATATACCTCTTAGTCTTTTCCGCGTTTATTTTTTTTACACAAACAGCTTTCTCAGTGACTTTGTCAGATACAACCGTCAGGGAACTTAAAGCCTGTAGCACTGTTACGCTTGGCTTTAAATTCAGATAATTTGCACAAAGTGGGGGGTTTCGGGTGGTCTTTCAAAATCAAGTTTCAGTATTTTCTTCCAGAGATGTGTTTGCAGGTGATGGCCCTTTACCTACTAACTTCTTCTGTATCAGCATACATAGTTCAGAGTAAAAAATGCTGTCAGTACCTGTAGTTTCATCTGCAAAGCCTGTCTGAAGTGGATAACTGCTATATACGTTTGGGTGTGTTCAAATGACATGTCAGGATCCAGATCAAAGATGGCAAATGGCCTCTTGCCAAGATACTTTAAAAATCAGATCATATTTGTAAGAGACAACCATAAGAGGCCAAATTTCCAGAAAATGTGATACTGCTGGCCATCCTTTTGGGAACCTCAGTGATCTTTTTTCTCTAAAACAGAAAACCATTGCCCCTATTTTTATTTGAGCAAGTATTTAAATAAAAGCAGCTGAAACTAAAGGGAACACCATATCTCATTCCCCATTAAACTGACCACTTGATTTTAATTACCCAGGAAAAACTTGACAATATTTTCCCATGGATGAGGAACCTTCTCATCCAATCAAAACAGCTGAAAGCTTGAATTTAAATATGCATGGCTGGTCCACACAGAGGGATGTGGGTGATGAGTATCTGAAATGAGAATCTGGGCTATAGAGTTTGATCTGGTTCTCGAGGTTATCTGTCTAACCATGGCTGCATCTCATCCCATCAGGCAGTGGTTATCAAAGCCTTACGTGCAGTCCCAGCGGAGCAAGTCAACTGCATGTATTATCTTCATTCCAAGAACCAACTCCAGACACACAGAGCTTTAATAAGTAAATGAGTTTTTCTGCCCACAACTCAATAATTAATACCTCCTCTCAAAAAATTAATTCAAGCTGCCTTCACATGACAATTTTAGACTCCGTGCTCTCATCCCAATTAACAAAAAGCCACTCCTTTGCATTGCTCTATGCATTTAGGTCATTACATCTTCACCTGCTTTTATTCTCCTGCTATCAGTAAAATTAAGTTAGATCTACCTCAGGTCTATATAACTAATGAAGGGCCCTTTTCCTGAGAAAAACTAAATGTATTCATCTTCCTCCTTCCCAATGGGAATGTGGAATTCACTTATCCCAATCTCATAGCTGTCCCTATCACACCTCTCCACAGAGCAATGTCAGCTAGTGCCAGCTACCCAAGGACACATATTGCTTTTAGCGTGGGAAGAACAGAGAGAGTCTCTTTAACCAGTATGTTTTGAGGGAAAGAAAGGGCACAGAGCTACCCAGAGTCAAGCCTTGAATTCTTTTTTTTTCACTGATGAAAGTAGCAGCTTAGCCTGTTCTCTTCTCATATCACCTGCCACTGGAAAGAGCACATTAGCTTCTGCACGGGATGTCCAACACCTGAACCAGAACTACAGTGAGGAAGTATCATCTCCTTTGCTTCCATCCACTGAGGCTTTTTACACAGATACTGCTTTATCATGCTTAGTCACATACAGATTTACCAAGGGGGTTCCTATTCCCATCAACTCCAGCCAGCACAGTACCCCTCCCATGCTTTGTCAAAGGTCTGTTGAGGCAGCAGCTGTACCCATCATTTGCAGGATGGACCAAAAGACATTACAGAAAGGAAAGACATCCACTGATCTTCAGTGAGCTTTGAGAGAGACATTTTCTACCTCAGGCCTCCTGAGCTACAGAAGTTCATGTCCACGGTGCAGCATCTGTGTGGCAGCAGGGGAGGCAGGACCTCCTCTGCCCATTCTCTCCCTGTCCCTGCGACACTGTGGTCACTGACCGTGCAAGCACCACACATGGAGCACTGGAGCAGGCTCAGGGATGTGTGCTTGTGAAACCCACATGGAATCACTCCCAGCAAGACTACTGCTCACATGCTTACAGTTACACGTTGGAGCATCTTCTGTGTCACGGTCTCTCATCTCTCTGCTGACAGGAAGTACCGTGAATGATTGATGCAGAGAGGTGTGAGCAGCTCTCTCCCAGGTCTGTTTGCTTCTGCAGAGCATGCACTTGTGGTTTGCCTTGTCTCTTCTGCCTCTCTCTGCGGTGGTGGTCTGAGAAGGCAGATCTTTCCCCTCAGGGAGAATTTGCCCTGCTGGTGCAGAGATCCCAGTGCTGTACCTCAGAAAGCTACTGCATGCTGCATTGCAAGCATGGTGGCAGACATCTAGCATCATCTTCCAAGGGCTACAGTTTATGATTTTTTACTCCAATATCAATCAAAACTGATATTGGCATTCTTCACTGATCAAAAACTGCACTTTGGCCATTAATTTACTAAAGAACTCCAATCAAAATTTGGGTTTTTTCACCATATATTCCCTCCCACAGCCCTGTTTAGTTTGTGCTCCCCACATGATAAGTGCTGTCTCCCTGATAAGCCCCATTGGCTCACAAATTAAACTGAAAAAGCTGCTCCATTCTCCTGGCACTGTACATAACCAGGAGATTTTAGGAAGAACAAGAAAGGACAGAGAGGTATTCTCTCTTCAAGTCTGTCCTCCAGATACCACTGTCAACATGTGTCAGAACAACCTCTGCAGCAGACCATGCTTCAGGTAGCCATCAGGAAGCGTTTCTTTTTTGCAAGCCAGTGTGTACTTTAGAACCCAGAGCTGTTTGAGCACCTCTCAGGATGCCTTCTCTGTCTTCTATGGGTGGACCCTGTGCTGCACTGTGCTCAAATATTTATGGATTACTGCTATGCAGGAACTGCCAGGATAGATTGGTTTCCTCTTCAGAAAAGAAGTGGGAAGAGCAGAAGCCCCACCATCCGTTCTGATCTCTGTGCCTGCACTTGGCGACAGGAATAAGTTTTATTATGAAATATAAGAGCTCTTACCCCAGAACATGGAGGTGAAGTGGCTGCTCTTGTGTCTCAGCTGAGGCTGAAACTGGCCTGGAAACCCTGAGGTCGGTTCACCCAGGGAAAGGAGCCTGCCACTCTGACATTCCCCTCTGGAGGGTGACTGCAGCACCTCAAGGGGCACCAGGGCTCGGTGGCTGTTTTGTCTGTGCTCTGTGATGCTGTGTCCTGCAGGGCTTGTGTACGTCCATGAAATAATGATGAATCGGAGGGGTAATTAAAGACCACAGCAACACTGATCTGTTGAAATTTCAGAGGGAATTCGGGGCACACGGGGAGACTATCCATCTTACCCCATGGAGGGGCAGCTTGACTGGCCCACTGAGGATTGCAGATGGCGAGGCTGCTCACCTGTGGCCGGGAGGGCTCCCAGTGCAGCAGCCCTACTGGCTTCCCAAAGCAGCAAAGCAGGAGGATGGGGAGTGAATGGTCACAGCTGCCACCCTCTGTCCTTGCAGAGCAGCAGAGAAATCATTTAAAGACACAGGTCTGTTTTCCAACCCTTGCTCTTTTATCCACAGGAGGCAAAGCCCATATTTTTACATAAGGAGTTTTCCCCTACTAAAAACAGTTAGGTTTTCAGAGTTCTTTGTTGTATGTGGTCACTGTTTAACACTGATTCACAACTAAGTCTTTTGGTTTAATCCACCTTCCATTAATTTATTTTCTTAATTCAAAAACTCCAGGGGACATTCCACATCAATCTCTACCTCTATATGGAATCTCATTTAATTTTCTAATTCAAATAAGAATAAATAAAGCTAACTTGGGATCGATGAGTTTCCCTCAGATGACAAGCTCTCTTTCTTCAGTTTGGACTTCAGTTTGGACTGAGGGATCATTTCTCAACCAGTAACTAAAAGATTATGAGTTTCAAACTACTTCAGAAGCTGTCTTTATGCCAGAGCAGAGATAAATAGGGAGCTCACTAAGTTAACAGTGATGTCATAGTTTTCTTTGGTAGCTGGCATATTCTGTACATCATTATATAATCACAGATTTTTACATTCTTTTTATAAATCACAGCCTATTTTTCATTCTTTGCCTCCTCCCACTTCATTTGCTATTGACAGCTGCTGCTAAAGTTCCCTTACCTCTTGGAAAGGAAGTAGGTTAAGAACAAAAAGGAGAACTCTATCAGATTAAGGCAAACATGTGGGTCCTACTGAGAAATGATGCATCTTACAATAGTACCAGCGAAACAGCTTACTTTGAAGGCTAAATTGCTAAATATATCCAGAGACTTCTGTGAGACAAAAGCAGCTGTCTTCTGCTTGTTTTCAGCTGTTAGACTCCTGATGTCCCAAAAAACACAGCCTCATAGAGGGTCAAAATTGATGCAATCAGGATAATAAAATCACTCTGACAAGGCTGCAGTTTGTCCTTAGTTTATAATTAGGAGTCTGCTCTCTCAGGTTATGATCCTGTAAAGTTCCAATGAATTGTTAAGCTATTCACAGCACTCTGCTGCTACTAAATTAGGAAAATATAAAGTCCTAAAAATACCCTCATGTAAACACATCAGAAATGGAAGGACGGAAAATCCAGACAAAAAAAGAAACCCATCTAGATTTGTGTCTTCTACACAGGAAAATGGTAAGACTTTGCACTATTTTATTTGAGGCTAGCTGATAAGGAATTATTGTCTTTAAAAATAAAGTGAACCAGAGCCTCAATTAGGATGGATTTTAAATATTTTAAGGTGATTTTTACAAATCACAGATTATGTTTTTTGTACTTTAAAACTGACAAGAACATATTCTGATCAGCCTATTTTTTATCATTCTAAAGATAGATAAGATTCCTTAGGACTTCTAATCTGTAGGGCAAATTAATACAGATTTCTGCATCTGGACTGTATCTTTCATCCTAGAAACTCCTCTGCCCAGATACAGTCACCTGTCTTCATGGACCTGTTTGAATACCTCCAGCCAAGCTTCCCTTTTCTTGTCTAGAGGACATCTCATTTTTGCAAAAGATCTTCATGCATTGTTCAGCCCCAAATGAGTACCTTACCTCCAATCAAAGCTGACTAGAAGAGTGTGAATTTCAAACACTTTCCCCCCCTACAGTGAGAAATTAGAAGTGTTTCCATAATTACCTGCTATCAGGGCCAAAAAGCTGAAGTAGCATAAAAACCGGAGAAAGTTACTAAAAACTCGTCTGAATTTTTTGTCTGTACTAACATTACATTGAGCAGACTTTGGGAATCTTCTAGTCTGAAAAAGCTCAATACCAGAACTAAATCCCGTGCAATTCTATTGTACTTTGAATGTGTTCATGAAAAAGAAGATTCCAGGTTTATGTTGATTTAGATTTTTTACTTTCCTCTGGGTCAGAAGAATGTCCTTTAGGTTACATATTTTTGCTTTTCATGTGCATAGAAATATAGCATGATTTTTCATTTATTAATTTATATTTATCGTAAGTTACATGAATTAGATGCATATGTAAAGCATCCAATTACAATTTCAAATTTATCCAGTACCTCACTCACCTAGCTAAGGATGTGAACTGCATTCTGATTTTGTGTCCAAAATTGACACCCATCATTATTCAAAAATGCAGAATCAGCTCCCAAAATAATGTGAAGTTGGTGTAGAAATCACAGTATTTTAAAGCACATCTTAAATATTTGCTTTAAAATAAAATCTACAGAACTTTTAAAGGTTCCTTTTTTTCCAAACTGTTCTTGGCAAACAGAAGAGCTACTAATGCTCATATTGCTAAAATAAAATAAAGAAGGTTTTTCCTTTAAATCCTACAGGTGTTAATAACAACGCTAAGATGGCATGATTCCTGATGCAACTTGGAAAGTTGACTGCACTGCCTGTTTAGCTGTCCACAGTGAAAGGCTCACAGCATTGACTTCTACTCTGTGTCAATATTTACTGCTCCTTAGAGCAGAGTGGCTCGGAATCAGGGACCTGATTTTTAATTAACAGCCAAGCTCAGTATTTTGGGTGGTTTAAGTACTGTGCTGTATCAGTTTTCTGTACAGAGCTGGCTGAGGTGTGCTGAACATGCAGATTTCTCCCGGTGTCCTTAGCCCACTGCTTGCTTTGAGATGACACACCCAGGCTCTTCCACTGGCGCACGGTGTGCTCACAGCTGGGCAGTGGTTACCCCTCCTCTGAAAATAGCTTTAATCACTTAGTGAGGGGGAGCTTTGTAGGGCCTCTAAAATACACATTTACACAGCAATATTAATCTCTCAGTAGCCTAAAAAAGATTTTTCCAAAGTTAAGCATAAACATTCAGCTTGCAGGTGGAACCCATGGGACACGCTCAGTTGGCTGGAAAATCACTTTTAAAATTAGCATGTCTGCTCTGTAATATATTATGTGTGGTTTCTTTTTTGCCTTAGAAGGAATGAATGCATTGACTACAGGACCCAAATTTTATTGTGCTGCACAAAATTGCTTTCCAAAAGGGGCTGGACTGGTAAAAATATTGGTTTCACCTTTGCAACACCTCTTTTTCTCAAGAGAATTCTCCCAAAGTACTAGATTTTCCTGCTGAGTCAGTCCAAGTGCCTCTGGAGACAAACACCTCAACACATCCACAAACACCTCAACACGTCCACAGAATGAAGGCTCCAGCTGCAAAAGTCAGAATTTCCATACACAATTTTCATATATACTAACCAGTCTTCATGTCAATTCCAGATCCCATGACACCTCATGGCCTTATATTTTATCTGTCTCACTGCAGTTATAAACCAATGAGAAATAGCCAACAGCTTATACATTTTGGGTAAGGCAAATAAATTAAATACAAATATACTAAACCAAAATATATTGATAGTGTTTCAAAATTAAGAGGAAACACCACAAATTGATGGATCTGAACCATGCCCTCTCACAGATTGATATTAAGGCCCTGGACAAGTCAATGAAATGCTCTCTGATTGAGAAAGTCCCCATCTGTGACCAAAGTTCCATAAAAATGTTAGAGCATGATAATTTTGAGATGATGCAGAAATAATAGTGTTTGTTACCAATATTATTTGCATACCTTACTAGCTTTAGGTTTAACTAAGCCTTGGTACACAATGCACTGAGAAATGCATAGTCCTTCACTGACAAAGAGTTTGCAGTCTAACCAGACTGGAAAAAGACAAGAAAGGCATACTCATCCCATGGCCATTATTCCACATAGAGTGAACTGAGAAAAGGTATGGAATAGCACCAGAACTGCGCAAAAAATCTGTGGATTGAGCATCATCAAATGAAGTCCCAGCTCATAGTTTCAGCTTCTACTTCATTCAAATACAATTTCCCCACAATTTGGGTTCTTAGCCCTCCCCACCATGCTGGCAATACATAACATTTCACCAGCAAATGCCATGGGTTCAACGGCTCAGTGACTGCAGTGGCCTTGGCGAGGATATGATATTTATCTCCTGGTAAGGAGAGAGATTCCACTGCCCTGAGGACTGCTCCTGTTCTCGTGTCATACCGTCTCTGTGCTCCCCCACCCAACTCTCTTCCCTCAGGAATGCTACAGCAATCTGTGCTCTCCCTCCTGAGGGGATTAAGCCCAGTTCCTAGCTGACCAGAGACATCAGTCTGAAGTCATGTGTCTTCATCCCACAGATGTGGTTACTGGAGCCCACTCACACAGGCCTAGAGGAAGGACTGAGAAAGAGGCACACAGACATCTTTGGGCTGATCTGTACTTCACACAGAGCACTGTTGTGTTTGACATATGTCTTAGGTGTGTGTGGAGTTATATCAGTGGAAACCTATGGTTCATTACCAATCTGCTTTGGTCCTGGAGGAGAGGAGGTGGAAACAGGAGGGGGGAAAAATACCCAGATGGGAAATGAACCTGTGCATCTCTCCTGGGAAAATGCATTTCAGTCACTTGAGCAACAGCCTAGCCTATGGAAAAAAGATTGTTCTTTCCAGCTGTTATGCCAAAAGAAAAAATAAATTTAAAATAGAAAAGTGAATAAATTGAGCATATTTTTATCATACTCTTTCTTACAAATTACTTACACCATTCTTGTTTCTTATGAGGAACCATTTTTAATATTCAAGTAGTCATACACTTTTCCAAAAAGTGCTTCCTGAAAAACCGAAACCATTATTATCTTAAACTCCCACACAGTTTGTTTAAAAATATCTTTAAATGCTATTAAAGAACAATCATTATGTAGGTTTATTTCTTATGAGTAGGAAGCAGAAACCATCAATGAATCATCTTATTTCTCCTGCTGTACCAACAACACCATCAACTACCACAATAACAAAAAAGTTTATGCTCACTGTATACCTGTTTTGCAGGCAGTTTCCTGCCTTGAAATCTGCATAATAGGTAAGCTGTGGTAAGTGTAATATGCTGTTTACTGCCAATCCAGTGAGGATAGCCAGGCCTGCTTGGTCTGGTGCATTGCTCCTCCTTTTGGTGCAGCTCCTTGCTGAAGTGCATGGCAGTCCTGAAACAGCAGATAAGGCTTCTACAGATTATAGAATCTGCTTCTGAAAGATGCTGCCAGGTATACAGAGCTGGATGTTTAAATTATTTTATTCTCATACACTATATTTTTGCTTTTAGTTAAAAGCAATAGTTTCAGTTGTAGAAAATATTTTCAGTTGTATGTTGTTTGCAGAGGGAAGTGACAATGGAGCAATGGTGAGGGAAGAGAAAGATTGCAAGAGACATGGAAAAAACACCATGGAGATCAATATTTAATCTAGAATTATGGGTGTACAGTATGTACTGTGCATTTTTTTAAATTTAACTTGGCTTCTATTATTACTCAGTAGGAGGGGAACAGATACTGAGAGCCCTGGATAGCAACCATAAGAAGCCTGTTTAAATACACATATTTTCAGGAGATCTGTAAGTACAAGAACGAACGGATGTTGTCTCTCTGATCTTTTTTCATGTTGGAAAGTCTGAGAGCTTTACCTGGGAGATTTAATTTCAGGTGAAAGAATTTATAAAATAATTTTCCAAGTATAACACATAACAAAAAATGTTTGTGTTACCCTATTCTTGAATAAAAAAAAAACAAAACAAACATGTGCTCATCACTTTTCACAGTGGAAATAGTGATGGTAGAAGGAGTTATAAATAAATACTAAGTCAGGAATCTGTGTGGGAAAGCCCCCATCCTCTTTGTGGTTTCAGTCAAGAAGCATGCAGGTAGCATGGACTAACAGTGCTAGAAGAAACTGTAGCATTCCTGGCAGCTTGCATTCATCATGATTTTAGCAATGCTTTGAGTGTATACATGTACATATATATGTGATGCCTCTTTTATACTGGCATTTATAAGCCACTTCTAGGTTTTTCTGAAGGCCTTTGGAGTTAGCTGGCCAGAAAGGATTAGGTACCAAGGGGAGGAAAATTATTTTAAGAATTTTAAAATTGTGTTATCAGGTATCATCTGCTTGCTAATGAAGCTTCAAAGTTATTTCCAGGGCAGAATTCTGCAGATTGCTCCAGAGAAAGAGTTCAACAGTCTATCTAAAGACCTCATTCCATCATTAATGAGTGCTTAACCCCAGCATATTTGAACTTGGACTACATGACCAGTAGTCAATTTTCACTAACAGGTTTTTTTTTTGATCCTGAAAATCTGCAGCCGTGTCATCAGCTCCTTCTTAATTATACCGTATTCTTTACATCTGTCCTGCTAAATAACTCTAATTGAAATAGCACCGGCGTGAATTTTCGTAATGTTCCCCCCAAGACATCCCGAAAGTGACTCACACGAGAAAACAGACTGAAGTCACAGCTGGAAGCACGTCAAGGATCATTTCCATTTTTACATGATTAATTTGAATTTAATATCTTAAATCAAAACCTGATTAATTTAAATAAAATTTTGATGGTGCCCTGCTTCTAATATACATTGCAGTAATTAGATTCAGCTTAATGTGATTTTTTTACATAATTAAAAAAAAGAGCAAGTCAAGTGTAACAATGCCGAGTTGGTACAAATCTGTCCATATATACACATATAATACACATGGGATTTTGTTGAGACGTTGCTCAGGTACAGGAAAGATCACAGCTGGATGGCTGTGCTATAGCTCAGCTTATGGCATATGTAGGATATTCCAGTTCTATTTCACTGCAATATGAATGGCTGTCCTTAAAAAACAAAGACAAGAAGTGAAGCTGAAATAATATCCAAAAAATAAGCAAAAATATTATCAATGCAACGGTCTGGCTCAGCTTCTCAGTTCTAGTTCCTCTCACTTTTTAAACAACTTTGTTTTGGTGATTAGCTCTGTGTATCCTCCAAGTGAACATCTGCAGTGGACTATTTGCAGAAGCCCATGGGCTTCTGTTTTTCATGAGTCTTATAAAAATTCTTTATAAAATAAATTCTTACTGCATTTTTATATGGGTTCTCCCCGCCTGTCTCTGCTTTTGTACAATGGTCCTGGGCACCATGTAAGCCACAGAGGTAGCAAACAGCAGTTGTTACATGTTAGGGTCAGATGAAGCCCATCTGCATCCCACACCTGACCCTGAGGCCGGCTGTGATCAATTCCTGTGGCTGAAAATGCCCAGTGCTCATCAAGCAAAGCTTTGCAAGGTGCACTTCAGGTAGTGCTCACAGCAATATCTGAGATGTTTCTAGCTTCTTTGCAGGAGGAGAAACTATTACCTTAATCTGAGCAGTGGATTCACCTGCAAGTGTAAATGGAGCTTCAGTGAAGTCATACAGCAAAATGATGCAGGTAGGCCAAAATCATAGGGAATCTACAGATGGAGCAGAAATCTGGAGTTTGTGAATTTGTGCTTCTTAATACCTGAATTTTTCTGAAGGTTTATGTAGAATTTACTTTTGTTTAAGGATAAAATATCCAATTCATTCCTGTAAATCCTGAATCTCTTAAGTAAAAAAAAAAAAGTAATGCAAAAAAATGCCCAAACACTGTTTCCCTGTTTCCTGATCTTAAGTGACCAAATTTCTGATCAAATTAATCTTCAATAATTAGATCTTTCTTCAACAAGGCAGTGAAACATCAAGATGACTCTTCAGCAAGGAGTAATCCCAACATATATCAAACCTCTTGTTTTCAATGGGACACTCCACCAGCTTTAAAACACTGGGCATGTGCTTAGCTAGTAGTAAATCACTATTAAACAGAAGACAATGATGGAGAGTGAAAAACTCCTTTCCTGCCTGAGGCTAACAGCTTTCAGGGAGGTGCAAGCACCGTTCATCCTTTTATGAAGGCAAGTAAAATCACTCAGGTGTATTTGATAGCACACAGCTTTACAAAAGCCTTTATATACAGTATGTTATAGATATTGTGTAGAGGCACACAAGTAATTTTTAATTTTAATACTTCTTTGAATAAAAAATCCTCCTTGTTGGTGAAACTGGTGGTGCTTTGCTGGTAATTCAGACCATCCAGATGATCTGGACATTCTCCCTGTCTTGAAACTCCTGCCAGAACCAATAAAGAAGAAAAAAACCACAACAGGTGATAGGTTCAAGACAGTTTTCAGCCAGTAAGGCCATGTTAAATGCTTTTCAACTGAAATGAGAAAAAACCTACAATAGCAGTTGAAGAACTGGGCAAAAATAAAGAGTGCTTTAGTCAAAAAATAGAGAGAAGGAAGGGAAACTAATTTTCAGACAAATTTCATGAACCAGATTTAGCTGCTGCAAAAATGCTACATATAGTGATTAACGCAACTCTGTCTATTCTTCAGGCTCTTAACTCTCTCTTTGAATTATTGAAATTGTCAAAATTCTCATTTTAATGTGGTCTCGGACCCTCACAAAGACATCGTCACAGGAAGGGCTCCTGTGCCATCCTGCTTGGCTCCTCAAATTTACCAGCACACTACCAGGGAATCACTGAAAAGGTGTAGATAGAAATTAAACCTATGAGTTTGACCAATCAGCCCTCCAAGACTTTTAGTTCTGTGGATTTTGTAGACAGAAGCCAGTGAAGTTGAATACTGATTCCAAAGAACTTGCCTATTCATTATTCATTGCAGATAACTAATAATAAAAAAAGGTGCCACCTTTTATCTTACAGCTAAAACTTTTGATGACAATCAAATTTTTTTTTTTTCATTCTAAATTTAGGCTTCTCTAAATGCCTACTACAATATGATCCAAAAATAACAGCATAGTTACTATCTGGGGAGAAACTACTTTGGAGCTTAAATTCTTATTCAGAAGTTATAGTCAAAACAAAATTAATCGTGAAGGTTTATCTATAATGTATCACCATTCGTTTCAGAAAAAAAATATCTTTGCCAGCAGCAGAAGGGAAGTACTTTCAAGCAGTTACATTAAACTATAGACTCCAAGGAGAAGATTACAGATCTTCCATATTCAGCAACATGAATCAAAACTCTTAGGAACTAGTTTAACTTTCTTTTCTTTTCTTTTTTTTTTTCTTTTTTATTACTGCAAGGCAGCAGGGATTGCTTTTTGTATAGGCTATGATTTAGATGGCTAATTGAAAGTAAGCAGTGGTGAGCTGCTTCCTTGGTAAAATATTACCAAGACAATCTTATCTGAGTTTACAGAGTTATTTTCAATTTGTAAATGCTGTATTCATTTCTACTAGATAAAACACCTTTAAAAATCCTAGACCCAGGCATGACTGGATTTCTGTTGCAACCGCTCTGCACTGTTTCACCCCACACAAATGCCTTCCAACCCACATATATATATAAACTTTCTCTCCTTATGAATAATTTTGCTATTAAAAAAAAGCTCAATCCATTTTATGGTAAATAAATTTAATGATATACTGAATCCTCATAACTTTGAGTTGATGTCATCCTGCCAGTTACCTGCTCTGCAAGAGAAGCTCCCTCATTAGAGCCTACACCTCTTAGAATCTCACCTTTGCAGATTTATCTCTTGCTTGTAACACAAAGAAAATCCTGGGCTTTGTTTCACCATTATAATAGATGTAAATTAGTGTTTTGCCATTGTTTGTTGCTGTAATCATAGAGGCAAGTATATATTCCTAACAGCTATCTTATTTTCAATTTGCAAAGCATACTGTGCTTAATCCCATGAGGCAACCTGTAGTTCTAGATATGAATTTAAAAAGGTAATTAGACCTGGGGGGGTGGCAGGGAGATTGTCCCTGAGATAGAAAAAGCAGATTCCTGCAAGGTCCAGAGGGGTCTTTAATAGGTCCCAGGCTGGTCACAGTTCTTGTCCTAGTTTATTACTTGTTTCCGTTGTGTGAAACAGTTTATTTGTTCATGTAAATGTAAATCGTGTTGATACTAGTAGAAGGATCTTTGTTGCTACTTTTTTATTTTAATCCAGAAGGGTCACAGAGTTGGGTTTTAGGGACTGGCAACAGCCTATCTTTTTCCCAATGATCTCTGCATTTTTACAATCAAATAGATAGTAAAAGTGACATAAAAGTTTTAAGGCATCTCTGGCAGTAATTTTAAATATCATGCAATCATCATTAAGTCATTTATGTAAATGAAAAGTTCTTGGCAACTCTGTATGGCAAGAAATAGCACCAGTTTCTCTGCATCTCTGCTTCCTTTCACTCTTCCTTTCCCCTTTTGCTGGCTGTAGCATAGTGCACACTGTACAGATGAACTCTCCCTTAGGGCTCCGTGAAGAATTTCTGTAGAAAATATCACACACCTGTGTGATACAGAATGTGAAGAGTAAATAATGATGAGACATAGTCAATCGATCATGAAAAATGTCTAAAGGAATTTCTATAAGCTGAAATCAATGTCGTGTATTGATAAGGTGTTTTTTTTTTTTAAAAGGGGGATATGTGGATTTGTGTGGGTTTGGATAAGGTGGCTTCTTACTCCATTCTCAGTCTCACCATTTCAAGCCTAGGTTCAGGTCTGAGTTTTGGGGCATCAGCACAAGTCTGGTTTGTATCCTGCAAATGTCAGTTTGAGTTGATGGCTGGTTTCAAGTGAGACTACAAATCTGCCTTCAGAGGAAAGGAAGGGTAAGGATCTGATCACTCACCCAGGCTTTGCTTTCAAAAATTGACATTGTCAGCTGAAGTCTTTCTGAGCAGGAGAAATGGAGGCAGTTTGAGCTAAACTGTTTGTGTTTGCCCAGATGTCTGACAATATTTAAGGGCCAGATTCTGCCCTCAAGCTGCTTTGGTAGGCAGTGTGAGCACTCCCTCTTGGGAAGATTCTGTGCCTAAATGTTCTCACTTTTCAACACATTGTTACCCTCCCACATATCTATTCAGGCAGAAAAACAGAATGGTGAACCTCCCTCAGGGGTTTTTAATGCAAGTCTGTTGAGTCACCCTGTTTTTTGGATTGAGTTAGGGGCATAGTATTAGGTTGGAAGGTGATAAAGATGCCAGGAATGTATGAGGAAAATCCTGTTCTCAGGCCAGCAGATAGAGCATAAACTCTATCCCCATATCTGTGCACAGAGGCTGTTGCTAAACCTCCAGAGGCAACTAGCCAGTAGGAAATATTAGGCTCAGAGACCTAAATAGACAGTTGCACAGCCAGTTGGCTCAGTGTTGTGTCTACTGGGCTGTGTCTGTGGCTTCCCTGGTGGGAGTCTGGGAGTGTGCAGAGCTCGCCAAGGCTGCTACAAACAGCTTCAGTGCATCAGTGTCTTTGCACATGGCTAAGGCCATCAGTAGACACAGTAGCACAGGATTTACATATTTCCCTAGCTCCTTATCTTGTTCTTTGCCCACTGCGTCCCTCTGAGCAGAGCATTTCCAGGAAAGAGGGTCCTGCATGTACCTGGAGTCTGAGCTCACATTTCCATACATAACATCAACTCTGCAAGCTTATTCTGAGCTGGAATTGTCTTGGAGCTTTACACCACTCTCCCTGACAGAAAAGTAAAGTGACATCAAAACTTCTGCTTTCTGACAGAACGTTCCTTTAGGATTTTATTGAGGATCACTTCTGATAAACACCTCCCAAGAATGCTTATTAAAGAAATTAGAAACTATGGTACATCAGGACAGACATTTGTTTTAATTGAATTGAATTATTTATTTATTGAAAGCCTGTATTGTTCATAATGCCTAGGGCACCAGCCTCCTTTTGCTAGATTTTTACCAACGAATGCAACATTCGTTTTAAGGGAGATATTTCTGACATTTGCCCAGTAACCAAGAATAGACTAGAGTGCTGCATAGCTAATAAATACTGGTGAGAAGAATCCTATGTGAAACTACTGTACAATTTGAGTAGGTTCAGGTTCTAATGTAGTTGAAACCCAGGTTGATGCTTTGTGAAGGCTATAGCTAGTCCTACTAAAATTAAAAGAAATTTAGATCATGACAAAAGTTTGGTTTTTTATGTTTGTCCCCACAGATAAAGTAAAAATTATTATACAGAAAAGCAAAATTCCCAGCTGAGTATGTGACCTGAGAACTGGTAAAACTGATTTCAAGTAAGCCTGAGGTCCGAAATGCAAAAGGAAGTGGGTGAAATATGATTAGTTCATTAAGTCAGAATTGGAGAGAGGTGTTATCTCTGGTAACTGTTTCAGAAACCCTAAGGTATTGTAAAAATTCACTAAGAGTTAACTCTTAGGGCTCAGCATGGATGTGCCCCACTCAGAGAAGTCCCCACATGACCATGTTAACCTGTTTGCCTCAAAAAAAGTTATCAGCTGCTCTTGATTTCCCTACATGAAGGAGATTTCAGCATGGACTCACCAAAATTGTCTTGCACTCTTCAGACACTGACAGCACCCCAATTCCAAGATCAGTCTTTTGCTTCCTTTTCAGACATGATCACAATTTGACCAAAGTATAAGTATTAAAATGAAATAACCCTTAAATTCTGTCCCTTATTCCCTATAGTTGCAGGACATCATCATACTCATCACTAGCAATCCAGATGCATTCAGGCATTAGAGATGATCAGAAATCATATGGATGGGGCCGGGTGTTGTCTACCCTGTTCCAAACCAGAAGGCCTGATCCTAAAAATGCAAAGGTAGAAAGGCTACTGAGTAGCACTGTAGCATTTTGTTCCCTCCTTACACTGTATTAAGGCTGGCTAAAGAGGCAGCCTCAGAAGTTAGGAAATCCCCAAACAATGTAATCAATCCTTCCATGCCTGTGGTGAGCAATAAAAGTTTATATGAAACCTACAGCACTTCACACTGAATGGCTGAAAAATAGCACACATTTATCAGAATGCCTGAAAACACACCCCATTCTGGTAGAGCAAAGCAATCAGTGAAGCCATTCTTCACCTGAAAGATTTCCATTCTGTTTTGCTAACACACTACATTCAGTATTGATGTGTCTCTGTGCACAGCAAAGAGCAGGCTGTGCAGTGCTGGGACAGCTCATTCACATGACAGCGGTATCGCCGCCGCGCTCTGCTCCGGCTGCACCGTGCGACTGCTGCTCCTGGATTAAAGCAGCACCCAACAGTGCTAACTGACTCAAGGATTGCCAGGGTTTCCCCCAGAGGATTTCAGTTTTTTTAAGGGGCTTTAAATCTGGCTCTTTTATCATGGACCAGATGTCCATAAAGGGTTGCTAAATGGATTAAGTGAAGGTGTACCCTCTAATAGCCCTAATCCAATCATTGTGGATGGGACTGGATTGCAAGATGCTGCCACATTTTTTGGGATTTCCCTAAACAGCAAGTGGCAATTATGGTGCCTGGGGACAGAGCACTGGGCTGAACCAGCTGTTGGTTTGCCCAGGTATGCTTTCTTACATTCTTCCATAAGGAGTTGAAAATCACATTAGAATCATATCCACGCCCATATCAACATTCTTAATGGCTTTAAATCCCTGAAACTCTCCACTGGAAACATCCATAAAATTCAGCTGAGGAGTTTCAGTTCCTTTCTATAAATTTCTTTAGGATATATCCTTGTTTACCAACTCAGTGATAGTCAACCTGCAAAAGGTAGCATCTGAGTTTGGGATGCTAGCATATAAATCTCATATTGTTAGTCTTTCTTACCAGATGTTTTCCACTTCTAATCAGAAAGTGTCATGAAGAATAAAAAAAAAAAGAGCCACATTACATGATATATTTGTTCTTGGGATTCTGCTTAGCATCTAAAAGTAAAAAAAAAAAACAGTAAAACAATTTTTCAGATAGTTAACTGAGCACACCAAAAACTTTAAAAGCTTCATTCAAGATAAGCTTAAAAAAAAAAAAAACCACACCACCAAACAGCTCGAGAGTTCTCTTTATAATAAATCCATGGCCACTTTCGAACTTCACAGTTCTCACTGTCCTGTACACAACTCCCACTCAGTACATCACAGCAACAGTACAGATGGAGTTGTGATCTTCTTTACTCCAAAAGCACAGTCTTGTAGCTAAAGAAGGATATCTGTTAGCAGCTCAGGGTCTATATCATAGAGCTGAGCAATTCTCAGTACAGTGGTACATCCCGATTCGACAGGCAATCCAATTCTCTACTTCCTCTGCTGCACAATTTCTCCATCAAAAAGGTTCTCCACATGCAAAACACTCAGCCTTCACTGTTGTTTTTACATAAAATTGATCTAAGTGAGGAGAGTTTTTTATCATTGAGCTAAAGATCAGCATAGAACTAGATCGCTTTGCGAGCTTTTTACTTTGCACTACTCCAATTAAAAATAAAAATGTTAAAATTTCCAAAAGGGCATTTTAAAACCTACTAATTGATAATGCAGAGAGCTGAGGCTTTCCACACTGATGGGAAAGAGAGGAGGGGGAAAGTCAGCAAATTAGAAAACACAGCTTTTACGTCCTCTGTAGCCATGTTCTACTTGTGGTTTTGGCACTGGCCAGAGCAGCAGTAAAAGCTGGAGGTTGCAGATATGTAAAAAGCATGGCCATGCTATTCCCAAGGAATGGCAAAGCAAAGCAGGGATATGTTGATCTATATATCTCCTAGGTAACCACCATCTTGAAGATCATGAAACTCCTCTATTTATAGTAGCTGAGCACCTCACAATCTTAATGTGATTAATGAATATCCTTAGGCCATCTGGGTAAGGAAGAGCATCTATTATCTGTATTTTAGATGTGGAGAATGAAGGTCTAGAAGCCTACATCTCAAAAGTACTTAGACACCTAATTTATTTCAAATACTTTTTTGTAGGATTTAGGATTCAAAATACATTTTGGGATATATACCCATGCCTCAGAGAAACTGGCATGGGTACTACACGCAGAAAGGCTGTGATGTATAGTTTCATATCTGCACTAATAGATTTTGCTTTTTGTTTGTTGAGGTCTTTCTTTGCAACCTGTGTTGCACCAATTAGGAAAAAAAAAAAAACCCTCAGAGAAGTATCTGGGTTCATACAGGATAGCTGTGACAAAACAGGTACTGAAAACAAACTTTTTCAGGCTAGACTACTCAATGGACTATTTTCTCAAAAGAATCCTCTTTTCCTGCTACCAGAAGAAATTTTTGGATTTTGTGCAAAGCCTTTTGGGATTGCAATTAGAATTCTCACAAAACCCCCAAATTAGTAGTTGGTCATTCTCAGTATTGTAACCAATCCCTGAGCACACTGTAAATGGTAACCTGGGCTGTAATTATGTATCATGAGTTAATATTTCTGCCAAGGAGAAAGCGGACAACCAAGAAGGGCAAGGGGAAGGAGTAGTCAGTCGATTCACAGCTGTCATTCACTCAGTGCAGCTCTGTGATGGTGCTTGGAGCCATCTCTGGCCTCCCATTCCACAGCCACTAGGAGGTGTGCTTAATGCATAGGCACACAGAGGTGGAAACCTCCAAATCTGGTGAAGAAGGGATCATGTCCAACATGGAAGAGGTGCTCAGGTAAAGCATGAAAGTAGTGAATCACTGGAGCAGCTCACAGTAAGCTGCTGTAGTTATTTTGTAGGCTTGAGCAGATCTGTGGCTATCCTCATGTAAACCGGGTGTCAAAAATTGTCTCTGTGCACCCCAGAGTGGTGAGGAGCTTCGAGGCAATTCATCATCCTCCCTCCTTACTTCATAGACACTCAGATGATCAGACAAACGTGAGGATTAAACTGCATGTACACAGATACTTTCTGTAAAAGGAATATGGGAAGGGCAGCATTCCCTGGAGAATATGATTGCAGCCTGACTATTTATGCCTGATAGGCACATTGCTCCTTAATTGTAACTACACAAGGAATAACAACATTAAAAAAAGAAAAAATGGACTGGCAGATGTTGAAGAATTTCCTGAGAACTGTAGTAAAAATTCCAGCTACCACAACAACTCAGTCTATGCAGCCATACTGCCATACCTATACATCAGTATATAACTGGAAGCCTTTCTTCTTCACCTTTTTAACATATATGCTTAAATAGATAAGCACAAGCAAATAACCCTGTTTCTTAGGGGGATGGGAGGAAAGATGGGGCTTTCTGTTACCCCTAACATCACAGAAATCTCAAAGGTAGAGCATGTATCTTGTTCTAAGGAGTGATAACTCCTTGATTAATTGACTATTCTCCTGTGCTGTTGTTTTCTATCTGCTTGACTAATATGCCTTATAAGAAAAAACAGCTGCCAAGGAACATAGGCAATGAATGTCCCCATCTTCTAATTGTGATAACTGTGCATGGAAATCTATTTCAGGTTGGATTTTTTTTGATGTTTCTATGCCTGTCTTTTTTTATTTTTTTCCTTTTCCCTTTGCTGTGTGAACTGGGAAAGAGTGGCTAAGGAATATGTTGGTTTACATCTCTTTTTGAGTGTATGCTGACTGTACGAAGAGTTAAACATGAAAAAAAGAATGAAAATAAGCATGAAAGACAACATCCGTTCTCATTTCAATTTCCTGGAAGGAAAGTGCGGTTGGGCAGATGGTGCTTTTTTGTTTTACTAAACTGAAAGATCAGATGTAAATAATATACACAATATAGACTATAAAGATCGTTGAAGGTGAGGTTTCTGTGCACAGAGAGTTGTTATATTGTGGAGAGTTTCTCACCCTTTAGTGATATGTCAAGGCTTTTTTGGTTTTAGCTTCTTAATTCTTTTTGATGTTTCAGTTTGCTTACTGCACCCTCTATCTGCCTAGTCATATTTGTTTCAAGCACTATATTCCAGAGGGTTGAGTTGTATATATCTCAACTCAGGCTTCTTCCACGAAGAGCCATGATATTTGGTCTCTGGTTGAACGGACAGGAGAGTGGCTGGTAATTTGGCATCACGTGAGTCTCAATATTTCTGTGTTGCTATCTTTCTTCATGCCCTGGCTTTATTGTGTGCTATAAGAATTTGTTTTCTTTGTTGTTATCCAGTATGACTTTTACACCTCTGGAGCTCTTTTTAAATTTGCTTTCCAAGCTGGAACATTAAACATTCTTAAAGCAGAGCAGAGTTTGTTCTCTCTTGTAATCAGAAAAATACCTTTATCAAAGGAAAAGACCCAACATTCTCTAAAATGTGTATGACTAAACATGGCTCAACAAAGTCATAAGGCTGTCTTCCTGACTGAAAGAGCAGAAAAAGATATTGTGCTATGACTGCAAAGAAATAGTACTGTGGTTTCGTTCTCAGCCAGATCAAAATGAGCGCTCTTCATTGCCCCTCATGTCCTTTATTATCTTGGTGGGACTCAGACAGAGGACGTGTTCATGTTTACACTGCATGAATGCCTCTAACCAGCGGTGACAAGCTAAAAACACTTCTGTGAACATCTTGGTAGGTTATTACCTCTCTGAACCTCCCTGGTCTGGGGTGATCAGCCTGGCTGAACAGAGAGCTTTGGCTGGAGCTTGGGAAAACAGGAGAGTTTATGACCTTTGGAAGAAGGCGCAGGCCACTCGGGAGGACTAAAGGGATGTCGTGAGGTTGTGGGGGGAAATTAGAAGAGCCAAAGGCCAACTAGAATTTAATCTAGCTACTGCCATAAAAGACAATAAAAAATATTTCTATAAATACATCAGCACCAAAAGGAGGGATAAAGAAAATCTCTATCCTTTATTGGATGGAGGGAGAAACATAGTGGCAAAGGATGAGGAAAAGACTCAGGTAATTCACGCCTTCTTTCCCTCAACCTTTAATAGGAAGACAAGTTATCCTCAGGTACTCAGCTCCTTAAGTTTGGAAGGCAAGGACAGAGAGCAGAATAGAGCTCCCAAAATCCAAGGAGAACTTAGCAAGCTGCTCCACCACCTAGACATACACAAGTCTATGGGGCTGGATGGGATCCACCCAAGGGTGCTGAGGGAGCTGACAGAAATGGTCACAGAGACATTTTCCATCATTTATCATTCATCCTGGCTTACCAGGAAGGTCCCAGATGGCTGGAAGTTGACAAATGTGACACCTATCTGCAAGAAGAGCCAGAAAGAGGATCTGGTGAACTACAGGTCTGTCAGCCTGACCTTGGTGCCAGAGAAGGTGATGGAGCAGATCATCTTCAGTGCCATCACACAGCATATACAGGACAACCAGGTGATCAGGCCCAGTTAGCATGGGTTTAAGAAAGACAGGTCCTATTTTAACAATCTGATTTTTTCCTATGACAAGGTGACCTGCTTAGTGGATGAGGGAAAGGCTGTGAATGTTGCCTACCTGGACAGTGTGCCCAGGTAGCCAAGAAGATCAATGGCACTTTGTCTTATATCAGAAAAAGTGTGTCCAGCACGGCCAGGACAGTGATCATACTCAGCAGGGGTGGGGCTGCACCTCGAATTCTGTGTTCACATTTGGGCCCCTCACTACAAGAAAAACATTGAGGTGCTGGAGCATATCCAGAGAAAGGAATCTAAAGGTTTGGAGAAGCACTTATGAGGAGTGGTTGAAGGAGCTGGGGTTGTTCAGCCTGGAGAAAAGAAGGTTCAGGGAGGACCTTATTGCTCTCTACAACTGCCTGAAAGGAGGTTGTAGCCAGGTGAGGGTCAGTCTCCCAGGTAATGAGCTATAGGACAAGTTTAAATGACCTCAAATTGTGCCAGGGGTGTTTTAGATTGAATATTAGGAAAAATTTGTTCACTGAAAGGGTGGTCTAGCCTTGGAACTGGCTGCCCAGGAAGAGTGGTTGAGTCACCAGTCCTGAAGGTATTTAAGAGGCATGTAGATGTGGTGCTTAGGAAACACGATTTAGTGGTGGACTTGGCAGTGATAAGTTAATTGTTGTATTTGATGATCCTAAAGGTCTTTTCCAACTTTAATGATTCTATGACACTGCAAACATAACCCCTGCGTTTTTTTAATTTACCACTATTTTTTCTTACTAGTCTTAAAAGAGGTAAAGTAGAAGGAGGAGAAAAAGATGTTTTATCAATGAAAGAATATCACTGTAAACCTCAGGAGAAATGACTCATACAGAATTATAGAACTTGCATATCAAATAGGAATGACCAGAACTCAGAAGACAGAGCCACTCCTAAGACTTCTGTATAAACTGAGTTAAACCAGAGAACAGGATTAAACTAAAACTTACTTTTTAATGTTAATTAAAATTAAATGTAGTAGGTTACATTAGTTATCTTTTTGTAAAAATGGTAATGTTGAATATAAACTATAAAACTGCTTGGCCTTTTGTTTTGTTTTTTTTTAAATCTGTCTTGATGAAAAATTTCTGCTTATTAACCTGAGAAACCTGCTGATAGTTGTGAGAGTTTCATTGTGAGTTTTTTATCATTTTACATTCACAACTACTGGACTCAAGTGCTTTCAGAAGCATTTTAGATCTCAGTATAGAATGAAATGTTTTTAGCATTCATTGAACAAATAGAGCTTGAAATTTTGATGAATATAAACCCTAAAATCAGTGTAAACAAAGAAACATATCTTACTTTTTAAGCCACTCCTACATTTCAGAGGCTTTACACATTTTTAGGGTGTTTTATTTCATCACTGGAAGGAGTGTCAAAAGAAGGACCGAAGTATATTTGTGATGTTACTTCTGTATTATCAAGAAAGTGAAAGAAATAGAAGAGAAAACTGAAAATTCTTCACTTAGTCTTAAGCTATACTGCAAACATAAATGAATTTGTGTTTGGAGAAAATATGCCACTGGAACTAAGATTTTATATGTAAGAATTTTTAACATTAAATAGTGAGTGACTAATAAAATAGAACAAAAATAAAAACTAAAGACATCAGCTTGCATAACCTCCTGCCTTACAGCTTTCTCGAAGTTTGAAAATATCAGAGAATGAGTTTTGTCTCCTCCAGTTGCTCACAGATAGCTCAGTAATAAATAAATAAAGGGAAAAAAATGAAATAACTGAAAGATCCAAAGGGAGGTTTTACCAGCTGAAAAAGAAATGTCAAAGCCCAGGCACTTCAGCTCAAATGCTATCCTGCACCTACCAAGAGGTTTTGGTGCACTAAAGATGGGGCAGGCTTGCTGAGGGCCGTGTGCTGCTAACGTGTACTGCCAGAAGGAAGTGGGGCTGAGGTGTAAGTGGTGCAGACAGACACTCACAGCAGCAGCTTCCCATGAACAGGCAGGGCTTCACTCAGTTGTTCACTGTTTCCCACAGTTGAAAGCTGATGAGTTTGAAACAGTTTGGAGGTGATAAGGCGAGCTGTAGTTGAAAAGGAAGGAAAGGCGCAAAACACCTGGGGCCAAACCTCTATCTGCCCATTGATCTCAACCGGAATAAAACAAGATGTGCAAGCCCAAGATTTGACTCTCAGCCTCTCACATGCGTTCTGAAACCCACAGAAACTGACCATGGGATATTTCTGGCTTTCCTTAGAGACATCCCCACAAAAACCCCACAAATATTGCTGTCCTTATGGACAAACAGTTGTGTGCTTGCAAGATAGAGCTCTTTGGACAACTAAAGCATTAGCACACACTCTCACAGACACTTATGGATGGCACTCTAAACCGGGGAAGGCAGAGACCATTTGCAAATAAAAGAGAACAATCCCAGCTTAAATTATGAACAGTTACCAAACTAAATGTAGGCAATGTACAGGCCCTGACAAGCAGTTGAGACTGAAACTTGTTCAACAAGTAAGACACTGAATGTCCTGTGGCACCAGAAAGTAAAAAATCTCGTATCTGATTTCTCCCTTGCTTGAAAGAAACACTTCATAATGCAAAACCAAATCTTTGTTCAGTGAGAGAGCCTGGATTGCCACTCTTCGTTACTACAGGAGTTGATGTAGAAGACAACACAGTAATGCCTTTCATCTCTTGTATTACAAGAATTCAAATCAACTTTTATTTGAAATAAAAATTTCAAGGCACAGTCACACAATACCTTACAGTGTGGTTCTTGGTTGCCTTCATCCCTTAACAATAGCCTTGAAAAGAAATATAGAACATAAAATTAAACCCCTATTTTTTTTCCCCTAGTAGGTTGTTTCATCTTACAAACAATAGCAATTCATCATGTAAAAGACAGCGATAGTAAGTAGAGTCTACTGAACATTGTGCTCTTCCTAAAGGTTTTTTTTCTTCTGAGCACTGATATACATAGCTGTTCCGCAAAATCTGGGATCTAAAAGTTTTGACCAACTGACACCTTTGCCAATAACATACTAATATGCCGAAAGCCTTCCTTAACTCACCTACAGAGGACTATGTCACTTTTTCTTCTGCTCTCCTCAGGAGTGCAGTGTCGAACCACAGGGAAGCTCAGCCCTACTGTCTTTAACCATGGGCTGTGTGGCCTGACAGTCACAATGCTCTGACTGGTGCTTGCTGAGTTCTTAGTCATGGGGCTTTGGCTTGTGTGTCTGCAGAGTGCTATTCAAGGTGTTCAGTTTGAGGGTTTGAGTATATACCATATGCATGTTGTTAAGTGCTATACCAGTCCAGAAACACTAATTTTCTAAACATGGACTTTAAAATGGTGTGGTCGTCATTCCTCTGCTTCTGCATATGAGCCTGACTCAGCAACTGGTGGTTGTTTTTGTGGCCAACAGACTGTTTCATAAAGTCCTTTAAGGGGACAGGTGGCCCAGTGGATGGGCTGTTCAGTTTGGTATGAAAGCAACAAAAATCCCATCCGTCTCAGCAGTGATCAGAGCAGCAGAGGAAACAGAGCAACACATGAAGTGTAGGGATGGAGACATCCCAAGTAATCTGACTGGTTTATATTAAGAAAGGATTTGACAGACCTGCTGGGCTCCTACTTAATGCCAATCAAGTCTGAAAGGGACCACTTGAGCTCAGGTATTTATCTCAAACTGATTTGAATTATCCTCATTTCTTGATTTTGAGAGTCCAGAATAGAATACCATGAAGAGAGTGTGTTGACATTTCCTACATAAAACAAAATTAAACCCATTCAAGTCAAGGAAATACAATGTAAGTGATACAAGAATCAGGCCCTTTGAATTGACAACAGAAAATCTTTTGGGAAGTGAAAACCCTATGAATTCTTCCACATCGCCCCCTTCATAGCAATTAGGATCAACAAAATGCATACAGGGCATATCATACATATTATTACTTCTTTTTCTGCCCAGTCAGTATAAGCTTTATGTTTCTTTTGCAGACATAATGTTAGCTAAGGAGCAGCATTTGAGGTCAAGTCTGGATTGTCCTTTTTATTAGGCTAACGCTGCGCATATGAAAACTTATTCAAAAGTAATTGTCTCAAATTATTACCAGCACTTAAATGATCATTGCAGAAATCACACGAAAGAAGGATAGTGCTTACCAAAACCCCAAGAAAATACTGCAGATAGTTTTTCTTTCATTGCCAAGCAGCGAGGGTCAAGTGATCTGTATTATTTGCAAATATCCACCTTCTCAGAATGTCACAAGCAGCTGTAACATACCCACCACCAGCAATTTCCACTTGGCTCTATCCAGAGGGGAGAAAATTACCAGGAGCTGCGTTGTTTATAATTCCCTCAACCCTGAGGGTAATTCTGTTCACCAATTACTTGAAATTAAAGTTAGGTAATTCGACACGTCTGTTTGGTACCCGACCACAAACTACCTCTTAAGCAAACCAAAGAGTTGGATAGTTTACTTCCACAATACTCCACAGAATTTCATTTTTGCAACCATGACAGGAAAGGAAAAATGAGAAATTGTACAGACTTGTGAATCGCTAGGGCTTGGGGGTTTTTGGTCACTGTTGCCACCATTAAGAGGTCCCAAAAGATCTGAGAAAGACAAAGCTGGAAAGCAGTTTTCCTCCTGGGATGAGGGTTCCAAATCAAACATAGCAAAGATAGTAAGAATTGAACAACAAGAAGCCTCCAAGTGCAGTGTTTGACAGGAAAAGAAACCTGCTTTCTGTAGTGAGATGATTTCACACCTTTTGCCTTTGCATACAGTTACAATGCCACCTAGAAAAAGCTGTACACATGCAGAGAGAACCTACATTATCTGCAGTATGTGTTTTTTTGATCTCTAGGGCCAGTCATTTGAATTACATAGTTGAATCCTGAGCTGGGTTATATCTAGCCTTGAAATTTTTTTTTAAAGTCAGGCAAACTTGTGAAACGTTTTATTGGTGATGAGTGTGTGTACACTCCATTTCTCTATCGCTTTGTGACTAAAAAATTGGCTGCCAGGTACTGTGACTGAACTGCGTGACTCACGCCATGGATTCATTTTACAATCTGGTGAAACTAGAGGCTGGTAACACCTATCCTTTGTAAGAACTTTTTACATGTTGTAATTCTAGAAATGAACACTTTCTTTTTTTCCTTTTTTTTTTTTTAACACAAAGGATTACACTGATGAAGTTTTAAAAAGTACAGGCTGACTCAAAATTCATTCACATTATACTGAGCCGTATAAGAAACTGTTCAGCCAAACATCTATGAAGTGAGCCTAGTTCTCATTTCCATCAAGGTATATCAGGACTCATTTCAAAGCATTCATTATCCTTAAACATTATAAAACAAGTGAACAAGAAATGCAGAGCCACTCTCTTTTTGTAGTGAGAAGACTTGATTTTTAATTGTGTAATCCTATTCTTGTTAGTATAGCTTCCTATTTGGAAACTTTAGTGCCAAATAAGTAGCAAATGCTTTATTTTTTAAACCTGAATATGATTACCCTTTCAGCCAGATTCTGCATTTCATTTTTACTATAAAAGTTGTTCGTTGTCCAATTTCAAGCTGAAAAACCATAAAAGTCCATTTTGACTTCGCTACAGCAGAACTAAAAGATTTTTTTGAACTCAGATTAAATTGATATACCTTGAGCGTCTGTCATTGTAATATGACATTAGGAGCATAGTCAAATACTGGTTTTGACTGTAAGTGTCCTACTAAAGTAGTAGTCTACTGCAGAGTGCTTTTTGATGTATCAAAGAAATGGTACTATCTTTCAAACAGCATTCATATTCTCCTATCATCAAGGCAAAGTAATAGCAGGACTAAAGCATGATCTTTTTTTATAGTTTCTAGAAGTCAGTGCTATAAGGGATTGCCTAGCCTTGCATTAGGTATTCATGTTTAAATGAACCACAGATAGGCTTTCCAATCTACAAACTGCATTAATCAGATTTTATCCTTTTCTCTGTCTTTTATTTTTTGGATTCTTTACCCTCTTCCCTGCTGCTGTTGCTATAGCTTCCCTAATGACAGGCTAAGTAATTTATTTTTTTCTTTCTATCTTTCTTTTTCTAAAGTTGAGATACTCTTACTTGTATAATTCACTAATGTTTCTGTGTAATGCTGATGTCCACGGCTCCATCATTCAGTGGGTAAAAAACATTTTACTTTATTATCTCTCAAACATGCCACCTCTCATGAAGAATGTCCTAACTTAAAAGAGTGGTGTTTGTTTTGCAAAATATCTTGGTTAGTGGAAAAAAAGTCTTTGAACAACTCTTAATATTTAAAGTTCTGTTATGGTTAGGTATATGGCTCATGAAAAACACAAAAAATGAGGAGCAGCATTAGTACTGAAGGGACAGAGCTGGACAGGATGGTAAATTGTCAAAGGCCAGTGAGGTGTCTAAGGCAACATGAGAGAGGTTTTGCTTCTTTTTTTCTTTTCCTGTGATATTTCTTTTTCCCATTTTTCTTCTGAAAACAGCCATTTTCATCCTAGGAATGGCAGAATGAATCCTGACTTTTCAAGTTTTCCCTCTGTGCCTATCTCGGACAAAATGTAGAACTCCACATTCACAGAGCAACAGGGGAGAACTTCTAAAAGTATTTATTTCCAATAGGTGGAACAATACATTTGTTTTGATATTGTTAAATTACTTCAGTAGAGTAAAAAATTTTTCACTGATCAGTTTGAAATATTGAATATATGTCTGACGTAAAATGTTAATACAGAATAAAATATAAATGTTAGAAGGATAAATTTGGAAGACAAAAGCAGAAATTAATTATTTTGTTTTAATTTTAAATCACTGAAATGTTTCCCTTAAGTAATCATTAAAATCAACATGTTCTTATGAAATATTTAAAAGAACACCCTTTTGAAAATATTTTTTTTTCAAGTCTATGCGGAAAACAATGTTACTTCCATAATTTTTTGACATAAATTCATGGAAGACATTGCTAATGATAAACTTGTTGCTAATGGGAAGAGCCAGTTTTACTCTTTTGAGAACAGTAGGTCCTCCCCACAGAACAAACAGGTAATAGGATGATGTAGCGATCTTCAAAAGTTCTCTTCTATATATGAGGATGTTTTAAAACTGGACCAACAAATACTTCAAAGTTCAGTTGCTATAATCAGGGAAAGGTCTGTGTAATCCCAGTGTCTTCTCCTTCTAAATGCAGTCTGCAAGGATTATAAGGGGGGTCCAGTAACAGTGTGTATATACTGTAGATGTTACAGGGGCAACGCAAGATGAAATAGAAAAAAAAAAAAACAGTAAAAAAAGTGGGAAAAGAAATAATTGTCTAGCACATATGGAAGGCAAATTTTTTGATGTTAAGCCATTATCCCATTGAGAGTCACCAAATGGACAGACTTCAACTTCAGAAATCATTACAATTGACTGAAATTTTAGAGTTGGTCAGTAAGGTGAACTCGGGGATTGAGAAAGCTGGTTCATCTCTAAAGCCACAATGCCCTGTTGTCTGAGGAGGTCAGCCAGTGCAGTACAGAACAAGGTCTTAGAGCACGTCAGGCAGGTTTGCATCCACTTCTTCCTTTCTGTGTCAGAGAATAGTTGGTATCCATTCGTGCTGACTCAGTTTATAGTGCCAATGTGTTATGAAACACTTCCTCAGCTACCCAGCTTCCTCTACCCACTTTTAGATGCACAGATTGAGTTTTCCAAAATTCTTCCTTTTTGTCACACTGAATCGTGAGCACCAGAAGCACAGGCCTGAGCAACTCATAATGTGTACATACAACAGTGGTTCTAGATACTGTATTCAGCATAATAATGGATGCTGATACTGGCTCAGTTGACACTGTATGTTGCCAAAATTTGTTGTCACACCAGAAACAGGAAAAGAAAAATTGGGAAGAGGTGTGAAGAACGAACCTTCTGTCCACATTCAAATCACATAATGCTATTATCAGTGGGGAATAACAGTGAGAGACTAAGTGGATCTGCTTTGGGTGGCTGCTAAGGCAGAAATGACCAGAAAGGAATGTTGGGCAGCACTTCTCTGAATGGTGCTTCTTCTACAGCTCACTTTCCCTAAGTTGTGGCCCGTGATAGTGAACACAGGGCGGCCTGGTCCCACTTTCCTGATTCACATTGTTCTTACATGTAGCCCTATTTTGCCTGCATAAATAGGGAAGAATTTCCAATTCCATGGAGATACTACAAGTTTAGTCATGAAGATAATTAAGTCCTTTGGGCTTGAACTACCCAAACATTTCATACTTGAAAGAAATTCAGATATGGCTCTGAATGTCTGGACTACTGCCATCTAAACAATTTGGATTCATTTGAGGTTTAAGATTAGCTCCAAATTCCTCTTCACATCAATTAATCATTCAGATATTTACTATTCTTGTCACTAATACTATAGAATGGCTAGAAATTGTAAGATACTGTATAGCCTAGTTCTGCTGACACACAAAAGCCAGCATCACTCTCTAAAGACTTCAAATCTAATAAGGAAAGATTAAAAAAAAAAAAAAAAGAAAAAGGTGGAAAGACATTTTATTACTGACATCCTATTCCAAAGGGTAATAGAAGCATAGGAAAAGTCTAGTAACTTGTCCAAAACACCTCACAGAATATCAGTGGTAGAGCTGAGGAAGGGCTCTATGACTGTTGTCTGTCTCCCAAGGCAGAAGGAGATTGCCTTACTCCAAATATTTTGCAGCAAAAAGTATTTCTTACTGTTATTGCTCACTGCAGCTAAATGAAAAGATATCTAGGCTTTTCAGAACTTTTAGAACTCAAACATCGAAATGGATATAGTCCCTGTAAATAATGGACATTAATGGAATGCAAGCTCAGGTCCTAAGGAACTTACAGAAATGTAGGTACCCTCTGGTTCTGCTGCAGTGGTCAGATAAAAGGGAAGTCGGTACAGAAAAAGGGACACTTGCTTGAAATCAAGCATAAATGTCTAGAGATCTTTGAAGCTAAAGAGAAAGGCAGATAAAGAGCTACATTTATCTCCAGGATCAAAGAGCCTCTGGGAGGTATCTGTCTGACCCACAGTTTTATCTAAGTTTGTAATTTTACCTATATTTCTAAGTAAAATAAGCGGGGCTCATTCTTAGGGCTTTTTGTTGAATTTATGAGGGTTTTTTGACTACTAAATATCAATCATTTATATTTACCAAATTTTACCTGATAATAACACTATCTTGATTAAATCTTACTTTCTGTTTTGTTGTTTTGTCACTAAGAATTCTGAAAATCAGATGAAGACTCTGAAAGTAGAACTCCTACAACTGCAAATAGATATAAAAGCTTCACTTTCTTTCCTGAGGTCTGACTTTTTTGTGTCTGTGTGCGTATGTCTGTAAAGGGGAGGGTGGAGGGTTCAACATGACCTGCGGTAAATATTATCAAATGAAATTCAATTAACAGCTCTGATGAGATACCAAGAGAGATTGAAGCTCACCTCCCAAAACTGTACTAGTTTGCTGTTGCTGCTGCTGTTGTAAAAAAGCCCTTGTTTTGCTGACGCTTCGGAAATGATTATGATGTGTAAAAAGATACTGTCATTGCAAGGGCAATTCTGGACTAAGTTTAATCTGTATTAAAAAGCTGAGGTGAAACAGTAAAGGGAAAAAAATCCAGGTGAAGATTCTGCACTGAATTTGACTTATTTTGAAACTTTTATTGGTGCAGTGCCTGAAACAGAGCACAAAGATCTTCATCTTTTCTCAAGACACTGAAGAAGTGAGGAGATATCTTAAGAACACATTAAATGCAGCAAAACAGAACATAATTTTCATGGGGCAGGGGCAAGGGGGGTGGGGTGGAAAGTGGGTAAGGAATAAAAAATTAATTTAACTTTGCCAAAATTTCTGTAAACACCTCTGATAGAAGTTAGCTGTCTTCTGGCAGATGCATTCCTGATGCTGGGTACAGGATATTCTCATCCTGCATTGGAAGGTCCTTCTTATTAAAAAAAAGAAAAAGGATGGGAGATGTAAATGATGGTTTATATGCACATAAGTAGTTAAAATAAAAGTTCTTCTGGCTTGGTATATCAGAGCACTGCTTTCTGTTGATTTGTATTGCCTGTGATTGGAAATAATTGTAGTAGTTTATATACTAGCATGGTAATATTTGATTAATTTTAATTTATCACTGACAGTAAGTGTGTACATTGGTGTGTATGCACCTGTTAAAATAGTGTATTTATTTTACTTCATCAAAAGGACCAAATATTTTTGGATGAGTCTATGAAGCCCTTTCCACAGCATGATTTCAAAAACTGAAGTGAAACTTGATTCAAATTTTATTGTGAATTTAAGGCTAAGTCTGAGCTAACTGAAGCCTAGATTCTTTTCAAACCTATCTTCGTCACATGGCAAACATAGATAATTGAAGTGTAGCTTTCTGATACAAACACTTTTTTCAGCCCTCTACTAAATGCCTAAAGTAGGTACTGTGGAAAATGGATAAGTCATTTGCCAGCTTTTTTTTTTTTTTTTACTTTCCCATAGTCTAAATTTTAGTCCCAAACTAATACAAATCCATATTTTACTGTTGATCAATGTAAAACTAGAATGACTGAAAGGTATAATTTGGATCATTTGTACTTAAGACTGCCAAATGAATACCTTTCAATTTTTTTTTGCATAGAAGAATCTTCTGAAGGGCTGTGTGATTCAATTTTCTTTCAAAAAAAAAAAATCAAACTCGAAGTTTTCAACACCCTAGAAACAGGTAAGAGTATGTCTCTGTCATATATAGTTATTTACATTACTTGCTTATCCTCCTAGTCCAGATTGTAACACTTTGTTTTTGACTGATACTTTTATAATAATTTCCTACTTCTCTAGCTTCAGTAACATTTACCTAATTCATGATAAAATGAAAATATATGACAAAACCTCAAAGACCTTAGAAAATACTGTCCAGTAGGTTAGGAACTGAAGGGATTCTCTCTCCTTAAAAGATTAAATATGCCCAGCTAAGTCCTGTGACTAAAAGCTGAGTCCTGCTGTTTTTGAACTAATCATTTGCAAAACTGGAGGGGGGAAAAAAAGTAAGACAGGAAAAAAAAATGGCCTCTGGTAGGTGAGCCACAGCAGGGCAATTAAGATGATATGGCAGAGGCAGACATCTGCTCCTAGACAGATACAGTTCCACTGATGCTATCTATAGCTGCAATCCTCCGAGAGATAAGCAACACGCGAGAGCAACGCACAGAAGGAAATGCCACACTGAGAAAGTGGTGATCGCGTGGCCCCTGTGGTCTGAGAAAGAAAGAGAGGCAGAAAGAGAAAAGGGGAGGGGTGTCATGTGGGGCCTGTACCAGGCACATGCAGGTGACAGTGGTCATAGGACAGGCATGCATCAAAATGCGCAGATGAGAGATGTGTGAGAACTGACACTGGAAGGGAGCAGAATTGCAGCAAAGATGAAAACACAACGAGACCAAGAAAGAAAGAGATGGAAAACCCCTTTCTAAGCTCTATACATAAAGTTAATCTATACTGGAAAAAAAAAAAATTAGTAGATGATTTTTTCTCTCAGATTTGAAGGCTTGAAGGTTTTTCCAGAATTTCAAGCTCATATTCAGGTTCCTCATAAAGTTAATCTGAACTACGCTCCCAAAGTAGATGATTGCTGCTGTTTCATATTACTCTCGCAGCGATGCTCAGCACGGCAGAGGTAGTATTCCCTCTTTTCCCTTGCTACCAGGTACAGAGAAAGCTTAAAGGAGGATGTGGTATCTACTGCAAAGAAACTTTCAAGCCAAGGACTGACACTGTTTAATTTAGGACAGGCTTGAATCAACAGTACACCACACAGCAAGCTCCAGGACTTCATTGGACACAAGTTTTCTAAAGGCATGTCACCTCTGGCCATCACTAGCCATGCCACTGACTCTTCATGCCATTTGTCACTGGGTTCCTTGTGAGAGAATTTGGCGGTTCTTCTTTGATGCCAGGGGTTCAGAGTCCCACCAAAACCGAGGGAGCATCCTTCCTCCCTCCAGCTTTCCTACTGGCAAGAAGGCTTAGCATTCAGTTGACTTAAGAAACTCTCCCAGTTTCAGCTCTCTGGAAAACTCACAGCAAGAATTTGAGGCCAAGCAGTTTGCAGAGAACACTGTTCAGAAGCAAATGCAGAAATACTCTGCTGAGAGCAGGTCCTCTGACTCCTATGCTGTTCTATCTTCCACTTCTGGGGTGGACCTGGGGCTTAGTTTACATCAGCAGAAGCTGAAGAACTGAAACCCAAAGTGTAATTCTCTCTTGTGTTGGAATCTCAAATCAGAAATTACAGATTTTCACAATGCCTGTTATTATAATTCTTCAGCCTGGTTACTCTGTGGTCTCATTCTGTAAAAGACTATTTTTTTTCTCTGTCTGTGAAGAGAAATATATCAAACAGAAGAGCTTAATGTAAAATCAAAAGGTGGAGTGAATCACAAGCCCTCATACAACATTGTGCTTTGGAGAGATTTTAAATTATTTCTCCTGAAAGCTTCTTACCAGGAAAACCTGACTCTGAAATTTACTGTTTATCTTAAGAAGGTAGAACTGGACTTAATGTCTTTAATGAGCAAATCTCCTAAGGCCAGATTTTGCTATCCTGACTCAGTTCATACTCCAGAGGGCATGACAAATTTAGATACTTCTTCTGTCCACTAGATGCTCATAAACAGACTCATTTATCTCCAATGTATTCATTAGGGAAAAATGTGCAAGTCTTCCTGTTTGCTTAACAGCACTTTTGTCTTCCTTATTCTTCACAGAGTGAGCATGGACATTCAAGTGGTGCAGCTGTTGGTTGTTGATTACTTATTTGGGAGATTTTTTAGATTCTTACATGTACCTTTCAATCTAGATCTTTTAAACGTCTCATTCACACATGCAAGCATCAACATTTCTTTCTGAGATACATATACTGGGAAAACTCAACCCTGTGGATATTTTCAGGAAGTGAAAAAAAGCATTAAGTGTAGAGTTCTAGTGTACATGACTCAAGAGACTTATATTTTAAATATGAGCATGAGATTGGATCACTATTTTCTTAAAATTTCCCCTAGATCTGCATACAATTATCAAAACAGGAACAGAAACAGTATCGGTAAAGAACTAAATTCTTCTACTAAGTTATCTGTTATCAATGTAAAATTTTTGCTATTATTCATTCTGCATTTCTAGTAAGTATTTCAATAAATTGGGGCAGTCATAAAAGGTCTGATCATTTGCATTCCTCAGATAAAGCTATCATTTTGGAGAATGGGGTTTCCCTCTTTTGGAATATCTATAACAAATGCCTATCCACAGAGAATGTCAGTTCCTAAGTTAGTGCTCTGCATGGTCATCAGAATGTAATAATTTCTGGACATTAGAGGTGCTAATGTAGCTTAGTTCTTCCCATTTATTGACTCTTGAGGAATTCATTCTGTGTGCTTAACCCTGAAATATATATACTTTATTTATAACTATTTTGATTTTATTACTCTGTTCCTGCTTTTCTGCCTTTTTTGTTGTTTTTTGAAAAAAACATATTTTAGTATTGCAAAGAAGCACCCTTTCTTTCTCTCTCTTTGCTTTTCTTAATGCAGAAATATATCTGATTTTAAAAAATCACATTAATAACTTAAGAATATTTTAAATGTATTTGTTTTTATATTGCATTATTTTATTCTAACCCACTGAGCAACTTTCACAGAGCAGATTGTCCTTATGACTGTATTTTGCCTTTTCACTGCAGTCTGTCACTTGAAAGAGTGTCCCTCCCCCATTCCAGCTATGCTTTGCAAGCTTTTTTATCTTTTCTACCTTGCTAGAGGCATTATAAGGGCAGCTCACCTTTGACCAAATGGGCAGATGAACATTCATCCTCTGGAGCCAGTACTAGTGCTGTTTGGTAGATCAGCTCTCAAATGGTACTGAACTGTGACCTCTTCTTCTGTTCAAAGACTAAATACATAAACTTGAGTTTCCATTGGTGCCAAGCCTGGGAACCTGAGTTGCTCCCTAATCCCAGGTCTCGCAGCCAGCAGCACAATGGGCAGCTCACCATGCCAGCCGGCCAGCCTGAAAGAATGTCTTTATTCTCTCTTCCTCAACAAATTGCTTATTGTTTGGCCCACAGGCTTCTAGACCTTGTGAACTGTCCAAAACTTTATTGCTTTTCTGTTAAACTTTCTCCTCTTTTCCCTCTGATTTCACTTACAAATAAAATTAATTCTTATTTTAATGTCTTAGTAATCAAATTTTAAAATATGCCTGCTTCTTTTAATTTTTTTTGCAGAGCCTATCTGCCTCTTGGAAGCCTGTAGGAATCTCAGAAATCATACAAGCCCTGCAGGTTTAGTCTCTTTAGAAAGAAGTCAGTGGAAATGTGAAGTGTTACTAGAATGAAGTGCTCTATATTACTGAGAGAAAAATGGAGCCAAAAGCTTAAGAGCGTTCCTAAGTTTCCAAAGATGTGTACCATTTTTCTGCTCTTGGCCTCATCTTCACTGTGGCTACAATGTGCTCGTTGTATAAAGAGTGAGTATAGGACAGAATAATTATTTGGGGTCATTGCGTTTTGGAGCTGCTCAGGAGGAGTTGTCTTCAGAGGAAGTTAAAGCAGAGTGCCTAAGATGATATTTATTTCTCAAGGTATTTCTGGAAGCACCTTTTTTTTTGCAGCAGAAGTTTCTGGGAATGTGATTGCAGGACAATCATTGTGCAAGCTGGCACTAGGAAGAGCACTGGCAAGATACGGCTGATATTGCAAAATTCAGCCAGACCTACCCTGGGAAAAGAAGAGATTCACAGGTGTGACCCCACCATATAAAGAGAGAAATTGCTTCATAAACATGGCCGAAAACAATAAAGGGCCCAGGACATCCCTGTTCTTCTTCCTCATCTCAGTAAACCTGTGCTGAGACATGTTCACATGTTCAGTGGGCAGCTGTGTCCCTTTTTGGAGATAGGAACTAGGAGAGGAATATCCCCATGAGCAGTAAGATTGGTTCTGATCACTTGGAGAGTTCTAGTTAACATCAATTTAAAGACTCATGCAGTTCTTTACCATTTTTTCCACACATTGTTTAGGAAAGATGAGAGAAGTGTACCGCTTTCTGGAGCCATACATGGTCTAAGAATCACACAAATTTCTTAAAAATGCCTATGTGTGTGTGTGCGTGTACATATATATATATATATATATATGAAATTTAATACTCTTTCAAGTATGAGAATGGCAGCACAAGTGTAGAAGAATTGCAAAACTAAAATGTCCACATTAAACTGATGTATGGTACATACCAGATGATATATATACTGCCTTATTGTTCAGTTGTGGCTCAGGAAGCTAAATGCATAATTTAAGATATATGTATAGTCTAAGGGTCAAACGCTGTCAGTTACACGAGTGTAAATCAAGAGCAATTGCTCCGAAGCAACTGAAGTTTCAGTACCCTGGATTTACACAAGTGTTGCTGAAAGCAGAATATGAGTCAATACGTGTCATCAATACAGCTGAGTTAGTGGTACTGAGGGAATTTTATGATACGCATGCACCTAAATCCTTCACCTTTTTTTTTTTTCATGATTTATGCCATTAAATTTTATGTTTCAAATTTTGTCTCTGTTTTTAAAGGAATAAGGGACTCAAATCTTGATTCTGTAAGTGAAATGTCCACTTCCCTCACCTAGCAAATTTTCTCAGTCTCACATCATAACGGTAGGATAAGTATTTCACATTCATGGAAAGATTACTTCCCTGACTTACATTTAAGGCCAATCTTAGTTTATATAAATGCATAATTCTGAATCCCAGCAGAACGTTGCTAGGCTGGCTGGATGACTGCATGCAGAAATGCATCCTTGTCATTCACTCCATTCTGTTAGCAATTGTACAGGCTGTTGTAGGGCCAGGAGGAAAAGTTTCCTTGAAAAGTAGAAAGCAGGATCCAGATGCTACAGGAAGAACTGTGGACCTGGTTGAAGTCAGTGGGTATGGATAGCTGGCAGCTAAAGGGAAAATCAGCTGTTGTAAAAGATCACAGGACAATTTTCTTCACTGATGCTTCCTGAATTTTTTATTGAGAGGTTCAAGGAAAAAAAAAAAAAGGCTTTGCATGCTACACTGATTGCAAGATACAGTACAAAACAAAGAGGCATAAAAACTCATAATCTGCTGGGGAACTAGCAGACTACCTGTCAGATACACCTGGTCTTCAATGACCTTGTTTTGCATGGAGGAAGAATATATGATTTTCTGGGTTGAAAGGAGGTTTTTAATTCTGAAAGAAGGTTATATGTTAAATATATGGTAGTAGTCTATTCAATAATAGAAGTCAAATCCCTTACTTGGGAAGGCAGAATCTGGTATTCTCTCACACAAAATAATGTCATTATTTCTCTAACATACTTTTAAATCAAATGTGTTATTTTAAATCACTTTTTTATTATATTCTTGAATACCTAGAAAGATTAAAAAGCTCAGAAGTAGATTCCCCAGTATTCACATAATCAAAAATGGCTGAATTAATTTGAGACATACTTACAAAAAAAAAAAAAGTATAGCCATTTCAGATTACAATGATCAACCGTGGGGGCTTACCACTTCAAAAGAAACAGAAAAAACCTCCGTGTGTGCTCAACACACACACACTCCCTTATCCAGTTAGAACAATATGTAGGTATAGATTTGGCAGGATTGTTTGATCCCAAAAGGATTCGTATAAGAAAAACTTCTCTTTCAGAGAAATGATCTCTCTAGGGACTGATAGTGATGATACAATAGGCTGGAGTTGCTATTATTAAAAAAAAAATTACTACTTTTTCTGACTATGTTTCTTTTTTTCCCAGTGGGATTCTGATTCCAGACACTCAACTAGCCTGATATCCACTGGGAAAGTGATGACACCATAAATTATTTAAAAGTTTGAAAACCACAAGAACTACTGTATATAACCAGATTGGATTGACTTTTTAACTCTTTTGATTAATAATACATAAAGCCTTAGATATGTGAATTGGTCGAGTGCTAACCTGTTAACAAAAGGAGTAGAAGGGATGAATTCTAACATTTCTCATAAGTTATTCTACTTAACACATTGGCCAAACAAAATAAACAAATGGAGTGCTCTGCCTTAGTCTTATACCTTTAATGCATCATCAATATTTGATGACTACCTAATGTCTCTATATATCTGGACAAAGATGATAATTTGATCACCTGGCTTCCAAATTTCAAATTTCCCAAATGCTTTCTCCTACATTCATCAAAACACACTAGTAGAAAGTATATGCAGTTTCAATAGCCTCCTTTGGTTTTTGCTTTTGTATTGTTGGGGTTTTTTTGACTTTCATTTTAACACTGCTAACTACGTACAAGTGAAAAAAAAATATATTCCAATCTTCTGTAGGGAATCAGGGCTAGAATTTCCTAAATTTATGGTATTTTTTCCTCAGCAACAGGATGAAATTAGATATGTGTGCTGCTTCAGAAAGATTTCATGTTCTACCCTTCCACTGCTGGCTCTGTTTTAATTATTCCCCAGGTTCATAAGTTTTGGTCTCTTTCATGCTGTTTTGGGTGGAGCTCAGAGAAGAAAAGTGTTGTTCTTTCCTCTTCAAGTACAGATGAAGGTGCATGGGACAGCCTGCCTTTCTAAGCAACAAGAAAACTCTACAGGAGACAGACCGAGTTTCTTCCAGGTTGCCCGAAACGTGCTTCAGGAGACAGGCTATGCGGGGTGACTTCAGTGATATATTACTTTACAATAATAAATGCTGTATTTTCTGGGCAATAGACAGGTATTTTTCCTCTAGATTACTTTCTATTACCCCATCTGAAGCTTGACTCCCTTAGATGTAGGAAAAATAGGAAATACATCTTTATTTTTTTCAATTTTTTCATTCCTGTGTACTAATCCTTTAACCATGTAATTCAACTCTCAGTTTCCTTCTGCAACAGACACTGACTTGCCCTCAAATGCAGGGTGTCCAGACACAGAAACTCTGATCAATTCTTTTTGCCTCTTGACCTGCCCACAGAGCCATCCTTTCTTAGTCCCCTTAATGACACATGTGTGGCTTCCCATGTCCCACTTTCACATATTAAAGCTTCTGTACCAGCCGGCTAAGTGCCATCCATCCTCTGTCCTGGACCAACAAAGGATACCTCACCTTTTAAAATGTTAAGATTTATGTGAGTGCATTAAGGAAAAAAAATTTCAAATCAAAGGCAGACCCTAAAATTTTTTTAGTCCATCTTCCTCGATTTGATCAATTATTTTGGTGTGAATTTCAATTGATGCCATAAGTGGAATTCAATTGAATTTTTTATAATATGAGCAAACTTAGAATCACATCCCAGCTCTGAGAAAGAAATGAGGTTCAATCTCTTAGTAAAATACAAACTACAGAAAATTTTCACAGCCCACAAATTATACCTGAATTCGATCTCATTTGTGATACCAATAATAAATGTAAATTATTTATCAACATTTATTAAATCTTCATGGTTCCCATCACCTGACTTTCATGTAGGCAATCACTATGTGGAATCTGTTGCCGTATTCTGTTTCCCTTTCTCACTTTAAATATCACCCAGTTAGTTCATAGTTCCCTAAAATATAATGGAACTATATTCATATTCCATTAAAAATAATAAGAATCTCACCTATAGTTAACTTATATCCATACCTTCTTTTTCCTTATACCTGCCATATCAATAGCAGTGTAGGCACATTACTTTGTTCGCTGTCATGGTTGTACACACCACTTAAACAGTCCATTCCCATTCTAAAATAAAATTCTAGCTACAGTGTTATTTTTGCACATTTTCTTATGGCATTTTAAGAGCTAACCCGGGGACTGAGGCCAGCATATGACTTAACTAGAATAGCAAGTATCTTTCCCATAGTATCTTTCAACTGTCATTAAAAAAAAAAAAAGAAATCCACATTTGTTTTCTTTTCCATCTGGGATTATGTGACAAAATGATCTCCGGCATCTAATCAATTATTTTTCTTCTATATCTTTTGCATTTTCCTGCAGAACTATTTGCAAGTGTAACAGGAAGATCCTTTAGAGATAATCTGGTGATTATTACAAATTCAACCTTGGATGCTGTAGGCATTAAAAGATGAAAATTGCCTGAAGTCCACTGTTGTACAACAAATCTGTACCTCTGGACTCCTGTCCTGAGGTGAAAATGCAAACCAGAGAGATATTTAGAATCATTTTGACAGTTCATAAAATTAAGCAGGGATTAGGGATTCTCTCATAAATAAATAAATAAATAAATGTAGTGCCACAGGGCCCAAACAACGTTAATCACATCTCCTTGCAACAGGTACTACTGCAACCCACTTTTGGGAAGAAAAAGGAGTTATATATATTTCTGGCATGTATTTAGCACTTATGATGCCAATTTCAAAATCTGAGCCAGTTCAATTTAATACAAATATGTGTGATACATACACATACATGATTAACGTTTAAACTACCCATTCCATTTAAGTTTATACAGTTATAGGTTCCTATAAAAATGTTGTATATTTGTGTATTCTATTTTCTTCTCAATTTTATGGATTAGCCCTGATAATACAAACACTTGAACATATGCTTAACTTTACATAATGAGAATGTCTTGCTGATTTTAGGATGACTCTCAATCTACATGAATTTAAGCAAAAGTCTAAGAGTCCACTGGGAATGTAATCTGTGGTGCCAGTCATTTGAAACACACATTTAATAAGAAAAGAATTGAAATAACTGCAGCAGACATAGATGACTTTGGTTCCTGCTGCGTTGACAGCAGGTAAGCAGCAAACATGGCTAAAATGAATTCATAACAGAAAACTGTGCAGCTGCACATAAATACATTTGGGGTGAGCATGGAGTTTTACAGTCACCCTCCCAAAATTCCCCACCCACTTCACAGACATTTTACTACAGTTAAAAATATTTCCTTTTCTTTTTCAAAACGGAAAGGCAGCAAGGAGATACTAAGTAACAGTGCTAGTCCGCTTACAAGAGCACATATACTTTCCTTTCCGGATGAAAAAAAACTTTATTATAATGCATTTGCACAGAGTTTGTAATTAAATTTTCACTACATTAGATTAGTATCATGTTTCAATATTCATGTTGGAAAATATTCAAGTTTAATTAACATTTTCTAAGATACTAAAAGTCCAAAATAGAACTAGCGGCATTGCATTAAAAAAATAAAATTGAAAGCATAGAAATACTTTTCAAGTTTGACTATATGTTCAAATTTTTGTTACTGAGTTTAAGCACTGAATTTTAAATATATTTTTTTTAATAATGTAAATACTTCTTTGTAATAGATGTTAACAAATTTCTCGATTCAAAACAGAAAAAAGAATTATCCTTTACATAGTACAGTTTAGGCATTTGAATTATAATTAACTTCCATCTTTAAAAATTTCTTCTGAAAATTATTTTTCATCCCACTTTACTCCAGAATGCTGACTGGAGCTAGCATAATACATCACACAAATGTTGATTTAAATATTTAAACAAATTCACTTACTTTGGATTTACATCCCCTTTGGGCTCTACTTTCCATGAACACTCTGATAAATAAACTTACTGTAAGGAGGATCTGCTGGGATGACAAATTATAAACAAAAATTGAAGAATACTTTTGGGATATGAATTTTTGAATTCTAATCATCAATTGTTGCACTAGCAATTAAAGCTGACTGGAGGACAATAATTCCATGCTACATTAATTTTCAAGACTTCTTGTCTTCATGTCTAGTTTGGTTTGGTTTGCTTTTGTTTCTTTTCCTGGAGAAAATGGTGAAAATGCCCACACATGTGAGTTTATGTCTGTGTAACACAGCCAGGAACACTAAAAGACCCAGACTGAAGTCTTTTCTTGACCTGAATCAAAAATTACTCATTTTCACCACTGATTTGCAGATGTGATTACTCAGAGTTAGCTAGAGCAGGAACATAATCCTGGGTTTTCTGTGTCCGAAGCCACTGCTAAACCACAGGCTTGTCAGCAAAACCAAAAAGTCTGTTTTGCTCCTTCTCATTCTCCAAAATATTTCCATTCAGACGAGTTACGAATGCAGCTTTCAGAGTTGAAAGGCCTGAGATAAACTTCTCCTGTCCAACACGTGGGTATTCAATAACCACCAGTCCCGAGGTGAGGCTGGGTTCCTGCCCCCTCTCAGGTTTGCAGGGGGAGGTCCTGCAGTGGGATTCATCCTGCACAGTTTGCCAGGGGCACCGACGTGCCAGGACATCCCTACGGACTCCCAGTCACACAGGGACACGCTGCCCATCCTGTTGCTTTGTCAATCATCCTGAAGGGCCAAGCATGGCTGTTCGTGTTGCAATATTGCTTTCCTCTGGAGGAAAGGGATTGAGAGGAGATATAGGAACTAAACTGAAGGGAAAGAGACTGGTCGGAGCTCCAAGTCGCTGTCAGCCGCCTCCCTTCCCTGTAGGAGCCAGGGCTTACACGCAGCAACTTCAGAGCTGACAAGCTTTGAGGACAGACAAAGCAAGAGAAGTTTCATCTCTTCTCCCCACAGTTTCCTCTGTCTGGGCTAGGTTCCCAGAACAAAGAGCCTTTTCACCATAGCTTCATTGTGAGATGATACATGGTGATGCAAATAGTACTGCTGTTTGTCACTCACTGCGCAGCCCCATCCAAACCATGATCATGTCATTCGGTTTCAATACAACCAACATGAACTCTCAGTTTCATGGGGCAATTCATGTGTCTCTGACCCTAAATTCATGCAACACCCCATAAGTACAATATAAAGATCATGTTTGCAAACAGGCTTTTCTTTAAAGGCATTAACAGGGTGTAGATTTGTGCATGTGTCAGTGTCAAATTTTTTCGTGTCCCTATTTGTAAGGAGAGCCTTAAACAAGGCTTCCTTTTGCATTTTGTCACGGGTTGGACAAGTAGCCACAGTGCCTTCAGTAAGCAGACCCTCACTTTTGACAAAGCAGCTGGCACATGTCTAAGTAATTTTAGCCAGAAATTACATCAATAGCAAGTTCTTCTCCTTATAGACATCTGGAAAGTGAGCTTTGATTTATTTTTATTTTTGTCCTCAGGATAATGGTTTCTTACTTACTTATGTCAATGGTCAATAGCATAACAAATCCTTCATCATGAGAACGTGTGTATCACTTTTCAGCAAACCCTGGCCTTTTGAGGTGAAATGATATACTGCCACTTAGTTTCAAATTGACATCTCTCCTGGTTGCCAAGGCAAGTTAATTTGCAAATCAGCATTTTGCATGAAGCTTTTAAGCCAATCCAGCTAGGCAATGGCTGCCATTGCTGTGCAATTAGTGTCTAAAGCACTTAAAATTACATTATTTAAAAAAAAAATCCAGAAAGATCAGTGATTTTGTTCTGTACATGGCCAGAAACTATGTTGCTGAATGAATAGCAGATCTGGACTTAGAAAATTATAGCAATGCTCCAATCTGATTGGAAAGGAGTGAAGAATGTGCACGTAATGACATTGGCAGACTTGAAGTGAGAAATGTTAGTTTCACTGTTCTTCAGAAAAAAGAAAATACACACCCCCTCATAATTAATTCACAAACTGCCTGACTTAGATACCACAGAACAGTAGCAAGTGACAGTTAGAGGAGGAGAAGGTAGTCACAGCAATTGGATTTACATTCAGTTAAGACAGGTTTTTTGAGCACAGAAGTGAGCCTGAAAATGGCCTAAATTTCAGATTTTTACTTGAATACTCTCAAAGACTTGCAAACTTTCTGGGTCTTATTTCTGTTTTTGAAGGCAGAGTCAAGAGAGAAGCATGTTTGAGGGGAATGTTCTTTTTGGAAAATATTTTTCAGTTGCAATTTCATCCATCTTTAAAAATCTCTTTGTTTTTTGGACCTCAGGCTTGAAATCTGTTAGGTAGAAAAGAAAAAAATTTGGATGCGAAAAAAGAAAATTGGGGATATTTTAGAAGAGAGTCTTTTTATAAGAGAGGCAGGTGACTGGAGAGAAAAAAAATTTAAAAACCAAAAAAGTACCACAACATTTGTAATGGACTCAATGTATTATATCTGTTTTGATTTCTTTACATTGGCTTTTTAAAATCTTATTTTAAATTTTCCATCCTTTTGTGTCTATTTGGTAATTTTTTTTATGTCAGCACAGATGTGGCTTTATATTCAGCTTCACTTATTGCTAAATATCTATCAGATATATACTACAAAGATTACAAGCTGTTCATTAAAATGACAGGACTCACACAGTTATAAAAAGCCATCCAGCTTTCCATGAGTCTGAGGGCCTTTCTAGCTGCCTTACTAGCAAACTGACTTGAATAATGAGAAATCTTGGATGATCACTGGCCGAGTAGAGTCTCTGCAGCAGAATTCAGGGGAAATTTCCCCTTCTATTGTTTTATTTGCTCTTGACACATTTTCATGAGGTAAGATAGGGGGAGAACTTGCATCACAAGTGTCACAAGCATCTGTCCACTTCTTTTCCTGCACAAGTCTGGTAGCATTATACTGGGGTATCAGAGTGAGCACAAGCAGTTCCTGTAGAGCAGCTGACCCTCTGGATGTTCATAGACTACCATACCTCTTGATAAGTCTTACATTTGCCTGCAGGTTTGGTCTCCACCCCTCCTCTCTTGGCAGTTTCAATTTTTTTTCTTGAGTTTTTGTTGGGTTTTTTTCTGTTTGTTTTTTTTTTTTTTTTTAATATACAATTCTTTGTCAAGCTAAATCCATAACCCAAGTGAGATGTCGAACATAATGAAGAGTGACTTGGATCATCTCCAGGAAAGCCAATTAACATAAATACTGTAAAAAAGGGTAGAAATTGAAGTAAATTGGGTCCAGGCTGTTTTTCATGTGGACATTTTCCCTGTAACAAACATAATTCTAGCTGTGCTAGCTGGCAAAAGACAAGGTTTGACACTGTTATAAGTCCGTGGGTGCTCAGTGTTTGTGTCATACTGATGCACATGGTTGACAAGTCAGGGGTATGTGGAAAATAAACTGCCCAATCTCTCTGGGCCTAACAGTTTACAGACCTCAATGATATACTGTAAAGGTGGTGCTGTTGACTTCAAAAGCAGTAAACCAAAGTGCCACCAGAAAGTGCTGAAAAAATTAAACAACCATGATTGAACAGAGAACAAAAGCTGTTCTGCATAAATAGTTATTTCCTATTCAGACCTCCTAATATTTAATTTATACCCTTATTTGTCTTTTATGAAATTGCTTTGATTCGGAATGGGCAATAGGTTTATAAAGCAATTAACAGTACAATCATAAAGGTCTTTAGCAATGTATGTAGTTCCATAACTAAGCTTCATTAAGAAGCATTGGATTTCATACCATTAAGAAAATCTTATATTTTATCAGAAGAATGCAAGGGATTGTTGAATAGCAGTTGATTCATGTTGATCTATATATTTCATAAGTTATGTCTTAAAAGGCCAAAAATAAAATGAGGGTTTTTGTAACAGCTCTTTTAAATTCTGTCAGGTAGAATTTCTTTCACTCACTTACAAGGATGATGTCTCTTCGTGTCCTGCAGCTCAACAATTCTTGTAATTGGTATTAGTGTGGATACAACTTAAAGGTATGAATCTAAAATCCAAACTCTGAAAACCTCAATCCAGATCTTGGCAGTGTGACTTGATCCTGTTTATTTTTAGTATTCACAAACCTGAGAGAAGAATGAATTTTAGCTTGGACCTAGATTTTATGGATTAGTTTGTATATGTATCTAACTTAGCTCTGGAGAAAGAGATTAGGCTTATTTAGTATTTGTGAGAGTGCTTAAATATTCCTTCAGTCCAGAGTCCACATTTATCTCTCGTAGATAACACTTTTATTTTCTTGGAGTGAATAATCTGAGGAGACCTTTCTTCACCGGTAGTCTGCCAAAAGTTACCCAGACAACTACAACTTTTACATGAAAATGAGAAATAATGAGACGCAAACACCAGTATTCTGAATGAAATTTAATGGAGATAAAAGGCTCAGTGCCTGTCCTGGTTGTTCCAGTGAAGATGTCAGCTGTCACTAGCAACTCCTGATGTACAGCACGTCTGAAGGTGAGCGTCAGGGCCAAGAGCAGAATGCAGGAAGCCTACTGCAGTACCAGTAACTGAATGCTGATCCATTCAATCCAGGACTGGAAATTAAAGGGGTGGTAAACAAACCCCCTCACAATGCATTGTCAATTCAAGTTCCTAAAAATCTTTTCACTCCTTCTGAATCCTTATTTGAAACACCATAAGTGGAATTAAACTCTGTGGCCCCCCTGCTACCAAAAACGAGGCCGTGCAAAACCAATACACTGTGTCAACCCCTGAACAAGAATAGGAATCAGGCACACAACCTCACACCATAATCTATTGACCTACCACAAGCAGATCCCAGTTTCCTCCTGTTTGTACAGCATTAGAGCCTTTCTCCCAGTCTGCCTTTTCAGGTGATGGCATGCAAAGAGGAGCCTAGCAGAATAGCAAGGGACAAATTCTGTTCCTCAGAGACAGTGAAAGGAGGACACAAGACAGTGTGTCCTAGTCATAATACAGCTGTATCTGTTCTCACCTGTGCCATTGCTTCTGTTCCACCACAATCAATTTTACCCTGTAAGAAAGGGTTTCAAATGAACTTTTAATGTTATCTTACTTTTGGCAATGAAAGTGACTCAATAACCCCGGAGTCCTGATAAGGAAAACAAAAATACGAAAATATGAAAATACGAAAATACAAGAATACAAAAATACTAAAATACAAAAATACAAAAATGCAAATGAATAAAAATAAAATTTGAAAAGCCCAACATTTAAAAATACCTCATACTCCCCAAAATCATCTGAAGTCAAAGAATTTGAAAATGACACCTCACTCTGATGATGTTCACAGTGTGTTTCTCTGTTCACAAGGAGTCCATGGGTTAGTAAAAATACAGATATTAGTGAGTGACAGTGGTCTAGCAGAAACATACAGGTCACTCGATCCCATTTCTCTTCCTGCACAACAAGAAATGCCACTCACAAGCTCTCTACCCCACAGTTGTTTTAGAGAATGACTTGGTGTGAGACTAATTCTCCTTCATAGTTGATAATTTTATTTTTTTTCCTGTGCAGTAAAGAGGTAGGACTATTGCCATTTGACCACTTTCTCTACCCATCAGATCAAGTTACCTGAGAGAGGAAGTTGAGAGCTGCCACTCTACAGCAAATGAATGAGTTTCTGCAAGCAGTGTCACCACCTCAAACAGGCAGAGCTAGTGGTCTGCAAAGGTGATTATTTGCATTTCTAGTCTATGTGTTGACACCCTGAATCCAAAACTGCCTGACCTTTCTCAAGTCTCCCCAAGGTTTACAAAGTATGATATCATCCATTCTGACAAAATAGCAAGGGAAAACACTAAAAAACTTCTTAGGAAGAGAAAAGTGTTCTTTGTGGGTCAAGGATATGTTGCCCTGGTGTAACCACAGACAAAAAAGAAATCAATACCACACGTAGCTCTCGTAGGATGAAAGGATAATTGTCTGTCACAATTAGCTAGACAACATGTACCTCTTCAATGCTGGACATTTTTCTTTCTTGTCTCATTGTATGTCTATGCTTTTCAGTGTGCCCTATTCCTGTTCACTGTGGCATCCTCTCCCAAGTTATTCTGTCTGTGCTTTTATCACTGCTCCCAATTTCCCATGCTCTGCTGGCTGGGGTTTGAGTGGCAGGGAGGAATCTGTAAGCAGGTGTTGTGGAAGTGAAGCGTGCCATCCGGCCAGTACATTAGGTAAAGTAACGTTCCCCTGGGAACCCTAATGCTTACAACTGCATCAGCCCCAACTGTTTTTGCAAGAAGAGGAAGAGGCCAGTCCTGACCTCTTCTGACCAGATGTTTTGGAAATGTGCCCATTTTTAGCAGCTATAATAGCTGTCAATTTATCAAAAGTGTAATAAGTATTAACAAAGGAGACTCTTTAGTTACAACCTAGTAGTAAAATGAAAGAGAAGAAATTAGGGATATGGAAGAGATTAGGTTTGAGTGCATGGGACCATATTCAAAACTAGTTTCAGAAAAATTTGAGGATACTCTACTCTGTATAATAGATATGATATGACTGGTTTAGACATGAATGAAGAAAAGATCATTTTCATAAGCCTATGCCAAAAATGTTCAGGAATCTGTACAGACTAGACATAAGAAAAGAAGCAAGACAGCTAATGTAAAAACTCATGCTGCAATGAAAGCAACGGAGTTACAGATTTTGAGGCTCATTTGGAAACCCTAAACCTTCTGCTTTGAGCGGTGGAAGGAAGGAATACATATTCCACACACGAGAGGAAACTGTGTTCATGTTCTTTTATTACTATCCCTTCAAATTGCTGAAATGGGAAAGAAACATTTATAAAAAGTATTTCTAAATGAACAAATATTCTGCTTTCCTTCCTCATCTTACCCCTAATTTATAGCCCACCAAGAGCTCACCAGTTTTCTTAAACTTTTTTTTTTTTTAACAAATACCTCTTCCCAGCATAAATATATGAAAGCAATCTTTTGCGTTATCATTTTAAAGAGCTGGGATTTCATTCTGTTTCCAACGTCCCAAAGGGGTAAACACCTTTTATTTTCTTTCTTTTGAGAGTCAGTGGAATTACAGGGAGCTTGCACTCCCAGAAGTAAGAACAGAATGGGGTGCAGAGGGGTTTTGATGGCTAAAGCTTCTGGATTTCTGAAGCACTTAGTCAGTCTTTTTCCTTCACAATTGTAAACAATAGCTCACTGATAACCAAGATGCAAATCACCAGAATGCTGCGCTTAAAATTAGAATTTCTTTTTCTTACTGTGATGGTCTTGTTGAGCAATAAGGCTTTTTACAAAAAATAGAAAAACTTCAGTAATAATAATATTTATCAATAGTAGCCATAAGATAAGGCTTTTAATTTTAAAATAAACTTTTTTCAGCATTATGGTTTCACATTTGCTTTTTCTGACCAAATAAGAAAGATGGATTTAATTTCATATTTTCATCTGTGTTATATGAAGGAAGCATTTCTTCTCCAGCATAGCTTTTGCAGTGTACAGTGCCTATCTGTGCATACAAAGCATCCCATATGGTTGAAGTAGGCTGGAGGGGTTGCTACTAACCGTATTTAAAAAAGCAGATGTTACTAATCTTCTAAATATTACTCCCAAATGATGTCACTTGTGACTGACAACCGTTGGGCTTATCAATCCCTTCCAATGTCCTTTTGCGTGTAACATGTTAGGGAAAGCAAATTTCGACCAGAAAGCATGGCTCTGAAAGGGCAGAGCACTTCACTATTGAAGTGTTAAGCAGAATGTCAGTTCCTACAGGGAGGGGGATTTGTATACTACAGGCAAGAAGGAAAAGAAGTTTGCCTGAAAATAGGCCATTCAGGTAAACTTTTAGGACAGCCATTTCAGAGTCAGTGCTGCGCTGTGACAAGCTGAGGTTTTTAGCTCAAAATGCCTGTCTGTGCCATGCGGTACACAAAGGCAACTTTCTTTTACATTTACAAAAGGCTTCTTTACAGGTTTGCACATGAATGTAGTAGGTGCTTCTGCATACAAAGCCAATGTCAGTTTCAAAGTCGGTTTTCAGTCAACGGCACTTTGAGTAGTGAGTAAACAAAAATAAAGGGTAGCACTGAACATTTTGACCACAAATGGCACAGAAATGAAATATCTGCAAGTAGTAACCCTGAAATAAATTTGAGAGCATTGTATAAGAAAGGTTTAATTTTTTATGGCAAAAATATAGTGGGTTTTTTTTTCATTATCCTTATAAATCCCTCTCGTTACAAACCCCAGAGACTAGCCACCAGTTCAGATGTGAGCTAGTGCCTTTCCTGAATTTCTAGAAAGTTACACCCAGAAAAATTTGGGTTATATTTTGATGAAGAAAAAATTAATGTACTAGTGGTTTATAGATATGAAGGATCTCAAGTTCAATTCTCTATGTTCCCTTACAAGGCTCACTGTAGGTCTTTCCCATCCAATTTCTTCTGTTACCATCCTAATATTCTTCCTTACAGGTATTGTGCTTTGCCAACTCTGCCTCCTTCCATACACACTTCTAGAAGATATTTGCATTAATAATATTCTGCAAAAATGATTCTCAGATATTATGTCCACACTTTGGGAAGGGTTAAATAAGAGCACTTGCCTTAACACAATTATATAAAACTTTGTTTACTAGTCTGTGTTTTCCTTTTTATTTTTTGATTATTTTTAACTTCCTTATCACAGGTTTTATTACCTGTTTAGTTAGAAGGACTGCATGAAGTCCTAATACCCTGAAAATATGAGGATAGAAAAGCTTCTTCATTCCTAACTCTAGAGACCTTTTTGGCTAAAATGTGATCTAAAATCTCCATTACAGTAACTTTTGCATGCACATGCAATTAGTACCTCTCTCTTTGTTTTTCTTTATGCACATCTGGTTTTTTACTGCCAAGGACACAAACTTTTACAAACGAACGTGACAAAGGCATTTCACCCTCCTGTACCTTTTCATTGCACAAACAAGATGTTTTGTTTACAGGCAGCTGTCTGGTTCTACAATTGAGGTTTCACTATTTTATATTTATATTTTTTATATATCAAATAAAAAGCAGTTGTTATGCCTATAATTTTCAATAAAGTCTAATCTCATTTGTAAGAGTGTAATGCAATTCTCTGCTCCACACTTACCTTGCAAATTTGTATTTTTGTCTTTCATAACACATATGAAACGTATTTACACTTTGCTTAGTCTCAGCTTGTTTTCAGCATGGACTTCAACAGTTCCATGCAGAAAATGAATAGAAGTTGGGGAAAACTTGTGTGACTGGCAACAGGCACACATGGTTAAATGTCAGCATTTTGGTATGTCATTCACTGGTCAGACACTTCACTGTACTGCCATCCAACAAACCTATGAGACATATTATCAAGGAATATATGCCAGCTCTTTTCCAGCAAACTGCTTGATGCCTGATGCCAAGTACTGGTGGGTGTATACCTTTTTATGCTGTCACTGCATTCAGCCTCCAGGGCGTTGCGTGAAAGGATCACTGGATGTTAATGAATAACAAAATGTGTCATTTCCCCTTAGAATTTATCTATCTATCATATACAGTAAAAAAGACGTGTTTGTTTTCTTCTGCCTGTATTTACATGTGTGTCAAAATACGTACTGTTAAACCTGGCCACATGCTTAGGCAGTATGTTGTCTTGTTAGTCTTTTCTTCATTATTACTATTGCACACCATCATACATCCCATTTCATGTAAAAAATAAGTACCCTAGTAGAATGAATTTGGACACAAAGATCTGTTTCTTCCTGCTTAGACTAGCACGTTGTGTTTAAAACTACGCTTTCCACAGGCAATGAAAAGCTCTTAACCCATTTAAGTATATTGCCACTCATACATCAACAACATATGATAGAAAATAAAAATGTGAGAAGCATCGTTAGAGATCCAAACCACAGCTGAATAAATAATATGAAAAAGCAATTTGTGACTACCTTGTAAAATAGGTATTAATGTTTGTCATTATCAAATTCCTTTAATGGCATACTACTGTTGCCCAATTTATGTATTGAAATAAAGAATTCAGATCTGCATATGATTTTCAAATAGTTTTGGGAAAAAACACGTTCATTTTGGACACAGGCCAAAACAACCCATGAAGGTCAATCAAACAACCCACATGCCAGTATCAGGCCATTGAATTCTGACTGCACGAAATCATGGTGAGGCACTTTCTGGTCAGCTAAAAAATAAGTGTAAAGGGTACATTTTGTAAAATAGGAATAGGAAGATGCTGTTTATTATAACTACTTCCTTCAGTTCTTCTCAAAGACTTCCTGACTTGCAGGTTTTGGTTTTTTAAGTGTATACCCATAGGTTTCCCTCAAATAGACCATGTTCAGAATATCAGAGCATGATAAAACAATCCAAATAGATATTCCAGTGCCCCTTCTAATATTGTTTTGCAGCTGTACAAAAAAATCAAGGAAGAATAGTTGCAGGTATTAAATCACACTACATACAAGTAATTTTATTAGTCAATCTAGCAATTGCAAAATATTATTTTTAATTTTCTTTGCAAATTCTAAAGGTTTTATGTGATACTTATATTTTCACAGGCAATATGTGCTGATTCCTAGAGAAAAATATGTGGGTTTGTGTGCGTGCACAGTTTTAACGAAAACTCAATTCACTGTGGCTCTTAATTGTGTTTTTCAGCAAACTGATTTAAAGTTCCCTGGGGCACACATACTGTAGGATTGTGACATATCACACCAGGTTAAGTCAAACTCAAAATGTTATGTGATATGACAGCGTGTAAAACACATGATTAACGCACCCATTGGGAAACTTGGCTTTATGAAAAATGGTGCAACAGGGAAACTTGGGGCACTCTCTGGTAAATTGTCCTTTTAAAAAATAATAATTAAAAAAAGGACTCAAAAGTATAGTACTTTGTTAGCTTCTGGTTGGTATCCACATCTTTCTCCTTTGGATAAAATGTCACTGTCAAAGATCAACACATGTTTGTGGTCAATGCAAAAAGCAAGATGTTGTATTGTCTTGGAAAAGAATTGATTTTTCAACAATTTAGAGTATGACTTTGATGAAGTACCTATGAAAGGTCCATAAATTATAATTTCACTTCCTGAAATTATAGGTGCATACTATACCTTTTCTACAAAGGATGCAAAGGTATCATTTGCCAATACAGGTCTCTTTTCTTCCCTGTGTAAGAGTAACCCCATCTTGTGTACACATTTTCTGGACAGAAAGCACTCAGTATTACAGAGGTGTCATGAAACAGGGCTATGAGACACCACAGAGATTTCAGATTCAGTTTACTCCCTCCTGTAGCACTCCTAAAGTAGCTCCTAAAATTTCCTTCTTTTGAGAAATGTCAACCCCAATGTGGTGCTGGACAGCACAACCATTGGCCACTGGTGCACTTATTAAGAAACAACAGGTTTTTATATTTTTAACAGTCTTATGTAGCAGTAAACTTTGATGCTATTTGGCAATTTTAAAAACTGACTTTTTATGGGAGACTTCCCATCCTTCCCCTTCTCTTCCTATCAGGTTTGAATTGAATGGTTAATTTCAACTAAATTTGATAAGGATAGAGTGGCAAAAATACTGAGTTTCTCTAAGTCTTGTCAAAATAGACAGCTGGCAGTGGACAGAGATTGTCTTTGCATCCTTTCTCAGAGAAAAGTTTAAATACTTCTCAAACCTTATTAGACAAAAGAGAATCCACAGTGTCACTTACCTTCAGTGCTCACATGGATTGGAAAGCAACCCTAAAATTCTTGAAACTTCTTCTTTTTATTGCTAAGTGTCTGACAAAATATTAGCTGCCTAGTTTACTACACAACTTCTTCCTGGAATGCAATAGAAAATGGAAGTACAAGAAGTGTGAGATGCTCAAAGGAATCACCAACATGGGAGCCTGTGTACCATGACTAAGTGCCAGAACACGGCCAACCCATGAGTGAGTACAGACAGGTCATTTCCACCAGGAGAAGCTGACAATCAGTGTCACCCAGCTTACTTTCATCATCATTTGTTTCAGCTTTTGCTGACAGACCTGAATAGCCCCCAAACTCTGCCAGTTGCTGAGGGAGGGAGACAGATATCAGGGGACCAGGTGTCCAGCTTGTGCTCCAGCTGTAATTCTGCAGTTGTCCTCTGAACTCTTGACCCTGAAGGTGATACAGGGAAAAATTTCTCGTGCCACTAACCTGCCTGAGCACAGCTACCACAGGCATTACAGGCACACAAAGCTCCAGAAAAAAGAAGATCTATGTTTACTGGAAGCAAGGGTGGATGGAGCTGGGCACTGAGGGGCTCTGTGTGAGTCACTTGCCTGTGACATGCTCAGGGTGAGGTAAATCAAGCAGAGTTACTGTAAAGGTTACAGCTCCTTTATCCATTCTGGTACATTCAGATTAGCAGTAAAGCCCAATACTCAAATGTTGATATTTAGGCCGAAGATAAAACCTTATCAGTCCACAGAAAGATAAAGGAAAGATGTTAGATGTATCTAGTACCCAATCTGATACATCTTAAAAATAATCTAGCCTTCAATTCTGTACCTTTTGAAATTAAAGATCAATTAAAACTTGAGATACTGGCACTCACAGTTCCCCGGGTCTTCTCCTGTTTTGTTTGAATTTCAGAATCTGAAATGCTAGGACATTTTAAGGATGACATTTGACTAAAACATTATTCACTAAAAGAGTGAGTTTTCTATAATTTATACAGATAGTATAGATTAAATTAAGGGCAATCTAGGGAGGGTGAATGAGTATCCTTTCAGTGGGATCACTGGGGATGAAGGGCCACAAAGAGACCCATTTGTGCAGAATTCCCACAGTTCTGTAAAAGCTTTTGCGTTCTGACCTGAAGCATCCAAATATTTTGGACTGAAATTGTAGATGATGCTGAATTATGTTTAACATATTTGGAGGTCAAAAAGGAAACATTTCCCTCTCTCTCTTTTTCAAGGAAAAATAAAGCATATGTCCTGTTGCCATCCTCCCACAAGAACAATGAGAGTGGCTTAAAAATCAAGTGTTGAGAATGTTCAATCTGTTGATTGGGATGTGTAAAATTGAAAGGTTTTTATGTCTAAAGTGGAGCTTGCCAAAACCAGATTATCAATAATAATAATAATAATAATAATAGTAATGATAATAATAATAGTAGTAATAATAATAATAATAATAAAAAATTTAATTCATCAAACATGTCAGTCCTTTTTTTTTTTTAAGAATTAGCATTCCTTTTGAATTTTGAAAACATATTCCCTCTCGTTTTTTTCCCTTTTGAAATATTTTTCCTTATGAGAACCTTTGGTAAGACAGTTTGGAAATTGTTCTATTTCAAAGAAGCCCATACCTGTGATTGTAAAGAAATTTCCCACGTAAATTGCTTTGAATTGATGGTATGCTTGAAGTGATACTGTATGCAGTTACTGACATACACACAGAATAATAAACATAATATATTAACCCACTTCAGGTCAATAATGATGTTCCTGAGGTCTGGACAGTTTTCTGCAGGGTGCTACAGTAAATTAGGATGCCTGGTACTCTTATAAAACTCTTTGCTTAAAAAAGCATACTTAGTGCTGAGCCTGTCCACAAAGCTAAAACCTTGTTCAGGCAAACAGCCTTTGAATTCTGCAGGCACAAGGTAAATGTTTCAAATGTTTTTGTCAGAGGCAGAGGTACTGAGATCGAATCTCTGTAAGAAAAAACCCAGGCATAAGGAGGATTTGGGAGGCGTGGAGGGAGCCTTGCCTGCTGCCCAGCCAGGCAGCAGCGACGGCAGCTCCAGCGCCCGCCCGGGCTGGCAGAGGACTCAGGTTCCTCGCCCTGAGCCAGAGAAGCAGGGTGTGCTGCAGAGGTCACACATGCTGTCTTTGGGAAGAGAGGAGGGGGCCGGAGGCTCTGGCCTGCGTGGCGGTTGTGTGTGTGTGTCCCTGTGTGTCTGACCTTTTAATGGCCTGTTAGGCAGCAGCCTCAGGTGATTTTTGGAGGTAGACACTCACTGCTTCACTGCTGCACCCTCACGGCAAAGCCCGACGGTATTTAATAGGGCTGAAGCCAGTTAAATTATAGTGAAACATAATATGGTGCCACAGAAAGGAGTTCTTAAAAAATAATTTAAAAAATAACCCCAAAACCTATAGATCTTAATAAAAAGGGTTGTCTTATTAAAACATTTTAAAACCAACATACACCATTTCAATGTAACATTTTATCTCTGCTGTATATTCCTTTGGGTTGACTTCAAAATGCCATAGACAAGTTATCATTCTCTGCCCAGTTATATTGGATTTTTCTGTGAGAGGCAGCTGAGGTGATTGAGTAGTAATAGAAATGGACATCTCCATTAAAGGATAAGTAACCATGCAATTGTGCTGCCAGACCAAAGCAGTGCTCTTGCTGGCCTGCTCCTTTCTTAAAACAAAATGGCGCAAAAAAAAATCTTGGCCCAGTCTTACTGAGAATACTTTAAGTATACCTGTTCTTTCCTAAGCCTGTGCTTTTACTAATTTCATAAAGTGTGGTTGATGCTAAACAAACACAGTAAGAAAAGGGACCATATCCCAAAAGAACTTGCTATCTGAAAGCTTAGCCCACCAAAATATAAGCAACACATTATGTAAAAACATCAATAAGAAATGCCTTTGATTTATTAGCGTGATTGTGGAAATGGCTGGACTCACATTTCTTTCTGCTACAGAGAGGTTTCTTCTAGCTTGAATGCATCACTCCTTTCTCTGCTGGTCTGCCAAGGGCTTCAGTATGAACATGAAGGGAAAAAGGCTCACTACAGGATTTCAACAATTTATTACATTATAGGGGCTTATTTTTGCCCATTAATCCCAGGCCTCTTTCAAATGAAGACATCAAATTATGCCAAGATACTGCACAAATTGTGACATTGCCAGCTCTTAGCTCAGGAAAGAACACACTACGAATTATTTCTTTTGGGGCTGAGACACAAACTTTTTCTGTAAACTTGCTCTCTTCCATAGTTATCCACTCAGTTTTCATAGCTCTATGGGATTAGTCATCACCTTAACTGCTGAACTGTGGGATCAACAGTATCATTAAACATAGCTTTAAAGACTGCTAATGTGAAAAATTTGCATTGAAGATAAAATCGGTGTCCAAGAAGAATAAGCTTTATATATAAGGGGGTGTGGGGGGGCTTTCATTAGCTAGAAACCATGTTTTATAATGTTATTGGACATCTGAGCAGTTTTTGTGGAAGACTGTATTTCTCATAAAAACCTCCAAGATGTTCTAGGCAATCCAAGAGAGAAGACAAAAAACTCCAGGCCATGAAGTAAATGAAATCTTATTATTCTTTATTAAAAGCAAAAAGCAGGTCAGATGCAATTCAAAAAGAATACTGATTGAATATATTTAAGCCATATTCACTGATGAAATATACCTAAGGCATTTTCACATAACTGAGGGTTGCAAACATCAAAACAAGCAACCAGGTATGTGAATCACCAAAAAACAGAGGAATTAACTGATCTGCTAGTGTGCAAATAATTTCAAAGTGAATAACTGGGCCTGAGTATCTCTGAAAGGAGACTGGAAACCCTGCAGAGGTATACAGCTATACATACATATAAAACACAGGTATGGAAATTCAGATCTATATTCAAACTTGGCAAAACTAATAAATAATAGATTCTGTTAACTGAACCTAGGCTACAGAAATAACCACCCTCATTACACACTCCTGAATTGAAGTTCTCCTTGCAAATTACAAAGCCTTGGCCCTGTCTGACTTTTCCTTGCCATGGGAGTTGATACCTCCACATCTCACCTTTAATTCTTTCTGTCGGTATTCAGTGTCATGTACTGTACCTCTTTATATTCATGTCAAAGAGGGACTGGAGGTAAAAATGGGGGAAACTTTGTTATGCACTTTTATTGTCCCACCTGAAATACTAGTTCAGCTAAACAAGAATAACAAAATATTCGTACCAGGTTTGCAAAAATGAAACCTCCAAACTTTTTTTTTTCAAAATTTTTTTTTTTTAATTCTGATGCACAGCAAGCTCCTTATTCTATCCACTTTTAATTTGCTTCCATTTCACATATGGCTGTTCTCTGTTCTACTGTACATGAGATTTTTTTCTCGGCGATGTGTTTCATTTCTGTGCCCAGAACATTCTCCAAGGATATTTCTAGTGAATGTTGTTTCTTTCCAGACTTTTGAAGAGCCTGCCAGAACCAAGTCTTTGCTCTTGAGGGATAAGACTCAGGAAAGGCTGGCCCATGTGAGGCATTTGGTAAACCACAAGAGACCCCTCTTGCCCTCTTCCCTTCCCCAGAGCCTGTCACTGCGCTGTCTCACCAACCCCTGCCTGCTCCATGCACCGTGCCTTGTCCCCCCTGTCTGCTGGTCCTACAGAAGAGTCTGGATCACCAGTGTACAGCTGGCACCCTGAAGGCTTTCTTTGGTGTCTAAACCTGGGATTACAACCAGGATAATTCTGCCTCAGGTAAAGGATGCCCAGACAGCCTGAAGCTGACCTAGTTAAGAGATCCTGATCATCCGCCAGAAGCATTGCCACTCTATGTGGCAAGCAGTGATATTTCTGTACAGCATTTCATGATACTCAGTGATGAACAGATTTTGGGTCTAGGACATGGGAGGCCACAATGACCCAGTCAACAGGAGTTCAAGTTTCAGCTGTGAGGTAATGTGATGCCTATTGTCCTCTTCTTGCAGGAGAAGAGAGATTAGATACAGTTTAATTAGGCTCCACTTTCACTAAATTGTCTGGGAAAAGTGTGTCCACCTTACAGAGTAAAAAGCCTTTTGAGATCATTCACCGTTTCCAACCTGGGCCCAAAATTGTTGCTGGGACCTTTGGCCTCCCTTGGTAATAGGATGAAGACAGCTGATAAAAAGGAACATAATTTCCCCCAAGAAACTATACATTGTCCCTAGTCCCTCTTTTCTTTAGCCTCTCCTGGGGCCTTTTCCTGTGTTCATTTCCATCTCTGGTTTATTAATGAACCACACCTTCTGTGGAACGGATATCTGCATCAAGCTCCTTCAAAATTATGAGAATTTGAATTTAAGCTCTTGACCTATCCAATATGTCCTTTGACTGATGGGGGAAGGAAAAAAAAATTAAAGGAGACATGGATCCAGTTTGCTCCTGCTGGTGAGACAAGGTGCTTTGGCATACAAACTACAAAAGTACATCGCTTTCTTCTGGCCTTTGAAGAACAGTGGAGATTTTGAAGCTGCATGAGTTTAAGGAATGCTTAATGATGAAATATCATTTTCTAAAGGGAGAAGCCAAACAAAATGTAGTTGGTTTTTAAATTACACTTGTTATTATTTAGATAAACAAAGCATAAATTTGGGTAGATCTTCCATCAAGAAAAAAATAAAATCATAGCCATTTGTAAACTGGTAGTTCACACATTTTTGGTCTCTTTTCTCATGAATTGATAACATGACATGCTTAGGGAAATAGTGAAATAAAGGGCAGGATTTTTTAGGAGTAGAAAAAAGATCAGCATTTATTACAGCAGATTTACAGCTAATTTTTGTAGTACTACTGACATATCCTATCAAATTTTTAGGTTTCCAAATTTTATGTTACTAGATTTTTGAATCTTATTAGTGGGCTTGCATGCATTGTGTTATTAAATTTGTTGTTTTCTAATATGATATGAGAAATTGTTATGATATCAATCTTTCCAATAATATCTGCAATTTTAAACCCTTATATCATGCTCCTGTTGTATCACAAGCTGTAATAAGATACATGTATTATTTTTAGTATTGATTTTGCACTGCAAAACTATCAGGTTCCCATAGTATTTATTCATTTTAATTGCCCCTAAGACTGTACTAAGTTAATAAGATGTTTATTTTGAAATGCAGGGGGAAGGGGAGGAATATTTTATCAATTTACAGAGAGTTTCTAAGACTGGAAATTCTGGCGTCATCACAACAGCTCAGGGCAAAATCCTACTGTTACGCAATATGGTTGTTGAGGAGGGGGGAGTGGAGGGGCGTTGGCAGTCTACTTGAGCAGAACTGGGTAGAACAAGGCAGCTGGGGAGAGAAGATGCTCAGGGAAGGTACCCTGGGGTATGTGCCCTGCACGCTGCCCAGTGCCCAACAGGCCGTAGCTGCTGCTGGTCTCAGAGGCACTGGGTGGAAGGGGAGCAGGTCCCAATGGAGGCAGCAGCCTGTGGGGGGAAGGAAGTGCCTGCTCCATCCCTGCCCTGTGTCCCAGCACCCAGATATATCTCAGGCTACAGTTTACTAGTGAGAATACCAAAAGAGACCTGTCTTAGTGATTTTACATCATCTTGAACATCTTCTGACACTTCTGCGTATTTGGTTAGTGCAAATATCCATGGATGAGGATAAATCAATATTTTAAAAGTGAGTTTATATGTTGCCTTTAAATCACATTCAACTGACTATGCATTTTCTCAGGAGGTACTGTTTATTCTAATTCTTACAGCAATTTTATAACTTTCACTTATTTATATTTTTAATGGATATCAACCCACTGTTGTAGTGGGTTGACCCTGGCCTAATGCCAGGCACTCTGAAAAACCTCTCTATCACTCCCCTCCACAGATGGACAGGGGAGACAAAATATAAGAAGGATTCATGATTTGAGACAAGGAAAGAGAGAGATCACTGACCAAATACCATCACAAGCTAAACAGACTCAAATTAGAGATATTAATTTTATTTATTACAGACAAAATCAAAGCAGGATAATGAGAAGTAAAGACCTGAAAAACACACTCCCCCCACCCCTCCTTCCATCCCAGCTCCACCTCCTCCCCTCCAGCGGTGCAGGGAGAGAGGGCATGATGGTTAAGGTCAGTTCATCCCATGTTGTTTCCGCCACTGCTCAGGGAGAGGAGTCCTTCTCCTGCTCCAACATGGGGTCTCTGCCATGGGAGACAGTTCACAAACTGCTGCAACATGGGTCACTCACTTCAATAGCGTGCAGTCCTTCAAGCACAGGCTGCTCCAGTGTGGGTCCTCACAGGGTCACAAATCCTACCAGGAGATCTGCTCCAGTGCGGGCTCCTCTCTCCATGGGTCTGCAAGTCCCTGTCAGGAGCCTGCTCCAGCACAGGCCTCCCACAGGGTCGCAGGCTCCTCTCAGGCATCCACCTGCTCCACCATGGGTCTCCTCCAGGGGCTGCAGGTGAATCTCTGCATCCCCATAGACCTCCATGGATTGCAAGGGCACAGCTGCCTCACCACAGTCTGCACCACGGGCTGCAGGAGAAGTCCACTCCAGCGCCTACAGCCCTTCCTCCCACTCCTCCACTGGCCTTGGTGCCTGCAGAGTTGTTCCTCTCACATATTCTCACTCTGGTATTGTCTGGCCACAATTACATCTGCTCAAGAGCTTTTTTTCTTTCTTAAATATGTTATCAAAGAGGTGCTGCTACCATTTCTGATGGGCCCAGCCCTGGCCAGCAGCACATCTGTCCTGGAGCCAGCTGGACATGGGGGAAGCTTCCAGCAGCTTCTCACAAAAGCCACTCTTGTAGCCCCCTGCTACCAAAAGCCTGGCCACAAAAACACAATTGAACTAAATACTTTTGTTCTGGGGGACCTTCGCTGAACTTCGACAGAAGACTTTGGACTGAGTTTCTTTCCTTTCTGCACAACTGTGAGAATATGCACTACTGTTGAGATCTAAAAGCACACTGCAGTGTAGAACCTGGTGAGGAATCCTCTAATCTGAAAAGTGGGAGAACTCAGAGCAAACCATGTCCTTATGAGAAGATAACACTTTACCCAGAAATTCATCTTTTTTAATTACTAAATCACTTCAAACAGTTTTAAAATTTAATGGAAACAATATGATGTGGCTCTTGATGTTGGCTTCTACAATTAGTGTGTTATTAATTAAACTCTCAAGTAATATAATAACTTGACTGTTGGAATCTCTCTTTGTATTTAAAATACATGCACACTCTGGCTCCCATTATAAATGGATCATAACTCTAAAGGATTAAAACTGAAAATTAAATTATTCCACAAAAAATTTTTAAATTTAGGTTATATTTCTGGAAAGTTATCTTTTCACATTTTAATTTTATTGCATATACTATATCAAATCATCATTTTTCACCAGCAAAGTTTTTTTTGCAGTGTCCATGTACATCTCTCTATTAACACATGTGCATGCACACACACACACACTTGCACACTCTTACAGTTAAATGTAATTTCCTGAGCAATGATCTCTGCACATGTCTAAGTAGGAAGAAGTTGGTCCGAGATAGAGCTATCTCCTTTTTGAAAAGCTGTTCCACAGAACTCTGATTAGCCACATGACAGAGGAGTTCCAATGCTCCTGCTTTCATTGAATCACCAGTAAAATTTCTAAAGTCCCAATGGACTTTGCAGAAAATTCATGGTTTGGCAACAAGAGATGTTTTTGTAACTCTCGAAAATCAGGTTGTTTTCTAGTATGAATTAGCAGTTGCTATGGGAGTCACTTCTCCTTTATCCACCTCCAGTAAAATCAATTTATGAAAGTGTTTTGCCGTGCTTACCCTCTACTAATGACCAGACTTAACATCTGTTACCGTCAGTGGAGAGGTTTCCATGGATTGAAAAATTTTTGGTTTAAGAACTCTGTTTAAAGACTTTACATTGTAAAGTCATTTGTCAGTGATTTGGAATCTCTGAATTAAAATGACCAAAGAGATTGGGGCTGTCCAGAAACAAGTGATGCTGGATTATAAACTTGGCAGTCTTTTCTGAGAATATTTGTTCAATCATTTGTTTAATTAGCTATAGAGTTATGCTGACCAGATCTATATAAGAAAATTTAATACAGAACATTTTGTTAGAAAAAGAGGTTTCAAGGCAAGTGACTTTTTTATCCCCCCAAAGTGACATGAACATGATTATGTTTCCTCTAAAATGAGAAACTGTTTAAATAAATTATTTTTAGACTTTGAGGCAGATGCTACTTAGTACTGATTGAAACATTCTGCATCATCCCAAATTTACAAGTTTGCATTTTGTTACAAAAACAATGAACAAATGAAAAGCAATAGAACATTTTAACCAATGCCATATTATAATCTGTCAGCAGATTATGCATGACTATTTTTGGCATGTGTTGATATAATATAAAAAACTACAAAATTAAAAAATTGTCTTTAAAAAATAAATCCAAAACTTTCCAAACAAAAATGGTTTCTAAAAGGGAATTTTTTTCAGGTTTTTTTGGTTTATTTTTTTTTTTTAAGAATAGGAATAAAATTTAAAAACATTGTTATTTTCCCATAGGTCAGAAATTTATCATTTTGGCCAGATTAGACATTCTTCCATTCTTCCATTTTAATTTTGGACTTTATCTAGCTGAATATTCTCATGCTTGATATTAGAAGCTGCCAGAGAGGAGTTAGGAATAAGTCTACCCCAATTTATTATTGGTGTCTTACTTCCGTGTTTTCAGGGAAAAAAATAAAAGTCTAATTCAAAGCATATTTCAGAACTAAGGAAATTTACCAACCCTATTTCAAATTACCCTCCTCCCCCACAAGAAGGGAAAGCATAAACTAGCAGCAAATCTTTATCAAGGTAAGGAACAAGTTTGCTGCTATGAGTTCAAGTGCTGAAACCACTGAGGAGGAGTGTGTTATCATCTGTGGATATTATTTTTGTGTCTCCACCATCAACAAGATATCTAGTTAACTGGGTTGCCAATACAAAGCCAAGCAGCTATAAACCAGCTGTACACAGCTGTATGCATTCCTCCTGCAGAGCCATCTGCAGATTTTGCCACAAATCCAGTATTGGCTCCAAAGGTTTTGGTGCCCTAGGGGAACTGGGGAATTTCTGTGCCTCCAAGCACAAGTTTACTTACTCAGGCACAAAACACTGTTCTGTCACCAAAATATTTCTGCCCTCCATGGCAACCTGCCTTACAGATATTAATTGATTTTCTTCAGCATCTCAGAGGTGCTGTTTCTTTTTTTTTTTTCATTGAAAATCCTAAGCAATTTAGCAGTATGCATGACTTCTCTTCTATTCTTTCATTTGTCACTGAAATGTCTTCCCAATGCTGCTTATATTTTGGAGAACGTGTGTTGTCAGATATAGGAATTCTGGGTCAAAAGCCTTCCACTTCTCATTCACTTGGAAACAAGAGCCTGAGGGTCTTACCCATTTATGCTGCTTTTATCATTATGGATAGACTTTTCAAAAGTGCCCTCCCCCCCAGCTTCTTTTGCAAGAGATGCTAATGTGGCTCCTCGAAGAAAATAGTTCTGCCGCCTAGGATGACAAATCTGCACCCACCATGAGACATGTTGGTAACAATTGGCCATGGACTTGCCATCTAAAATAGGAGAATCCACTCACCTGCCTTTTGCCATAAGAGAAATGGCTATGAATTGAATCATCTAATCTTGGAAAGGAAGTGTGGGAAGGACTTCCAAAGATGAAATAGCCTTTTCTTGTGTCTCCAGGCAGGATCAACACAGTGATTTCTTGTTGAATCTCCTCTGAAATGCATACAATAGCGACAATTCCCATCTCCTTGTTTGCTTGCAGCAGAAGGAAATGTTATGCAGTTGAATTTGGACATTAATGTTTTAACTTTTAAAATCTCTTCTGCGTTGCTCTGGTGGGGTGTAAACTATGTCCAGTATTGATTTCAATTTTCAAATAAATTCTTAATTAAGACCAAAAGTCAATCCTTAATTACCTGGCATTGAATTATGGACAATTTGCATTCTATTTCAGCTGTTACTTACAAATTATTATTGTAACTACTGGTAATGAGAAGAAAGGGTTAATGTTTATATTCAGTTAAGAGTTGCATACTACACTTCAAATACTGACACAAAGAAGAATGGTCATATTCATTAAAAACATGGCCAAGTATTTGCACAATAACTTGCAGTAATCTTTATATTAATTTCAAAGATTTTTGTCAATCTTTATATCACCTCATAGACAAAACAGAGGATCATTAACTTCCATTACTCCTAAAAATCTTAAAGGCCTTTTTGTGAACTGCACTGTAGGCAGGCAAACCTGCTAAGAATGTGTATAACTCTTAGTTTCAAAAAAATGTTAACAGTTGGATGTGATGCTGTTTCATGTTTGTACACCAGAGGTTTTACACTAGGAATAACAGAAGAGTGTTTTCGCCACACATAGATGAACTTCACAACTATTCATTCTAAGCATTTATAGGGATTAAGCGGTTTTGAGTGCATAGCCTACAAATAATTTTCTGAAGTACATTTAAAAATATTCATAATGATTAGGCCATAAATAGATATATTACTAACATTCATTGGTCCCTGGATCAACAGCTCACCAGGGAAAAGAGCAGAGCAACATGAAAGCTGATTCAAGAAAGTTTCAGGGGGAGAGAAAAAAACCTTAATGAATATCTAGTGCAGTTGAAGATGTTACAAGGATAAAAATCACCTAATTAAAAGATAATCTCTCTCACTTTGTAGTATTGGAGCAATAAATGACTGCAGAGATTGAGTAATCAACAAAGCTAAAATGGTGTCTTTAAACAATCTTCAAACTTGTTTAGCATGCTTGTGACAACGCAAGGAAGATTACTCCAAGCTCTCTGGTGATGTAAATAAAAACAACTCCATTGATGTTGTTTGGAATGGCACCCTGTATGTCAGCACATATTTTAACCTAGTTTTCTTTACTCCCTTGTGAGGGAACTTACTTATTTTGCAATGCCACCTTGGTGATTGTGTGCTGGATATTCAAGAGCCTGGCAGAGGAGGAACTAAAGTGGTGCAGTTATCAGGTACTGAATGAAATCCCAGCCCCATGACTCCACAGAGAAACTTCAGAGACCAGATTCCTCACATCAGATGCACAGGATTTGTTTGCCTCTTTGTGAAGGGCTGGAGTTCATACCTCAGTGCTTACAGATACACTTTTAAATTAATAACAGAGGCTTGATATTCCAGCAGGGAGTATTCACACATCCAATTAAAATCCAAAATATCTGTGAAAGTTTGAAAAGCATTTATGTCTTTATTTTAAGAAATTTCCTCAAGGAATCCAGAATTGAAAATGCTGACCTCTGCTTTCCTGAGTCAAATGGTTGTTTGACATATGTAGTATGTTTTCTACATACTGGTAGCATTGCGGGAAGTAATGGTCTTATACAGAAAGTACCTTCTCTTCTGTGGTAAAAAAGCCCAGAAACCAGTGGGTTTCCATCTTTCATTTCTTAATTGAGGTGGGCATATGCTAAAACATTAAATATCCCTCCACGAAGCTGTCTGAATTCAAAGTTTGCTGCTTCAGTCTGCCTCTAGTTACCATAGAATTCAGCATTGCATATTTTTTGTCTTTCTTTTCCTAACTAATCTAGACTTCTTTACTCATCAAGGACTTGAAATCACTTCATTATCCTGTGTCTTACTCTGGGTGTAGTCTTATTGACATTTTACCCAGCATAAGTAGTACTGCCATATTTCTCCTATAGATGATTAGAGATTATTATATCAAATTGTCATATCCTATTTTAAAAAAGGGTCATTTTTTTAAATCATCTGCACTATGTAAGGAGACAGCCTTTGATTTAAATGCTAAAAAAAGACATTGTATTAAAAAAACCAAAACCTGTTGGTGTAAAAAGTTCATAAAGATGAAAGTTCAGAGGCTAAAACTCTGTTTGCGAGCCAAAGAGTGGGAAGGCAAAACTTGTATTCTATCTCCTGCTCAGTGTGTATTTACTTTAAACCTAACTTCAAGGTAGAAAATAAAGTCTCCTGGAAAGAGTAAAGAAAATATCTCTGTCTATTGCTTTCAAGTTAGGTTTCCTTTAAGCAGGCACTGCTACAGGTGCCAACGGTGTGTGTATCTCATGTTGAATAAGGTCTATGTGAGCCTTAGCTGCGATCAGCAAATTCATTTAAGCACTCAGGTTAGTATTAAGCTCAAGCATTAGCAGAGGAAAATGCACTCCCAGAGACTCATTTCTTTGAACAAACGAGTTATGCAAGTAAATAGCATTTCAGCTATTTATATTATTCTACAAATGGCATTTTGGCTACACCTTTTGCATGGAAATGGGAGTACATAAGGAAAGATTTACCACTGTGTTTTATATTAATTGAACCCTTTCTGGTAATTATAGACATCAGGATGTTCCCATGGAAACGACAGAAGAATCAATATGTTGGAATATGCAATAACAGGGATGTGGAACCATAAATATGGTCCATGGTAAAAATGACAACCAAGTCCCTTACTTGGTGTGTCGTTATTTCAAGTACAGTCTTTAACTTTGTTTGGTGTATTATTTTCACCTGAAATATCTCAGGCTTAAGGAGAAGACAGTGTGTTGGAGATAAGCACTATGAAAAAAGTAAGTTATGCCTTTAAGTTACTTTTGAGTTAGAGTTTGTCAGAGATACCTTGGTTTGGATTTACCGATCAATACAAATCATTCCTTTGAGGCTCCTAGCAGTCATGCTGACTTCTTAAAACACATTCCAAAACTCTGAGCACTCTCACAGTAAAAAAAAAAAAATTACTTGTGTGCATTGTTCAACAAATTTTCTACCATGATATTCTTAAACTTCACCTCAAAGAAGCAAGCGGGAAAAAATGAGAGAAGGCACAAGGTTCCCGTAGCTTACACTTGCAGGTGACAAAGGGACGAGAATTCATGTGTGGAATGAGGTGAGAAAGGGGTGGCCAGGACATTGAGATTTCCCAAGAGAAATCATTCCAAGAAACCTAAAGTCCTCCCACCAGAATTTAAGTTTTTTTGTTATATTTTAGTGGAGGTTCCTATTTATGAGGAAGTTGAAACACATGACACAAGCTATGAATTTTTGCTTAAGTTTCCTTGGGTATTGAGAAAATATGAGGCAAGCACAGAGATTTTTTTTTCTTTAACTTAGTGGAGCATTAACCTGGCTCATTGGAGTTAGGTAATCTGAAGATATAAAAGAAGAGATAGGAAAATGAGGCACAGCCAAACCCAGGAAAAAACTTGAGTTAAACCATATGCTTTCCTTACAGTTAAAGTCTCAGTGCAAAAGGGAAGTTCCCATATATAAACACACAGCTTTTAAGCAAGTTAAGAATGGTATAGCATGTGCACCAAACAGCAATTTAATTAAAAGGCTACTCTTTAGCATTTTAAAATACAGAAGCAAATTTTTGAAGGGGTACAACTGCCAAAACAAACAAATAAAAGGAACCATAAACCTGGCAGTGAATCAATGAAGTATTTCCTGCAAAAATGTGATAATTCTTTTGTTGTGTGCAGTGTTATCTTTAAGTATCAACAACAGTGAATGTTATTACAGATGCAAAACTACGCATGGTGGGCTGTCTATGGGAATATGATCAGATCACAAGGTTGAAGCTAGTCCATACTCATAACATTTATTTGAACTATCTTGTGTGAGCTTATTCTTTTAAATTAGCTTTTGACCACAGTGAGATGAAGACCAAAGTTTCTGGCAGTGTCTAATTTTGGTCAGATAGATGTGGACAGAGATGAAAAAAAGGCAAGAAAAGTGACGGTTTCCTTTGGAAATTGTGAAATCTACTAAGCATATGACTGAGAGGCACACAAGAATAACTCAGGTATACCTGGCCTTGTGGCCAGTGCACAGTTGACCAAATGGCCCTGGACATAATCATGTTTCTATTGGATTCTGTTTCAATATTCCTACTGAGGATAAAAGAGTTATGATTTCACCCTACTTGTGAATGTTAGGTCTCTGGAAATAAATAGCTTTCTAGTGTAAGTTTTTTGTTTGTTTTTCTTTGGAGGACACACTATTTTTGAATAGCATTAACAAACACAAGGGCAGTAAGTTTCAGTAGTTTAAAAACTTTGACTCTTGCTGCATATTTTACTTAGAAACACAAACTACTACAGACCTTTCCAACAAGTCCTCTAATCCCTCTGCTCCCTCCACTGGCTTCCCACAGAACTCTGCATTCGTCTGAAGGCCTTTATTCACAAAGCCTCGGATCATATTATTAAAAGATCAGTGAAATAGCAGTCCCCAGACTGCCCTTGGCAACTTCATGCCCCTGGCTGACTGGGTTTCTCCATGAAGAGAATGTGCAGTTGTCATTTGTATAGAGATGGGAACTTCATACAAAACTTGTGCAAACAGACCCAAACAAGCCTCCCGTCATCATCCTATCTTCCTCATTCACCTCTCCTTTTGTAACACATGTGCACACACACACTCACACAGAAATCTTTTTGTGGATGAAAGTTTAGCAAACATAAAAAAGTGCACTCAACTTTAGAAACTAATCTGTCCAAAAGAAGATAGGTAAACAGTGGTATATGCTACAGTATTTTCCTTTAAAACACTATTGTAAAACACACAGATAGCGAGTATGACACGAGTTGGTAATAAAGAGGATATGAGAGCCTGCACAGAAGAAAGTAAAGGAAGACCAGGTAGAAAGAGATCAGTCAGCTGGTCTGTGCTTCAGCTCCAATGGAAAGTCCAAATATAGATGAACAAACATTTTCACAGTAGGCCCAATCCTGACCACAGCGAAGTCAAAATTTCCAGCTCCGCATCCTTCCTGAAAAAAAACATCTTGAAGGCCCTTCATCTTCCAAGAATTTGTACAACAGTCAGTAATGAAGCATATTCTGTCTGCTACAGAAAGAAAAGGTTCCGCTTTGTGGATAAAGATCAGCTTTGCTGTACCAAACAGTCGGCTCAGACTCTGGCCAAAAAGACCCACACAAAATGAGCATCCATAGTGTTGACCAGGGTAAATATTCTGCTTTGTCTCAATGGAAAATGTCAGTGCTGTGAGCTTCAGAGGCCACTGGTTCTAACTGAGCTTGTCTCAATAGTTTCCGCCTCCTTGTCAGCAGCTGGACAAAAGCAAAATTAATGCCTAAACCCATCTGTATTAGTTCAGTACTGGGAAGAGCAGTTTCCATGAAGCCATGGGATAGACCTTTGGGAGTAGGCAGGATGCTATAACAGACAATGGGCTGAAGGAAAGAGACACAGACCTGGGGTCAGAAAAGGAGTTGGTTTTGTGGCGACAGGCCTGAATGAAGTCATGTCTTAGCCGAGGAGTTTATGTGAGGCATTGCTGTTTTTGCCATCTCTACTTAAAGTGAAAAGAATTGGTATACTTACTGTGTTCTAATAATAGTTGAAGTCTTCATCCTTCGTCCATGCTTATATGGCCAAAATCCCATGTAGATTTTGACATATGCTTGGTTTGGCACATGTAAAACATCTCATTCAATTCAAGGGTTTGATTGACAGTGCCTGGAGTTAAAAGCATCTGTGTGTCCGTAAGGACTCAGTGCAACACATTCTCAGGACAAGAGCTGTCCCTCCTGCCATGCTTGGACAGCACCTAGCCCATGGAATCATGGCATTACAATGGAATAAAAGCAATGATGTGCAAGACCAGGAACTGCTCTGAGTTTGCCTTCCAGTAAGAAACTGACCCCATCTCAAGTTCCCAGCATTATCATAGAGCAATGGAATGAGATTATTGTTTCCTCTAATTTGAAAATTGATGGTAAGGCCCAAATGCCCCCACTCAAATTCATTTTGATAGGTACTGCATAGCAAAGAGTAATTTTCATTTCTTCTCCAAAGAATTAATCATCACTGTTGGTGGCACAGGCACTAACCACTACCATCAGCTGAAAAGTTTATTATGGATTGCTTCTTGAAATAAAACATAACTTTTATTGGAAGTTTAAAGATAAATAAAAACAGCTGGAGGGAAAATACTATTAAATACTCTGATGAGCCCCATGATGTTCCACTTAAATAAAAATTCCTCTTGCTTCATTTTAAGGGCTCTTGTCTGCTGTGTTAACGTTAGCATTTCTTTCATGTGGGACAAGCGAAGCTGAAAAGGGAATTTACTTAAAACTGTTTCTGAAATTGCAGCTTACAGGAGCTTATGGTCAGTGCAGTTCCAAGAATCCTTCAATCTCTCTGTAATGGATGGTCCTTCCACTTATGCTTCCTCTATTACTTTTATGTAGCTTTCTAATTAGACATTTTAGTTGTTTGCTTTCTGTGGACAGACAGAAAGCCAAATATTCATAGTCCTCTCATCTTTGAAAGTGACACTGCTCCATTGTGGGGACTGGGTTTAAATTATTAACAGAAAATAAGCTCACATACTCAAATAAAGGTTGGCTGAGACCAGCCATGGGATAAGAGCACAAGAAACAGCTCATGCCAGAATACCCCACATTTTCTGCACCCTGCAATGGGGTCACATTTCTGTCTGCAAGAACATTTGCTTGGAATTGAGGAATCACCCAGAGAGTCCAGAAAAAAAGAAACTCAAATGAAGTTATTTGGTAGGAACACACAGATAGGGAGAGGATTTACAGGGTACAGATCATATCTCGTCACTTTCATGTAATGCATCCAGTGTTATAAAAGTTTTCCTGTTTCTTGAAGATACTCTGAAGGCCAGTCTTGCCTCTTTATGCAGAGAGCAAGCCCAGCTTCTGGCTTGGCCAAAGTGCATAGACAGGAGCATCTGTGACCCTGCAGGCTGAATTATTAGGCTGTGTCCAAACTGGTGGTGGGTCAGTAGAGGGTGGGATGTGGAGCAGGCCACTCTTACAGCTCACTTGATGTGTCTCTCCAGGAAAAATTTAAACCACCTCTCAGGAAGGGTAAAAATACCTCACTGTGAAATAAGTTAGAAGCCCAAAGGATAATGAAGTTGTGCTCTCCTCACTTCCCACTCAAGGGAAAAGCCTCACTCTGAGCCTTGGAGGATGTTCAAATTTCAGGAGCTGCCCTGAATCAGAGAGTAATTAATAGCTTCAACTGGAAGAAAGTTTTTTTGATCTCAGAACATTGCCTCTATGCATTTCCTCTATAAAGACAAAATTAGAGTTTGTTAAAACCAGCATAGATTTTTTCATCTTTCTTTGGATGATGATGTGTTTAAAAGAACTCAGGTAAATTTCATGTCTGAATGGAACATTTACTGCTTCACAAAGGATTGATTACACTTGTCAATAAGGAGCTAAGACTCCTTCAGGCTGTCTGGAATTCCTTGGTGAGTAAGTACACAGAAGTTTGCCCCAATGTCCTGATGAGTGGAAAACACAACCTGGGTCCATGTTGTTTAGGAAGGTTTCCCAGACTAGGGATGTCTTCTTCACAAAGTAGCTATGCTAATTTTTAACCGCTCCTTGCTCTCTTTAGGTGCAGGCTGCAGACACTGGGGGCTACTGAAGCATCCTATCATGCTAGTAGGATTCAGAAATGTAGGTGGCAGCTGAGAAATGGGATGGCTTGCTGAAATGCAACTTCCCACCACAGGCTCTGGGGAGTTTGCTGTGTTTCTCCTATTTCTTTTAGTCTTCTGGGAAGTCCAGCTACATGACCTTCCCAAGCAGCCTTAACTGGATTTCTTGGGCAGAAATAAGTAGAAAGAACAGAGAGTTTAACAGTTAAAAAAACCCCAAAACAACACACAAACAAACAAACAAACAAAAAACACCTCTCCCCCCAAAAAAAACCAAACCAAAATAAAAAAAAAAACAAAACACACTTTGCTTTATTTTTTTTAATATATAATTATTATTTTCTCAGTAATTCTTCTGAATTATTATCTTTATGTTTCCAGTTTTGGATATTGAGGACTTACTGGAAAATTTCTATGAGCTTGTTTATCATTACTGTGATAGCTTGGTTACTGTAAATAATAAGAAATTAAATAATTTGATGCTGAATCCTTTCACCAACTTCTATTACACAAGTTTCACTTTTAGGGGCATTCCAAGTTACCACTTTAGCACCTTTTAAAAGAATAAATAAAAAAGTGAATAAAACTGAAGAGAAACAAAGCTATAATAGAAAAACAATCAAAATAAACACAAACATCTCAGGGTTGGATTTTTCTTGTTTTAGTTTATAGCTCCCATCATCCTTCCAAACAGTTCTGAGTCTTTTCCCCTGAAGATGTTCTGTACTGAACTTTCAGAAAACATATATTTTTCCTATAAATGAAACACTGCTGTTACATTTCCTGTAAAGTCACTGCAAAAATGAAACTTTCAAGTTTTACAAATCTTCACCATTATTTCCCCAAAGCATTAATTTTTACAAATATTTTATTTTATCTTATATTACAAGTCTCAATTTCTTTTTTTTTTTTTTTATGCAGTTCCTTGAAGCTCAGATTGTTTTTTAAGGGGCTTCTATCTGTGAATAATAGCAGCAATTTAAAACCTCTTCTGTAGGGATTAAATTTCAAAGCCATTGAAATCATATAGGAAATGCCAATACATTTCGTAGAGAAGTGGGGAGGGGGTTACTATAAAGGTGGTAAGGAACTTGAGTGAAATCCCAGCTTTACTGTAAAGTGTGCAGGCTTTCCCCTCACTTTCTAGATTCCAGGAGTCTAATCACTATCCTTGTGGTTTATGTAGAAGGAGATGAGTTTAATTGTCTGATAAAACTATCATAATGTAAAGGGTTATTTAAAAAGCATGTTTGCAACCACATATACACAGGGAAAGGAGAGTTTGTAAGTTGTTTCTCCTCCTTCTGACTGTGACACCAGAGAAGAACAATAACACTCTCCTCAAAACCCCAAAAAGTTAGGGAAAGAACAGCACCAGAGCTCTACCATGGCCCAAAAAAAAAAAATAATTAATATGGAAAGAAGAAATGTAAAATGTCTTTGACTAGAATTGGAAGATATACTTTTGTTATGCATTGAGAAACACAGGAGGAGTGAGTCTCCTGAAGGACATTGGGTTCAACAGACTTCAGTGAGAGTGTGAAGAGCCTGAATAAAGAGTTCAAGACTGGGCCTTGTTCTCTGAAGCAAGAGAGCAGTATAAATGTGTGTCCCCATTAGATGCACTGTACACAAAGAGAGGAGTAAGAGTTATAAGAGCAGCATGCTCTCCTCCTCTCTCAGCTGTGTGATCAGAGAGGTCAGAGCTTCCCTCTTCGCTGTGAACAATGCCTTGGAGCAGCAGTCAGGAATCTGTCACTCCAGAGCCACATGCTGCTCTTTGGAAGCAAAATCTTTCCAGCCTCTGGCATCAGAGCACTTGGGAAAGAATTGGGGTGGGGGTGGTAGTGGGTGAGCAGGGAAAAAAGGAAAAAAAAAAAAAACCAAAACAAAAAAAAACCCAAAAAGGAATTAAAAAACAGAGAAAGAAAGGGAGAAGAGCAGTCACCATTTTTGGTAGTGATTCATTACATCTCTTCTTTGGTACCATCTTCTACAGAAACTGTGAAGTTCTTCAGAAGAGAGCTAATAACCAAGTGGAACTGATCACAAACAACATTTTGTTCCTCTGCCTGAAGTGCACATGTTTTCAATTCACTTGATAGCTGTGATTGATGCCACCAAAGAAACATGCTCAGAATACTGTCCTTAAAAAAATAATCACTTGGTAGCAAAACACATTTTCATAGCTGGTTCTTCAGAACGAGTCAAGTAAATGGTGCGTTTCAACACTGGTTTTAGCTGTGAATCTCTTAAGATCACTGAGACACTCTCAGAAGTTGAGAGAAGATAATGGACAAGAAAAAGGTGAGAGAAAAGGCCAGAGTGAAGGACCTTTAAGACACCTGAACACTTCTTCAAGCTATTCATCACACTGTAACAGAGAGATCCCAGCCAGGTGCTCTTACAAAAGCCCGGCTCTTGCCTTTAGTTTTGAGGGGGTATGGCCTTATTGAGTGGGTTTATACAGCCTAAAGAAGAGCAGAAATGGCCTCCAAAGAGACTGAACTGTGCACAGACCTTCTTACTAGTGGCAGCGAGCCAGTCACAGTACACAGAGAGAGGTGTTATTTACCATATTTGAATCCTGATTTGGTTTCCGGCACTCACTTCATCCAAAGTTTGGGGGGTGGTCGGGTGCTAATTGTTGGTGCCAGCTGATTTCAAAGAAATTTAAAAAAATGGCTAGACAGACATTTGGCAACAAAGGTCGTTGACTTTAGCTGCCTTAAAGAGTGATGCATCTGCTTTGTTTGACTGCCAATAGATAAGGTGCATATGAAATTCCCCTTGTAAATTAGCAAGATAAAAGTGATTCTTGTCTCCTTGGATTGATCCTTTTTCCAGTGTTTTAAGCACGTTGAAGGCACACCCCTATTTTGAAGTTGGTGGGGAGCTGTGCTGCCCAGGGGAAAGCCCCAGGAATAATTCCTACCTCTTCCTTCCTGGGCGAGAGTCCAGGCTGCTCTCTTCTTTCTGCTTCCTGCAGTTTGTCCATGGGGTATCCGGTAGTCCAAAGGCAGACAGATGAAGTAGTTTTTGTATGGCTGGAAATGCAGGGATTTTCATCCTTGTCAGGATTCACTTTTTATCACCCTTTACCCCACTAAGACCACTCTCTGCCCCACATCCTAGCAAGATGTCAGAACACATTCTGGTCATAAGATAGCTGAAAGTGTCATTTGTACAACTAACGTGGGGACTGGAATGAGAAAATACAATTCATAGTTGCTGTACACTGTCAGGAAAGGGAGCATTGCAAAGCACAGTCTAAAGTGGACAGAGGTCTATATACAGCATATAAAGCCAAATTTATCTGAAGATGTCCTTAATTTGCCAACCCTATTTGGCACACTTGATTCTAAGCTAAGATGACTACAACTCCCAGTTAAAAAAATGATTTCCAATCGAAATATGGTAAAATAGTTTGTTAATGCCAAGGAAAGTGGTCTGCTATTGTTATTTATCACAAGTCTGAAGTTTCGAAAGAAAGAAAGAAAGAAAGAAAGAAAGAAAGAAAGAAAGAAAGAAAGAAAGAAAGAAAGAAAGAAAGGAAGGAAGGAGGAGAGGGGGCTTTTTTTTTTATGTGTTTGCCTTCACGGCTTTGGAGTGCTCACTAATTCCATCTGTCCACAACAGAGCCATCGGAACGGCGAGAAAAAGCATTTCCATATGTGCAAATTAGCATCCAGCCTCTCTTAATCTGTGCAGTGCTCCTCTGAAGTAGATGGCGCGGATGGCTGCCAAACCCACTAATGGCATTCAAATAAAGGACTTTATTGGCTTTAGCTGCCACTTTTCTTTTTCCTTTCTTTTTTTTTTTTTAAGATAGAGAATGTGTTCCCCCTCTTATTTTATTTTTGTTCTGATATTGTCACTTTGTACTTCAACCATGAAATAAAAAGAAGGCTCTGCACAGCTCTCTAATGCGATCCGTTTTCTCCTGCAGATGCATTCTTTTACTTTCTAATGAAATCTCACCATTATTTATTACACTATAATCAACACCTAAAGTGTATTATTCCTGCTCTCAGCCAGCTTGTCTTTCCCAAAGTTCTTCCTCTTTTCTCTGCTTTTCACCAGCAGAGACGGGGCTGAGATGAGAGACATTTTGCTTGGGATCCTGCCCGCACTGTGAGTTCATATGAAAAGGAATCTGTTTGTTTGCTTGTTTGCTTGCTCCTCAGATTGTTTTTCAAGGTCTGGCACACACACAGCTGCAGCCGCGGACAAGGAGAGGTTCCAGCCGTATCCTATTCAGGGTCACTGTCCCGACGGGTGCCTCTGCACCCAGCGAGGGCTACCATTTGGAGCATGTTTTGAATTTTGAATCCCTTGATTAAGTTAATGGAAAACAAAGGAAATTTTTTAATCCTAAGAAAAATGTAGCCCTTATAACAAAAGTATCCCTCCGATTATACAAAATCAATCTTTACTTTCACCCATCAATACTTGTCCTACTTCTGGCAAGGGTTAGGTAACCACACCTGAGGCCTTGTGATCTCAGATCTTGCTGAAAATACTATGGTTGCTAATCCTGACTTGACTAGTGGTGCCAGCAATAAAACCACAGTCTCTAGTGTGTAGCAGACTCCATATGTTAGCCCCCTAGTCTGCTAAGTCACCACGCCAGCCTAAATTTGAAACATTTCTAAAGTGTTATACAATGTTGTAATAATGTTTTTACAAAACAAAGACTGAGTTACTGGAAGCCATATTCATCCAATCAGCATCTTATTGAAAGAGGAATCTTGATGGTAGCAGTGGTGACACAAGCTATTAAAAAAAAATTAAAAATTAAAAATAAAAAATAAAAATTGCGTTGGAGCCTTGAAAAGGGGATATTGACCTGTTAGAAAGCTGGAAACCTACTGCAGAAAAAGAAAGTCTCGGTTGAATGTTATCTCACTTTCCTGAGGAAGAGTGCACCCAAAAAGCCTCAAGCTGAGAACACAGTTGACTTAATTAAAAAGTTCCTAATTGCTAAAACGCTGCTTATAAAAACAGGAATGGACACTGCTAATTGCATACTGAGCAGTGTCTGCCCAAACAGAAAACATTCACATAAGCAGAACTCTCTCAAAATACTATTGTTGCTGAATGTTGCAGAGTGTTTCCCATATAGGGGGGAGAAAAAAACCAAAACCCACAAACCAAACTGATTACAGATTGACTCTGCACCTGAAACTTAGGTTTACATCATGAATGATAATCAGAGGGCATGAATCGAATATGTTACAAGGTTTCTGTATGATTCCAATCCTACAAATATTTAAACGTGTATTCAATATCGGTACCATTCATTCTCTTTAACGATGTTAATTAGGTACTTACATGTGCAGATGATGGAAAAACAAAAACTAGTGTTACATAACTTGATATACATCACAGTATTTTTTAATGTATTGAAATCTTTGGAGCCCAAAAATCTTATAGTCGCACTGCCAGCCATGAGATGAAAAGATAAATACATTAAGAACCATGAAGCTAAATAGAGAACGTTTATGATTCAAAAAGCTTTATAGAAATGTTATATACAATACCAATACACTATGAATAAATGACAAGGAATGTTAATCATGTTTAATACACTTCGGCTATTTTTCTCCCTGTTTACTCCAAGAACAGGTATTATATTCAACAGTCACAGTGCTCACTTACAGAAATTAGTGTTCTAGAGTCTTTCTCAGGTGCTTCTAGAACACTAGAAATATTCCCACCAGAAATTTGATTTTTATTACTAACTTGTACAAGAATATTAATTATTTTAAAGAGCCCAGGGCACCATTTTTTTGGGCATTATGCAGAGGTTGACTAGAACTTAGCTCTTGATTTAAAGGGATTACAGTCTTAGCTGTCAAGACAAAGAGCTAACAAGCATTGTGCAAACTATGCTCCAGTCATCAGGACAAAGAAACAATTCCTTGTGATTTCAGTAGTGATTTCACTACTGAGCAATTGAGCACACAATGATAATACTGAGGATCACTTGAAGTAAATGATGCTTAATTGCAGGAGAAAAATTATCAAATTATCTTACTTGCTATGAATCACTCATTAATCTTTATTTGCATTTCTTATGGAAAAGAACCTTAACTACCTGATCTGCATATGCAAATAATAATTATTATTAAATAGTGAAAGTAGTGCAATTATTAAATAATGCAACAATATCAATCATTACTCCTATTAATAATAAATTATAATAAGTCTCTTAGAACTGTGCGTGGTCTCAAGCTGCAATATGCAAACACAGATTTGAAACATCTGCTTAGAGTTGGAGTTGGGGTTCATACCATATCAGTCACTGAGTCACAGTTCAAAATACAAATTCTTTGGCATTTTGGACTTTAACTTCTCCTTTGCACTTGTTCCTCCCCTGGTCCATAACTAGCTCTGAAGTCAAAAGTGAGAGACTGTTCAGAAGTCATGGAGATTCAAACTCACTCCCCTTTTTTAATCAGTTTAACAATGAGTAATTTAGCTGTTATGAACCTCATTTTACACCTAAGGAAAAGAAAGAAGGCTGGGAGAAACAGCAACAGGAAGTCAGTGAGAGAACTGTACTGAGCCTCAGAATCTCTTGCTTCTTCTTTCCCTGCTCTTTTTGCTGATATAAGTTTAGCTGACAAAACAAAGCAGTAGGAAATTTTATCTTCAGAATAGTTACAAGAAAAGTAGTCTGTTTCCAGGAAATAAAGAGCATTCTCATGGCAACAAGATACAATTCTGACATACTTAATCATATATGCTTTATATGTTATCTTTCTGAAGGATCACAAGACGACATATAAATTTGGTGTAGTTAGATAATGGCATTAACATGTTGTCTGAGTATGTTCTAAAAGCAAGGTCTACACAAGTTTTGAGACTGTAAAATTACTTTAAAACAATTAGGAAATGTACTTAATTGAAACTGATTCAAAATATTTTGAAATTTCAGTCTGACTTTCAGCAAAATCAGTTGCCTTATCACTTAAATTGATAGTTAAGTAGTTTTACTTAATAGTCTTGTAAGGATTGAGACTATTCAGGGCAAGAATCAATGAAGGGGAGGATTAGTAAGTAGCAGTGTATAACTTCTAATTTTACACATTTCAACATACTTTCTCATGGTCGCTTTTCTGCTTTACCAAAACATCCTCTCTTCTTACATAACACCCACAAAGTCTGATGCAGAGACATTTTGTACAGAGCACAAGTCAGATGAAAACAAAACAATTTCAGAACTTCACCTGTGCACGGGTAGAAACACAAGTGGCTTTTCCTGTTTGAAATTAAACTTATTTGTCATAACTTTGGTTTTCTCCCAAGTGAAACTGATAAAAATTTTGTTAGCACTGGTGTTTCTGCAGCATGCACATCCCACTGCACACACATTGACACACACAGCCAGTCATGCACAGATGAACAATGGCAACAAGAAAAGAAAAAAGGAAAAAAATTTTTAAAAATGCAACTCTCACTTTAAATCCAAGTCTCGGACTCCAGTGGAGCTGGGCTAATTTACACCAGCTGAGAATGCTCTTGTATTTATTTTAGAAAAGATGCAATTTTGTCCTAACAAGCAGTTTGCAAGGCCTATTTGATTGATTTAGTTGACTCTGGCTTTATTACAGCTTAATGTGTTCACATCACTATTGTTAAAGTTGTTTCAGCACTTCTATTATTACTGCCTAGTTTTTGGCATTTGAAAGTTTATAATAATAATAACAACAGTATTTTGTACTTTTATAGCATCTTTCTTCTGAGGAACTCGAAGAGCTTTGCAAACAATAATTACTCCCAACAACCCCTTGGTATAGCAGATTATATTGTAGCACATTTTACTGGCAGTTCAGATTCTGATCTCAGTTCACATCCGTGCACATGCAAACTATCTACACTAAAAATGTGGTTTGGATTCCTTATAAAATAAAAACAAAAGCAGAAATGTCCTATTCAAGAGCTGCTGCTACCCCAGAACAAAACTTCACAGTCCTGATTCCCTCTCCCCAGTACTAATTTTTAAAACACTGGGTTTGCTCCAGAACCCATGCTCCTCTCTGCTCACTGCAGCAGCACAGGCTTGAGGAAACTGCCTTAAGCAGGTGACAAGACAATCCCTTTTACAAAGAAAATTTCTCCTGGCTCTACAGAATCATCTCTTCCTATTTCTACTGGGGTCTGTACTGTAAGGAAAAAAACAAAAATGCTGTTGAGCAATCTGGAGCAAGATGCCTGTTATTTTTAGCAGAAATAAGAGAGATTCTGAAGCTACTCTCTTTTACACTGGTGAACAAGCTAGTCCTATATTTAGTGTTTGGGACTAAGCATGCTTCACTTTGAAACTCAATCACATGAGAAAATTAGACCTCCTTTAGTAATACATGAACTGGTAAAAATATTTGCATTCCATTTCTTCGAAGACATTTAAAAAAATGAAACAAAGGGGGAAAAAAGGCTTTTAAAAAAGTGCATGCAAAAAGTGCTCAGCACTGATTTTTTCCATTCACTTATGTAAACCACAACAACAACCAAATAAAAAAGACAAAAAAGAATAGAAGCGCAGTAAAAGCTTTGAATTTAGCTACCCTGAATGAGAACTGTGAATAAATTAATTTCTTTGAGTTAAGCTGTGAAAACAAACTAGTTAGAAATTATTTTTATTTCAGATCAACCTGAAATTTTTATTTTAAAATACTGACACATATGATTTAATTTTGAGAGCTTTTTGTAAAAAAATTATTTAAATTCAACTAATGCCAAGTAACATTTTTTGGAACAAGAAATGAAAATTTCAAAGAAGAATAGTCTTCATTTTGTGAATAGTTCAGGTCTACTGAAAAGTGCATTCTTCTGTCAAAAGAGGAATTAATCAAAAAGAAGCCTTCTGCTCTGACTAGAGTGTGATCTTATCAGTTTCATCATTATAAGAAACATAAACACAATTCGAGATGAATTTTCTACTGTTTCACCCCTTATAATAAAAGTATTTACAGAAAGGAAAAAGATTCATTAGACAATTTGTCAGAGCACACATTTGCCCTACATGGCCTCGACCGAGCTGTGATAATCGCTGTGGACTCCTCTGCTATTAAAACTGGTACTGGACAAGAACTTCAAGCGCATCAACACTTTTCAATGGCAAGCAAAGAAAAAAATAATGCAGATATTCTCCTGCCCTTTTTTTCAGCAATTTGACAGCAGACAATAATTCAATTAACTGTCCTACCATCCCCACTGCCACTGGAAAGAAAACATCTTTGTCAGGTTGGTAAAAAAAATGAGGTTTCATGAAGTAAAAGCCACAGCTTTAACACAAGGAAAGCTTCAGTGCTGAAACCAGTGGATATTCTGTCCTTGATTTTAAGACCTCCCTAATCAGCCATCTTAGAACACAGACCAAAATGTTGGCTCTCAAGAAAGCAAGCAGAAATTTTTCATTTCCATTCAAGAAGTTGGATTTTTGGCTTTTCGCTTCATCTTAGAGGGAAGCACAAGGATGGTTCTATGGTTATACAGAATTTTGAAGCTACCTCAAAGCAATCAATATTTGAAAAAACAACCAATATCATGATCTAGGTATTGGACATTGCAGAAACATTTTCAGATCTAGGAAACTGAAATGGACAGCTTATTAGAAACAGTGGGGAATATTTGCCTAAAACCTGAGGACACAGAGCCCTATGAGTAGTGTTGATTACCTGTAATTATAATTTCTTGCCATTTACTTAAAATTACCTCCTCTGGATATGGCCCACAGAAAAACACCTGAAATCAGTATTAAAGAAAGTCTTTGGTAATCAATTACTTTTTGGAGTATGTTTAAAAAACCAAAACCAAAACAAAACAAAAAGACAAATGAAAAATCCACAAACAAAGAAAGAAAAAATGCAGAATAAATCTTTTGGATTGATCTATTTTATACTCCAAGTTCTGATTTAAGTGTTAATATTATCATAGTCTGAAAGAAAAATAACATCATTGAGGCTTCAAAATGTTTGTGTTTACACACTCAAAGAGAGTTGCAATGCATTCAATTCAGAAGAAATACAGAGCAATCTTAACTCTATCACTTCTGACTGGAGTGCAAAACTCAAATCAATTACTCATAAACATTTGTGATAAGATTAATTTAATTTTTTTTTCTTAAACAAAGAGGATAAATTAAAAGAATCAGCTTATTCCTTCCTACTCTGTAGTGACAAGATTAAAAATTAAATTTATACATATTTCATTTCTACATAATAAAGCCTTTTGCAAAAAGAAAAAAATACCACAGTTCATCTAATTAAATCAAAGAAAATTGCCTGCAGCGATGCTACAGTATTACAATTAGATGTCTGCCAAAACCAGCCGTTTGAATTCTTAAACACCACTCCAGTCTTAAATACAAAACACGGTTTTCATCATTTTTTGTGATATCACCGAAATGAGGGTTTTTTTGATCACTATTACGTCAGCCTGGAATGCCTTGCCAGACTCATTACATATTTTCTTCTGCCTCACAGAAATGTTGTGCGAAATAAATGTAGAATACTTTTGCTTTGTTCTCTGTGAGTCTACACATGAATTTTGCTAATAATGTTACGGAAATGAAATAACATAGTTTAAAAAAATTCTGCATTAAAAATTAAAGTTTTGTGTAATTAGTGTAATTTATGTAATGCTTAAATAGTCTTTGGAACTAGATATGACAAAAAAAACCCAAAACCTCAAAACACAACCTCTACAAGTAGTTGAAGATGATTATTTACGAAAACTGAGGCTATCCACATTTACTGTTCTTGCACAGCCTGATTAGTAACTCTAATTTAAATATATTTCAATACATCCAGATCCCAAAGGCCCACACCAAATGCTCAGCTCATACCCAAACTTCCTCTGTGACCTTGCACAAGTCCCGATTTTTCCCGTGTCTGTAAAATGGGAGAATAATACTTCCTACCTGACAGGTGTGTTGTCAGGTTAAAATCCACAGAAGAGTACCAGACACTGAGATACTGGATGTAATAAGGGACAGAGAAAGAGACAGGCTGAAAACAGTGAAGACTGGATAAATAAGTTGCTACGCTACAGTAAAGGCAATTCATTTAAGCATCGTTCAGTGAAAGCAGAGTTGAGTTACAAGCTACTGCTGACTGACAGATGCAAAAATGTACTCCAAAAGCACTAAGCTAAGTTTCAGCAAAATTATAAACCTCCCATTTAAAAAAACACTCACATTTGCAAAGCTTTGTGGAGTATAGACAGTAAAATAATGAAGATTATACATGGCTGATTACTAAGTTTGCGTGCTCTAGGACCTTCCTAAGCAATCACATTTTACATGTAACTAGGAAAACTACAGCAATGTTCACCTTGTCATCTTCTCTCTGTCTCCCTTGTGTTTTCCAGGTTCTTATGTTCCACGAAGTAAGTATGTCTGTAATCTCTGCTGAACTCTCCCAGGTCACATACAGGCCTATTCCCTTTAGATTCTTCCAGCTGACTCAACTGAGCCTAAACCTTTGCATGCTGAAGTAAAATTGTATTCAGCCCTCCAGGGAAAGTTCCCATTGACCATCTGATGATACCACTTCCACTGATCTGTGTTAGAGGAAAATGCTCATACTCCAGTTTCATGCTTGCCTGAACAAAAATTGGTGCCATGTACAGGCTCAAAATAATGAGAGTTTTGAAAACCACTTGGCATCAACACATATGTTTCTGAAGTATTTCTGAAGATATGAGACAGATGTTCTGTACTCTGTGCACTTACCTTCCACTATCTTCCCTATGAGCAAAGATGTTTTGAGGTGAAAAAAATCTAAAAAAAGCCCCCCAAAACCAACCAACAACAACAACAACAATAAGCAAATAAACAAAAAATCCCCCCAAAAAACCAAAACAAACAAACAAACAAACAAAAAAACCCCAACAAAGTGAAAAAACAAACCAACCAACCAAAACTGTACAAAAGTATCTGGGGAAACGGATTTGATTTTATTTTCTTCTGAACTAGATGCCACAGGCAGGTGACCAGTACTCTGGTCAAGTGATCAATTCCTCTTAAATGACTCAGTCAGATAGAATCCTCTTGCTTCATTTTGTCCCCTGCTGCCACTGTCTCACATGGGATTACAAATGCTACAAATGCCTGGGGGATCTGTACTCAACTTTAAGAGCTGACGGGATGTGCAGGCAGAATGCGTGGCATTGGGCACATCTTAATAGCATTCTTAAATGAGACCTAGATGCAGATACATGACCTAGCAGGTGACCAAAGATGTTGTTTTAGGCTGGACAATTAGAGACTAATAATAATAGATAATATTAAGGTTCCGTTATTTAACTTCTATTTTTTATGGCTTTTGTTCATACTTAGTGTTCACGCATAATGCAACATGTAAATTCTTTGACTGCCCTATGAGAATGTTAGGATTAATTAAAATTCATTATGAATAATTGGATAAATGTTGTCAAATAGCTGAAGACCAATCCTGAGCCTTAGCATGGGATACTAATTGCAGAAAATGTTGATAGCACAAGGAAGAATGGGAGTTGTGGGATGCTGTCCACAATAAAAGTGGACACCTGCATTTCAATTAGTGATCAATAGGACACTTTCAGAAATCCATTACTCTTGACGTTGTCATGAAAGCTCATTATCTAATTCACCACCTAAAGCCACTCAGCCGCTATACATGAGGTATCTTCCCAGAGGGATTCATCCAGTAAGTTTGCTTACAATACAGCCCACAGATCTGACTCTTACCAAAACTTGACTGGAAGGCAATAAAGCTTCCTATAACAATCCCAAAGGACAAAGTCAGGTTTAATTCCTTTCTCCAGTTCCTGTCTGAGAGTCAATTCCTGATTGCAACATTTGTACATTTCTGTAGGGCCTCATGTTTCTTCATTCCTGTGGCAATGAACCTTTGCAGTACAAGCTTTCAGCAGTATACCAATATCCAGGTAGGTCAGCTGAACATGCTCAACTTTGGCAAAATGTCTATATCCCATTCCGTATGCTGTTCCATCACACTGTCCCATTCATCACCCCTCATGATTGAAAATTTTAGCAGACATTTCCAACAAGCAAGCAAAAACTGGTGAAATAAATCATCAATATTTGTTTACCCTTTTTTGCCAGCCCCCAGACATTTGAAAATCCAATACTAACAGAGAAAATGAAGAACAGCAAATTCCACTCAAGAAACACAGCAAAAAATGTATACAATACACTTGTAGAGAATTGTGCTGTCTTTTTCACCTACCTTTTTTCCTCATTGCTCCAATTTTGAGAGAAGCTAACACAGAGTACTATTACTCACATCCTCATTATCATTTATGTAAAAAATGTGAAAGCAAGATTTACTGTTCGAACAAATATTTTGTAGCTGGCATTTTACTATTACATTGTGCTTGTGGGAAAGTTTGTGAGATTGCAGATTTTGAACCATATTATATTTACCAAATTTTGTACTAATTACTGAAACTCAGTAGCTTTTTGAGAACTTAGAGTAGCTTATCAGAGTTTCTAAAAATAGAAAGTGTCTGTGAGTTAGTTGATGGCAATCGTTGTAGCTGTCTTTTCAGGACCAGAGAACATTTTTTTGCAAATGACATATTTAGAATACACAATGTCATTACGTCACTGAGTTCTATTACCTGGAGTGTGGACAAGGCTAGTCTAGGAATGGGTATCAAAAGAAAAGATCTGTTGCCAGAAATTTTGGCACAGGTACAGAAACCGCTCTTCTTTTCTGGGCTTCAAATGCTTGCTTTTCAGAATAAAAACTAGGATTTACACTAGCAGCCTGTTAGGTCACTAACAAAAATTTTCCAAATGAAATTATGACACATAACAAAAAATCATTTCCAGTGCTTATAAGTGAGCTGCATTTCCTTTACCATCTGGATTACTCTTGAAAGGGTGCCTATTCATGCTGGAGTTACCTATGCTCATAGAAGAACACTTTATGGAACAAGCCTTTTCTGATCAATCCTTGTCTTTCACAGAGTTGCCAGTCAATCTGTCAGAAATCTGTTGGATGCATTTTTTCAAGGAAAAGTGTATTTCTCTGTCCTTCCCAGCTTTGTCTGCATAGCTGGAGAACCCCACCATCCATTGTAGTGCACAGCTCCCAGTGGAAAGTCTCTCTTTACCAGTCTGACAGAAGGTTGTGTGCTGGTTTTGGCTGGGGTAGAGATAATCTGTGCAGTTGCCAGCTTTGGCTAAACTGCGGCAGGTTGCTCAAGAGCAGTACCAGACACGAACAAGAGACGCGCTGCAAGTTACAAAAGCAGAGCATTTGGGGGTAAGTATAATACTCGGAGAGAATGAACAATAACAAAAGTAAAAGTGAACCATGTTGTTATGTAATAAAGCTTAGCCCTTTTCATGAGTTAAGGATTACTACTTACACATTAAAAATAGAGAAGACCACAGAGACCACTAAAGCTGGGATTAGAATGCGTAAAGCCCTGAATCCCAGATCTCGCCTTCAACCACTAAACCACATCTTCTATAGTTAGACCTTTTTTTGAGTCATGGAGCTGCTTATTACTCAACATTCTGCAAGTACTTAAGCACCCTGCTGAATCAAGACCACCTCCTGGAGACTAGAGCCTGCAGTTCTTACTCAGGCATTTAGCCTCTCTAATCATGCAACTGGAAACTACAGCAAAGCACACCCTTTTTCTGCACTGGAAAAATAGAGTCATTAGTTCCTCCAAAGTTCATGGTTTCGTTTCATACTGTATCAGTCCAGTTTTAAGTTGTAATAACTCCACTGCACTCATAACAGTTGCACTGATGTGGTCACAATGTAACAGAATCAGGCCCAAAGCCTCCAGTCAAATGGCTCTGCAGCCTTGATGAGAATGCCATGCTTTCTCATCATAATCAGCTGTGTTTGCTACTGCTATCACCACCCTGCTGCTAACAGGGATCTGTATTGGTACATTTAAGAGGTGCAGAATCTCACTGAGAACCTGGCCATGCAGTTATTTTTCATTTGACTGTATTTGATTTGCAAGAAATAATATATTAACTTGCCTTGAATAATAATCCACAAGATGGAATCTGGTCCTGAGACTTTGACATATGAGTTTCTAGTCATGCTTACCTGGCTATAATTTTTCATCTGGAGGGTATCCACTATGCAAGCTTGATGAACAGGTTATTTTATGTTAGATCTCCAATGAATACCCATCATTGGCTTTAAGGAAAGAAATAAAGAAAATGTATTGGCTCATGTAGACTCTCTTTCACACTTCCATTTACTCAAGAGCCATTTGAAGTTCTCTTTGTGTCTGCTCAGGTAAATGCATGCATTGGGCCAGGACGAGTGGTATTTCATAGCCACATGTGTGATGACTTCTGTGAGATCACCTGCATGTTCACCTGCATCAGTTTGCTAGCTTTCTGATCTCTTGAGTACTGTCCACAGTATGTATCACAGTGAGAATGCAAGAGCAGTTGAAAGGACAGTTTTGAACTCTTCTGTCTCTTGCTGGTGCAATGGTAAGCAAGTTTAAATCCGATGTTATTCTAGAGCATCTTAGTTTGGGTGAGAGACAGATTTAATTTAATATGAATGGCTGCAGAGACAGTATTGTGCCATACAATCATTTGACTTTTCAGCATATTATCCCAGTATTCAGGGCCAAACTGAAGTTGCCAATTAGTTCACTCTTGCATCATAGATAGAATTGCAGTGAAGCCTGTGAGACAAAAGGTCATGGAAAACTTGTATATATCAAAGATCTTCCAGTTAATTACCCTCTTAGTTGCCGTCTAAGGTGCTGTTATGCCATTTCCCCATTAACCCATTGCAGCTGAAATTTACAGGTAAGCTCAAAATATATACTTCTGAGGACTTGTGTAGAATACCATGAAATGTTTGTTGAAGAGGTAAAAAGCTTGGAAAAGAGTCAGCGTAGATGAAGAGCAATCACTCCAATATATTCTGGTTTTTACTAGATTTGAGGAAGTCTTTCTTTGCTTGGCATCTTTGGTTCAAGTTGTTGAGGGAAAGGTAAGCAGCAGATCCCTGTGGTGAGCAGACTGATGGAAGGGATATACTTGCTCCAGGTCAACTGCAGATACACAGTTCTCTAATGTGTGGGACCTTGTGCACTGGCCTCTCCTTTAGCCTCCCTAAATCTGGTCTGGCTCTCAGTTATTTTGCTAGCACAACCATCATGATTCACACTATACTTTGCCATGCAAACTCTTCAGAGGAGGAAATGAGAGGAAAAAAGGGGAAATGGTTCCATCAAGTCTACCTTCTTGGCTACAGCATCCCTGCCTGAAGCTGCCTCTGCGGCCATCATGGCAAGGAGGTGACTGACTGCATGTTACTGTGGCATTGCTCTTAAGTCAGGAAGCTCCCAGTCCCTGCCCCTGCTCTGAGGCAGTATCAGGGCTGTTTCGCACTTACCACTGTCCATCTGGGGCAAACAGAATCAGAGATAAACACAATAAAAGCCCAAAAGTCTGGATGAGCTATGGCCCCATTCTCTGCTGAACTCTGAGCTCACAGGAGAGCTGCCATTGAGTTTGGTGCTTCTAAAGGACAACAGTCTTGTGCACCCTTGGGTCTGATAAGTTCTCTCAAGTACCAAAGAAGAAAATCAGGCCCAGGAACAGGACATCTGAATTTGTCATCTGCCTCACAAAATAAAATGAGGCAGCAGCTGAACTCTTGTAAGATTCTAAGCAGGGTGTCATCCTTTTCTAAACACACAATAAATACATGGCACCAACCCCACCCACACAGACAGACACACACTTGATCCGTGAGCAGTTTTTAAAATTTGGGTGGTAGAAACGTTTGTCACACCCACAAGCTATATCTGAAAGAGGGGAATAGGAGAAAAGCCATCCATTTTGGCTTCATGCTAAATTATCAGCTTCTTGGCTTTGTGCCAGCTCAGTCAGCTTATAATAATAACTGGCTCCAGGCCAAGGTTTTTTTAGAGAGAGGCATACTGCTTTCTCTTTCCTCAAAAATATTTGTTAATAATCTCTATATTACTCATAATCTGTGCAGCTTAATTAAATAAAAATGTCTATTTTAACATCCCTGCTAACTAAAAACTGGAGGAGAGATTAAATTATTGGGAGCCTGGGATCAGTCTGGATTCCAAACACGAGACATCATGGGAACTGTTTGTAGCTGGCTTTCTGGTTAAGGCCCCTGCTACCCCAAGACCTGAACACAAACACTCCCTGATTGTGAATGGCATGAAAACAAGAAAAAGTTTGAAAATCTACAATGAAAGCCTACTGTTATATCAAACCGTGTCTTGAACCTTGACCTGTTGTTTCTGAAGATATACCTCAATGTCTCTACATGACACGGTAAACTCAGAGAGGACTGACTTTATCTGAAAGACAGAGCTGCTAAGATGCCTGATGTGATATCTTTCTAATTTTAGAATGAATCTAGTCAAAATACAATTTAAATGGTAAGGGCTAAAGGAGAAGCAAAAATTCCTCTAATTCAAAAGTGCGTGTAAGAACTGTCAGGTCTCTCTTACTTAAATTCCGTTTCTTTTGGTCTCTTTGTTGGTTTTATTGTTATTATTATTATTAAAACTCCTAGAGATGACCTGCTGCAATTGTATAAAAAGCCCCTCATTCATGTGAGGCGCAACCACAAATAATAACAGTAAGCACAAAAAAAGCAGAAAGCATATTTCATGCCTTTTGAACATAAGATACAGCGAAAAGGAAAAGAACGTACACTGAAGAGGTTTCCCTGAAGTTACAGGAAGAACTCCCAATATTAATGCAATGGTAAATAAGCTTGCTTAGTATTTTTGTTAATGTCTTACCATTTGTTCCTTTTTCAGCTTAGCTAATGTTTTATCTTTCTCCTGCAGCATAAACAATGATCCTAAATATTGTCCACGTACAAAAGTTCCTCCCTTGGTTTTTTCTAGTTACCCATGGCTGCAATCTGCATTAGATGTTAAAGCTATTACTGCCCTGTGCTGACCTGCAGGTAACCCATGAAGAGTGTAAGACATACATCAAGGAGTGGTTGAAGTTCAGTTCATGCTGGACATGTGCTCAAATCCCGGGGTGTTGAACCTTATCAACGCTGACCTTCCTTAAGCTTTTTTGTAGCCAAAAGCTGCCTAACTGGGCTGCAAACCCTTCAAGAACAATTTTTATTTTCAAATTCCGAGAACCTCTTATTTTCTTTCTTTTTTTTACAGTATTTTTAGTCTTTCTACTTTGGGGGCTGTCACTAAGGGGATGATGATATCACAGGAGGCATTCAGCACTTCACAAGATTAGGTCTCTTGTCCTTGCCAAAAATTATAAGGAGTTGAAGACTCAGAAAAAGAAAAGAAAACTTCCTTCTCTGAAACTGGGCAGATACAAAGCAAGCTGAGGTGCAGATGCCATAACACCTTCTTTTATTGTCATTTCATTCTCTTTAAATAGTCTGGATCCTATCAGAAAAATGTCAAGATCACTGGGATGGAGACTACTTCCTTTGTTATTTGTACAGTGCCTTGCAGAATCAAAATCTGATATCTAGTTAGCCTATACAAACCAGTGCACTATAATAATAACTACCGGCAATAATAATAACTCAGAAGCATGAATTGTTTTCACTTTCAGAAAAGTTCATGTCCCATTATTGGTCAACTTTATATAAGGCCCTTATTTTAACCGGAGAAAATTAATTCATTTCCAGTGAAGAAATCGAACAAGAGTGTTTGTATTTTTCATATGTAAGGACCAAGAATCATGATGATAATCTTTAAGATATGACTGTTGACAAATTTAAGTCTGTGTAGTTTCTCTAGAAATCTCATTATTTTCATCTTTTCTGTCAAAATTTCAGCTGGAAGCTAGCGTGAACCCCAGAGGATGTACACTAAGAACTTTCAAGCCCAGATGAAACTGGATGCTTCGCTCTGGTGGAAAACTCTCTGGTGGAAACCTCTCTGGTTTAAAGACTGCAGGAGAGATTGAATCTACTTCGTGCAAAAGTTGGAGGGTTTATAGCTTCAAATGCAAGAACGCTTTAGAGACTGGACTGCTGCTTTATAATGCAGTTGATTAAGAGTGGCAGAGAGCAGATTTCTTGTATTCTGAGGTAAAGGTGCGCCCAGGGTGGAAAGGTAGAGCCTGTGTGTCAGGCCCTATAAGGCATGAAGTGCAAAGGGTGCCCTGCAGCAGTGTGCTGGCTTAGCAAAAGGCTTGGGCAGGGAGCCTCAGAAAACCTGAGGTACTCCTTGGGATGCTTCTGGGGGACAGTGACCTTGTCCAGGCCTCCTGGCACAGCTCCCACTGTGGCGTAAGTTAAGAGAACCAGTTCTGAGAGAGAAGTGAGTGCACAGGGCTCTCCATGCAGAAACTGAGATTCCAGTGGTGGCTTGTGCTCATTATATAGTGTGAGATCACAAATAGAAGTTTTCACACTTGCCCATCTGCCACCAACTGACTCTAAAGAGCTGGTGAATCATACACTTAAAAGAGGGCGAATTTTTCCCCGCTGCCATTGGAATGTGTTTTGAAATTAAATATGCACAGTACAAAAGCTGAATAACAAGGTTGGGCTGATCACACCAGACACTGTGTATAATGCTACAGACATGAGGGTCAGGGGTCTAGGCCAAGACCATGGCCCTTAGTCACGGCATCAATGAAAGCTGATTCTTCCTTCCCCTTGGTGTCCCTTTCCATGTCTGAAGAGACTATTGAAAGAAAGATTTCTTTGAGAGGAGCCAGGGGAAAGAAAAAGGGGGGAGGAGGGAGAGAAGTTAAACTAACATAAATATGGTAAAAAAATATTATTTTTGCGCTTGCATATGGTACTTTTTCTGTCTATCTATCTGCATAAACTTTCCATTTGCTATTTGTAATTATGGTTTTGGCTTTACAATGTATTTGTCAGTGACACTGTGATCCTTTTGTTCTGCTGCATATTAAAATGGTTCAGAAGATAGATTCAAAAGGTCTCAGGTTCCCAAGAAGGAACATAATAGGGGTAATGCATGGCAAGAACAGTTTCTGCTTTCTGCAAAACAGGAATAAATAAGGGAGCTATTGCATTACACTTTGTGTACAGTACTGTACTCTTTGTCAAAGTGTTAGACAGATTCTTATCCATTGCAAATCCTGGTTCTTATCCTGATTTACGTCTTGAAATAATTTTTAATTTTCCCTGTGCTTACAATGGAAACCAGGCAGGATTTATAGAAGCATTATAAGCACATTATTTTTGTGAAGAGCAATGTTAATATGATCATTTTGGTCATTCAAGGAAAAAAGAGGAAAAGGACAAAAGAATGTTTTTGTTTTTCATTTCCACTTTAAAAGCAAGTTTTCTTTGGGTGTGACTAATCTACATGAAGTATAACTGTATCCATTACCCATTGTAGGTTTATGCAATATGTGACAGCTGTTTGACCCCATCACTAAAGTCCCCCTTGCCATGGAAAAGAGACAGGAGTATGTGAAGATAAAACACCCTTTATTCAGACTACCAGACAGAAACAGACTCCTTGGTTCTCTGGCTGCCAGAGAGACTGTGCATCTTATGCATCTGTATGTCATCACAAAAACCTTTCCAACCCGTGACCTGTATAGCCCAGCTGTGGATGGAACCAAGAACACTAAAGATGTCAGAGCTCAGCTGCCTCAGGTCTCGGCTTTGCCTCAGACATGCTACCTGCCTCCCTGGAAACATGACTCCAGCTTCCAGGCTTAAGGTTAGATTCAACTACATGGCAAATGAGAAGGCAGCTTTGAGCACAGCTGAATGGCACAGGCTCCATGAAGTCAGCAGTGCTTGTTATCCCTGGGACGTGTGTGTTTCTATCCACCACAGTCAGCCATGTGCAGTCATGGAAGAATGGTCAACTGTTTATCCAAAATCAGTATTTGACTGTTGTTTTTATAGTGTTTTGGTTTTTTTTTTCACTTAAGCACGTGACTAAGTGGTGCAGCGTCTGAATGAAGATATTTCAGCTTGCATTCATGCTACTAGGCCCAGAAGTGGAGGCAGAGCTGTCAAATGAGTGGGACATTGAAGTTAATTTTCTTCACTATGAAATACCCACTAATGTGCCAGTAGGGGCTATCCTACCTGCAGGATTTTGTATCTTTTTACAGGGCTGGGTTTAAAATATACCAACTTATTCTGTGCTACCTGGGCTGCCTGTTAGTCCCTCTGAACCTCTGAACTGCACCTTGGAGACATGACTTTAGGGTGCCAGTCCTCGAGTTCTTCTCTATAAAACAGATACAAAGTATTAGTCCTAGCTCCCATTCCTTGTTGGCCTAATAGTATTAAAAGAAGTGACAGGATTTGATGAAGATCTCCATGTGAGTCGTTATTTCAGGAAATAATGAACATTCTGTCAGTTATTTGTTCTTCCTTACCAGGCAAAAGCAAGTGATTCTTCCCATCCCTTCATTTTCCAGACCTTACACACCTGAAAGTGATGAAAACAAACAAACACAAAAAGTGTCCAAATCAGTACAAGGAAAAGATGGGCTCAGGTAGCAAATATAAATGTGCTGCTCTTAAACGCTGAAGATTCTGAAATATTTAAGCACATGCTGCATGTTAACATGGCTATCCTTGCTGACTTCAGTAAGAGATCTCTATCTTACCTGCTTTCTTTGGGGAGTCTGATGATCAAGAATAGAGCTGCTATGCATCTTTATGTGGAATTAATGTTGACTATATATCACTGACATTATGGTTAAATAATTAGTGTTGTCTCAGTTGCTAGCAAGTTGCTGTTCTTTACTTTGTGAGTTTATTTCCTCCTCAGGGAAATTTGGACAGATCTCTGAACTGAGAATTACTAAGTAATTTTTTTAAGCTTCATTCCTGGTAGTCTCACTTGTGCCTTTTTATGCTGGTAGTATAGCTGCCTAAGAGGAAAAGTACTCACCCAGTGTTCAGAAATGTGCAGGATAAAAGCCAGCTAACCAAATATTTTTCCCCACCTCAGCCTCCTCTCTTCTTCACACATTCAGCATCTTTTATCTTCTCTATCAGTCTTGCTCCTACCTGTACTTGAGCAGCAAAGATAAATTGACCACTAAGGCAAAAATGGTAACTGATGTACTCCTATGCTTACTCTGAGTCAAACTGCACATAGCCTAGAGAATGTGCAATTAGGTGACTGTGATCTTTCCAAATAAGGTCTTTTCTTCTGTCTCTTCTAAATGAGCAGTGCTTCTCATATATCTATATTTACCAAGGATGTGTTTAAGGGATGAGAAGTCAGATATGGTTCTTTTGGGAGGATATTGCTCACATCTTTTCTAGAAAGGCTCTGCCTTGCACAAAGGTAAGAGAAGAATGTTCAGATTATTGGTGGTATTTTACCCCACAGAGAGCCAGTTTGCTTCAATTCTGTTCAGCTCTTCCTTGGAACAGGTGGTTGGGAGAGGTTGTTGTCATGCACTGATGCTCAGCAACATGTCACCTCAGTGACTTCTGCAGAAGTTTGGTGGGAGATAGGAGGCACTGCCTTCATGGTGTCTTGTCTGTGAAAAAATTAGGTCCTCCTCCAGCTACTGGAGTTCCCACAGGAACAGCTTTGCTGCTCAAAACATAGCGGTTAGCTGACAGAGGTGAAGGTACGTATGACATTGCAGCATAGCACATGGCCTTTGAGGACTTTGTGCTTTGCTCCGTGCAAGCATCAAGGTCTTCATTCTTGCTGCTCACGCCCTCAAGCAGGCAGTACTGATGCTGAAGAAATGCAATGCTGATAAGCACAGGATGTACTGATCAGAGCTCATAGCTTTGTGGACTCAACTACGTCATGTCCCGAAGTATGGCCAGAATAAGTGCACCTCTGCACTTCATCTACCCTGTGCAAGTTTGCTGGTGGGTGAATGATCATTCTCTTTCCTCTCTATAATCCACTTTATTTACTGTTTTGTCTTATGCTCTTTTGAATGCTTGTGGTTCAGTAACATCACTACGAGTCATGAAACTGCTATCCATGGCTACAACTTGCTTGAATGCTTTGTTATCATCAACCTATGCAGGACTTATTTTGATTTATCCTATGACTTCTTTAGAAGAATTTCACATTAGAAATAATTTTGCATACTGCTACACTGATGGGTTTTGAGTAGACATGTGTTCAGATGTTGAACAATCTTTGCTGTAAACCACTGTTCCAAGAACAGATAGGTGAGAACAAGAGGCACAATAAAGACCTTCTAATGCCTAAAAAGGGTGTTCCTCTCAAATGAGGCATTTCATAATTTTCCTAGATGGAAATAATCATCTTGGAAAAGTATTACCCCAAGCACAAGAGATGGAACCTTTTGTTTCCTCTGATCCTCTATTGCTATATCAATCTTTCCCTTTATGGAGAGTAAGATGGTCCACAGTCATTTGAGATGGGCATTTTGGGGTCTCCAGAAGGCCTTTAAAGGGAAGTCAGAGAATTAAAAACTGAGGGGCAAAATTCATGCGTATTTAACACTTTAACTGTTGGGGCATGCATAATACCAATCCACTAAAGAAAAGGTGAATTTATATGATTCAGTGGAATAGAGGAAGAGATGAAAGAAATTCTCTCATAAAGACTGCAGAGTTAGGAAAGGAGAAAGAAACTCAGAAATGCAACAATGCAACACACAGAACATACAGCAGCGATACAAAAGCTGCCCCTGTTTGACCTTCTTGCAATTTGAATCTGGTCATCTTAGTGTGTACGGAATTTGGAAATATTAAGCACTAGAAAAAAGATAAAATATTCATAGAATCATGTATGCTGCCTAGAGAAACTGTTGTGAAGGTTTTCTCATTACTGATACTTGGAGAGGTTAGTGATAGAAATGACTGTGGGATGAGTAATAAGTAAAAATATCCACTCAGACTGATTCAAACCAATATGAATTATGCCTGAGTCAATAATGAGTGTAGGATAGACATACTGGACTTGATTTTCCTCTGGCTTACAACATTGAAAATTAAAATTAATTCAAGAGACTACATACCACTATTAAATGTGGGAACACCTACTTACAGTTTTCAAGATTCATACTGAGGGAGAAGCTCTGTTTTGTAGTTGAGTTCAAAAAATTGGGTTGAAATCCCATCATTTGTCTCAAGCCATTAATTTCTGTGCTCTGTCACAATCCTTTTAATTTATATTTGCAAGTTGTTGAGATGAAAAGCATCTAAAGTAGGGGCTTTTCTTGCTTAAAATCTGCTAAGACAGTACCCAGAAATCTACACCAGGAGGTACAAATGTGGACCACGCATGTTATAGTGGGAATGAATCCAAGGTCTTGAGGAAGCCAGCTGAATGAGCATGAGTGGTCAATAAGTGTATCACTTTGTTCAGTGCTTCTTGAATGAAACATATATAAGACTTTGGTTTCTTATCATCTTTTGGACCTATCATCCCTTTATTTACTTTTGCTTTTGTTATTTCACTGCAAATAAAGAGATCTTTGTTTCCCTGTAATCTCCGACACTACATGGTACTGTCACAGAAAGGATCATAAAGGGATAAGCTAGAATGGCACACTACCAGCCACTGCTGGCACAGGCTAAAAAGAAGATTGAAACTTTTTTTGTTTGTATTAAAAAAAAAGTCCTCAACAACTTACATTGTGGCTTTTAAAGACATTTTAAAGGTATTTTGTTGGTTGTTGTTTTTTTTAATTTTCCTCATTTATTTGAATAGACACTGTGTATCACAGAAAAGCAATTCCTTTTCATGTACCTTTAAAGCATTTCCCCCCCTGTGTATTATCTCTTTAAGTTTTGTGAAATAATTACAAATTTTAAAGTGCGTGGATTGTCTGAGTTTTTAAGTTGAAAAACAATTAAACCTTGATGTCTTTTTTGATTAATTCCCATGATAAGGTTGCTTGCCACCCAAACCCCTCTCTTCGTTGTTATAAAATTTTAAACAAGTATCTTCCTGTCCATTCTAGTGATCAGTCTCAGAGAGAAACTCATCAATAGTCTCAGATTCTGTGCAGGAAAAAAAAGGGACAAGAAGGGCGAAAGGATGGCGTGCTATGCCTGGGTCACCATTCTATTCCTTCCTAAGCTTCACTCTTCCTGTGTGACCTTGGACCTCATCCCACTTCTTGTTACTCTTTAAAACAGAGGTAGAAATACTTGAAATTGTGTAGAGGTATTGTAAGAGAGATAAACATCAAAGTCTGGGAGGTGCTCAAACACTACAGAGATAGAGACAAGATAAGTACTGTACATAGAAAAGACTCCATTATATGACTGAAAACACCAAACAACAGGGCTTTAATCTGTAGACCTACAGTTTAAATGAAGCCTTGTCACATCACATTGTGTAGTTTTCATGAATGTTTATTTCAATAGCCCTGTTGCAGTGACCATCTGGAATCATTCGATCGTACAGTACTTTTGCAGGTACTAATTAGTCTCCCAAAACCTCCGAACAAGGGCCCAAGCCTTTCCAAAATCTGATCAACATAAGACCTGGAGGGTCAGGTCAGCTTAGCTGATGCCAAGCTGAGCCAGGAGCTGATTTGGTATCAAATTGCCATTGCTTAAGAAGTTACTGGGCATTCACCAGGCTCTGGGACTCCTGTTCGTATATGCACTTTACTCATGGAAAATGCAAGGTAATATAATCTACCTTAGCTGACATTCAGTGCAGGCTGAGGGCATGCATGCATTGATGAATCTTAAGCATTTCACATGGAAAGATCCCAATAATTAAACAGGTATAATTTTGTGTGTACAAAAGCTTTTTAATTCCACCCCAACACAGCTGCTAAGCAAGAGTTAGTCAGCATTTCTCACTCTTTTCCTGCTGCTGGAAAATAGGCTCGTATGTTCATTCTCTTCTTCTCTGACTCATTTTCATCTCCAGAAGCTCAGAATGATACGAAAGGATCAGGCTCTTTATGCCCTTAAGTCACTGGTCCCTCATGTTAAGCTGGGATCTTGTTAAAATGGGATCAAACCTCTAGATTCCTCAAAGCCTTTTTGTAGGTTCCAGGATGGCTGCCTCAGGACAGAAACTTCTGTTTTCTGACTTCTCAGCTGTGAAGACTATGGTGCCATATGAAAGTCACAGTAGAAAGAAAAGATAGTAAACGGTGAATGTTTGCTGCAGTAGCATTCTTTGCTTCAGACACAGCCCCGTTAAATGAGGAATTCAGAAGGGTTTCATGAAATCAAATGGCAATAAAGCCCAGTAATAAGTTTGTATGCAGACAGTGAAATGCATCAGTGGTATCATAAAATAGCCAGTGTAAATAATTGTCATTTGAGCTAAAAGGGCCAATCACAGTTGCATTCTCCTGAACTGAAAAATTAAAAATAAAAATAAAAATAAAGCAGTGTGACTTTAAAATGACAAAGACATCTGCACATTGCTGCTCCGATGAAACACTTTAGAACAAATCTGATTGGAGGCTGGTCAGTTTGTGCCTGATGCCTAATCAAGAGCTTATATTTACCACAGTCCCTAGGGCACTGCTTTATCTTCAAAGCTTGAGCCAAGAAAATTCGCTTGTTCAAGTTGTCTGCAGGCTGTTTTTCTTTCTTTCTCTCTTTCTCATATTTTTTCTTTTCCCTCCCCTCTCTCTCCCTCTCCAGATCTCCATCCTGGCTCAGTTAACAAACCTATTAATCCCTAGTCAAGTGCATACATGCAAAACTCTGATGAAAGAAAGCAAATGGAGAAGAAAAGAAACAACTGTACAGATCAACACCAGCACTACTATTTTCCTTCTGGTTTTATCTCTGTACTCAGCAAAATTTTATGCATGCATATATTTTCCAACAATGTGGCAAGATGTATCTTTGACATATCAACTTCACAGCAAACTTGGGCCAATACCTATCTCACATCAGTGGCCACCATGTTCAAGAGATGGCATTGAATGATAGGGCTATTTCAGGAGCAAATTTTCAAGATTCCAGTGGTGTGCTATTAACATAAATTCTGTTATGAGTCAATAGGTTTTGGGCACTTAATTCCCATTTATGTTTTTGAAAGACTTTTTTTTAATTGGCTATCAGTCTTTCAGTAATGTATTAGGGAAGGAAGCAGATACCAGAAATACTGTTTAAAAAAGTACCTCTTCAACTTTGGTTATAAATTAACCAATTAAATATGTAAGATCTATGGTTAGACACCTACAGACTCAATTGAATAAACAACAGTCAAATAAGGTCAATTAAATCTACACAACAGTAGTACTCATACCAGCATGTGAGACGAGATACCCATCAGAATATCCTATTACTTGAATGTGCTAGTGTTTTCAAAATTTTACTCCCTGTATGTTTATGGCTATTTATCCCTTCCCTTCCTCCCACCCACCTGTCAATTATTTCATTCCTATGGAATGTGACTTAGCATGGGATACTGAATCTCTTCATTTCAGGGCATGCATAGTGTTTACCTGTACCTCATGTGCTGGTGTATCTTAATGGGATCTTGAAGGAGGGTTCAAGGTTATTTAGTTTCCATGTTTAATTCATTCTTGAAGAGCTTTAAATAGAGACTGACAGCATGCTAATATTTGATAATCATTACCATCAGCCAAGGGGAGAATCAGTGATCACCTAATACTTCTGTTGGTTTTAGAAATGGATCCCGTGGCTGAAAAGTCAAAGTCATTAATCAGCCCCTAGAATGATCCACATAAGACAAACTACATCCTCTCAGCACATAAAGCATGTTGTCTCCTGTTCATGCATGTTATCTTTCAATTTACATTTTATGCAGATTTGCCTAGCTCTATGATCTCCAATCAATTTTCTGGCTTACAAGGATGTTTTAAACACTTCCAATGCCTTTTCAGGTTTCACCATTTTCATTTGCAGTAGAAAACGCTGCTGGCTGAAGCTGTAGCTAGGAGGTGGCATGTTCTGAGCAGGGCGGAAATCCCTGTCTGTGTGATACAAAGAACAGCCATTTGCCAGGATAAATCCTGTTCAGGAATGGCTGTTAATGAGAATCAACTTACTAGCACTATTGTTTATATAATTTTATATTGTTCATATTATTTTTTTTACTGTTTACATTAACTAAGAGGGTATGTAAGCAACAAATAATGGAACTATTATTTTTTCTATTACACATACTATCGGTCTGAGTTGTGCCTACAATTTTTTCATACTTGAACTGCATAATTTCAGACCCAAACTTCAGTTTCTTTCCTAAAGTGCTAGTAACTGAATACGGCTCTGGCTATCCAGACAGTTCAACAAAGTACAGAGGAATATATTTCAAAACATACCTGTGGTGGACAGCATTATCAGTACCATTGAACAAAGAGATACAAGCGATCATAAATAGATATTTTTGCAGGTTTCCATTAATCTGGGGTCTGGAATTATGCCATCTTCTTTTATCTGATCAATTACTTTCTTAGGGCTATTTCCCATCCCTTCAGCCAGCAGCCTGCATTTCTGGTACTTAAGGTACCAGATTACTCTCAAGTGACAAATGATGATGTATGTAAGCACAGTTCAGTACTTCTCTCTTGGAGTTTAACTCACAGGGAAGTGCTATGGCCCTCGGAAATCCGACTCTGTTTTTTTGGTTTTGGTATTAGAGAAGAAAGGCATCCTGCTTTAATATGAGACGTTAACATTTGGTTTGGAATTATTTTCTGACTTTCACAAGCTCACAGAGAAGACAAGTCTCTTGACATTCACCTTGTGCTTTAATCACAAGAACATCCTTAATTAGAGGCAAATTCTGACACTGAGTCAAACAGATCACTTGTGGAATAAGGTAGTCCTCAGTGAGATTGACAGTGGCAAAATTTGGTCCTTGATAAATGAATGCTGAGTATGTCCCTAGGAATTTGATGAGAATGCACAGTAACTCCCTTGTCTAAAAGTCTGAAGCTTTCCAGCCTTTCCTTATGAATGTAAAAGATTTCTAAAAATGTTTTATTATTATTATTTCCTTAAAAAATATCGAATTATTCATTTTCTTTTTATTCTTATTTGAATCAAAAAAGGTATTCACATTTCTGTTATTAATTGGTTGAGATTTGCGAAACTGCAGAATTACTGAAGGAGTGGAATTGAAAATCTTACGTTCCATTCATTCCCTCATATGGTACTCACCATTACTGCAGTCCTTCCAACAGTTCCTTTTCTTATTTATAGGTTTGAATTTTGTTGCCTTCTGTGTTATAACACCACCTCTTTCTGAAAGAGATGACTGCTGTTCGCTTCTCAGCTTTAATGGGATTTGTGTTTATTTGTTCCCCAATACCCTCTTACCATATTTCTTTCTACCATTGGAGCAAACCTGTGGCAATAGATCTGATTCTTTTGTCAGTATACTGGATTTACTAGATCACTGTGCATTTCAAATATTGCTAAGAGGTTATATAATTTCTACAAGGTGCAGTGTAATGTCATTTATTTTCTGTGGTTTTAATCACAACATACTTGTTCAGAGTGAAAATAGGGTAAATATTTTTAAGAAAAGTAAATACACACATTTATCATTGATCAATTTCAAAATTCAACATGCTTCAACTTGCTCAGTTCTATGGTCAGTACTATGCATTGCTTCTGCTGAAGCACTCACTGCAGATAGCTCAGAAGCTCATAACTCTCCAGTTGCAAGCTGAAAATTTATCCAGTGTATGGATTGTATGTCACCAGTGAGCATTCTGGTCACTCGTAAAAGCTGGTGCTCTAACCTTAATAATTGCATAAGCTCTGCATGGGTCTTCTGGCTATGAGGTATTTTCTTAAAAGCAGTAGAAGTTCTCAAGACCACACGAAAAAGTAGATCAGGGTAGATAACGCAGTGATCCTTCATGCTCTGGGAAGAAATGCTTCCTCTGGAGTGGAAAGAAGGCATAAGGGGCCAAAATTGTAATAAAGACATGGAGTTATAACAGGAATAAATTTAGCTCCATGAGTTTAGATGAGCAGCCTGGACAAAATGGTACGTGACAGCTCTTCAGAGACAGGTTTTCCTCTGAGTCTGTACTGCCACTTTAGCACTACATGTTTTTCTTAGCCCTAATCATATGCAGTGCAAGAAAGAAAAGAAACTCAGCTGCTTCTAAGTGCTGAAAAAGACACTAGCTTTAGAGTTCCAGATGAATGGGTAAATGGGTAGATGGACAGAGAGTAGAACCCCACCAAATAAACTCCTCACAATATGGGCTTGCCAATTTTCTGGTTATTTTTCTCAATGGGTTAAAGAGAATCACATGGTTTTAATACCTGGAAAAAGTCAGGCTCCATATCATGGTGTTCTGACATTGATCAAATCTCTTATACAGGACAGCTGAGTTTCTCCATCTTATGAAAAAGAAAGAAAGTAAAACAATGTTTCTCCCTTTTCCATTCTGTCAAGACTCCAAAATAAAGTGAATGAAAGATCTTCTTAGTTAACTAATATATTGTGCTATTATCATTCTAAAAATATTTTATGAAGGGTTAGGGAAATTGTGTGGACTGAAGAAAATAAAAACTATTTTCAAATATAGAAAGATTGTTGTTTAAACCAATTATCATTGAATGAACTAATTAGTTCACTCGATTAGATTTCTGGACTGACACTAAAATAAAATTTTAAAATCTTCTAAAATTTTATTTTAAAAAAGTCTGTAATCACTCAACCAACAACAGAACCACAGTCATTACATTTAAGAACTTTTTTGTAATAATGTGTATGTCATCAGAGTTTTCCTTTGTGCAAGCAACTTTCCACTAGCACTTTTACAAGGCATTTCAATTTTAAGCAGCAAAATATTTACCTTTGGATATTCTTTCAATAATCAAAAGCCACTAGTATGGTAAAATTATTCAGATTTTTTGAATGTGCCTTTTGAGTTTTTGTCTGCAAGTGTTTGCATGTGCAGTTCACTGTAGAAGTTTAGACATTTGTCCTCTAAATATTGGAAACTGATGCAAATAAAGGGGTAGAGAAACAACTACTTTGATTTAACCTTGCAATATATTATTGGTCACAAAAATCTTGCTATATTTTTAATATACGAAAATTGCATGAACATGGAGCACAGGCCTGAATCCTTTGAAAAATTCCTTCTTAATCTGCTAGACAACCTTGGTCACGTATTTGGATAAAGCAGCAAAATTACTGGATGAAGAGAAAATGGCACACGTAATGTATTTGAATTTCAGAAAAATATTTGATACAGTGTGTGACAAAACCTTACTTGAAAACTTAATTGAAGTTGTCTTGGAGAAAAACGGTGTTATGTGGATTGAAAACAAACATTAATGAATAAATAGGTAAACAGTACTGCAATGAAAGGGTAATGATAAACCACAGCGTAATTATTGAGGAGAGGTGCCTACCAGGGCACCAGAGGGAACAGTCTCTGGTCCACCACAACATCTTCATTAAAAAACTCAAATACAGAGTAAGCAACATACTGACAAAGTTAGTGGATGATGCTAAATGTGCAGGAGCTGTAAAGGAGATGAATCAAGACTTAGATGATTTAATTATAACAGCATGAATAAAGAGTAGTTAAAAGAAATTTCCAGTCATTTTAATGTACAGCACAACAGATGGATACAAGAAATACAGCAGAGAAATAATCTGAGGGATATAAAGTCTTCTGAGGAATGATCCAGAAGGAAGAGCTAGAAGTAGTGGTTGACAATTGAAATTAATATGATCTCTACATATAACATAGAAGCAAACAAGGACCATGTCAAGTGTGGACCAAAGGCACAGAAAAATAATTTCATAGACTATCATATAATGAAGTTATAGTCTTTTCTTACATAACTGTGGTCTTCCACACTAATGGAATTACTGGTTTTGGTCCTGGAAAATCTATAAGAAAGCGTATCAGCTGGAGCAACAAATAAATAAAAGATCAGTAGGGAGCTATTTAGGAAAATAATGGGAAAAGCTAACGCATGCTCAATACTTAAGAATATGCATATGGAAATCACAATCCCTCACAGAGTCGATAACTGAAATCAAAATATTTTTTTAAGAAAATAAAACTGAAACCAACAGCTTAAGACTGAAAGAAGGATGCAAGCTGAAGAAAGGACAATAATCTTTATTTACATTAAGTATGACTAGCAGAAGTGTTGTCATAGAGGAATGATGGAGCAAACATGCATGGGTGGTTTTGACACTAAAAGTCTCCTTTGAGGTGGTACATGTCCCCACACCTGATGCATCTGGCCTAAACCACCAGTAGGGTTGAAACCTCCACATACGGTAAGCTAAATTGATTTAGAACATATGCATGCAGGGGGCCTGTCTTCTCTAACGATTTGCTCAGTCACAGAAAAACAGGGATGGAAAAAACAGAAAGGAAGGTCAGTAGCATCTGGAAATTGGCTATCCTATAGGGAGATCATGCAGCTCAAATGCCCCGAGTTGGGTTTGGAAATATGATTTATGTCTCCCTGTGCCAGCTTTGATGAATTTGGTGCAACATTACATTGCAAAGGGTGTCTGGGAAATTCTCTGACTATCATGTGAGGTGTCAACATGTATGTAGAGGTGTTATGTAAAGTCTAGTACGACTATGGTAATCAGACGTATCAAGTGGCAAGCTGCTCACAAAGTCTTGGAACCCGGGAGCTTTGCGCATGAGGATGCACCTGGATTAAGAAGCAGACAGTCTCTGCACAAGGTCAGAGGAGACAGGAATTGTGCTCCTCAAGCGGGTGCTGCCCCAACCTACTGGCTGTTCAGGGACCATGGGACAGAGCTTCTTGCAGAACCAGCTGTGGTGCATTGCCCAAGGCAATGAGCTGTGGGCAGTTTGACCAAACTGGTGTGGCAAGTGTTCTGAGAGGCATAGTGCACCTGAAAGCCAAAACGACTCTTCACAAGTAGAAGTTGGGAGACATAAAAAGCAAAGGTAGGATGCAGTGCCATTTTTCTGACAACAGTCTTTCTGGGGAGGGAATTATATGTTTCTTTCCATGTTTCAGTAGAAAGCATAACATGTCTGTGCCTACTAGGGGCACTCTTTCTGCATCTCTGGGACTTTGAAGCCAAAAGGAGATTGGTGTTATGATAAGTTTCAGCAAAAGTGATGGCAACAATAATTTCTTTAGTCTGAGAAAAACGTTCAGCTTTGTACAGTCACCATATGGCATTAGCCTTGTTAATACAACTTGGTAGAGGTCACCTTAGAGACAGAATGGCATTTCTTTTCTGCCTCTGCCTGGAACCTCTTTTGAAATAATATTTTTTCCTTGTCCTGATGTGTAGGGGTTCCAGACCACAGCTTATGAACATATCTTGTACAATCCCAGAAGTATAAGTGTCCACCAGAAAATCAACATTAAAAGCATCCAGAAATTGTGCAAGTACTGCATGAGCAACACATGATTTTTGTACAGTTTTTCTTTCCTCCCCAAGGGTCCTAGAGCATTTTATTCCCTCATCTGACACTGAAATGCAGCCACCTCTGGGGTGGAAGCCAGCAGCCATTCAGCATCAGGGACAGTGCCATATTTAAGCAAGATAAATGCACAGAAGAAAGACCATCTGTTAGCATGCCAGTCAATTTGTAGATACAAGTAGATCCATAGCAAGTTGTGACAAATCCGTGTGCCAGAGCCCCTTCCAATATTTCTAGCAGAGCACAGACAAGCATAAGGAAGTAATTTTTGCACGCCCTAATGGTGCTGTCAGCCTGCCTGGGTGGACTCTGCTCTCTGTGATACCACAGTTCACCTCTGGGACAGGGGACAGAGCAGAGCTGATGTTATCAGTCAATGGCTCCCCTATATAGGGGCATGAAGGTAGGCATAACAACTTTTTTGCTCAGCTCTAGTCAGTGGCTTTTGCCAAAGTCTTGAGCCAAAGCTCCTCCGGACGAGTGCCCAGAAACATTTGGCTCTAAAACCAAGCTGAGGGATCTCTAAGAGCCAAGTTGTAGAAGCCTCATGGAGTCTCTGTGGCCAAAACCATGGAAAAGGATATTAGCTTTGAATAGAGCCCTTATAGATCAAACACCCAGAGTAGACTAAACATCTTCGACAATGAGTCTAATATTTCATGGCAAGGCAATTTTGCTCAGTAATTTGTTCAGATCTAAGTGCTTTTAGTTCTCTAAGTTCATTTCTCACTAAATTATTTTCTCAGGACAGTTTGTTTGAACATAATAAGGAATCCAAGCCTCAGCTATAGCAGCAACACAAGTGCATGTGTTATAATACCTTCTTTTCCATCATGGGGATTTAATCAAATTCACTAAAATGATGGCCTATAACAGAGATTTTTCAATAATGTATGTTAAAAGGGTTATTATGTAATGACTTAGAAGCAGGAAGTGAAAAGATGATAGTGTGTTTCAGCATACAATATGCTATGAAGGATTAGCTAAACTATTGGGAGCCCACACAGGTCTCCACTACCCTCAGTACTTGTGAGTCATTGTGGTCTTGTTTGTTTCTCTGATAAATTCAGTAAACTGGGGTGTAGTATATCACGCAGCAGTGCCATATATCATTCCATTCTCTAATAGGAGCACAAAACAACCATTGATTGCAAACAGGCTCTTTTAAAGATTCACTACACTGTTTGGCATTTTCAAATGTTTTTATGTTGGCAAGCTATTATAATAACTCATATGGGATCAAAATGCATATAACTTATTCCAAAGTATTCCACATGCTAATTAAGTAAACAGAAATGCACTTGTCTCTACCTCCCCCATCAAAAGCAAGCACGCTTATTCTCCAGAACATTATTTCACTTCAACTTCGCCTCTTTATGTATCATTCCAAGCCTTCTTCCCCCACCCCCAGCATTCATATTCCTGTTAACTGAGTCTCTTGTTACTGTCTCTGTCTTTCCATATATCTAAAATATTAGAGTAAAGCAAGGCAATGAGTCACTTTTTATCTCTCCAAGGAGGAGAGAGGAAGATGACGCATTGTGCACTGATCTTACTAAGAAAAATACAGTAAATGTGGGGATATTTTTTTGTTTTTATTTAATCTTTATCAAAACTGCACTGCACGAGCCATCTTCATTTCTGAAAAAAACAAACAAGAGAGAGCAAAGCAAAGACAGGTGGAAGAAGCACTAAGAATTATACCAATTATGACTTTTTTTCAGTTCAGTTCAGGGTGCTGGTACTTGACTGCAGCTTGAAGATAGTCATATAAAAAAAAAGTTTGATATGTATTAATTTCAAGCAAAATAATCTTCCCCTCAATGTCCATATATGTAATTTCCATTAGTATTACTCATCCACATAAACCAAGGGAAGAACAGACCTCTCAGAGTCAATTTTATTTTCACATTTGAAGCCAGAACCACAGTCTTCCATTACTATGTTCATGGCTTATGTACTTTTTTTCTAGAGCAGGCAGCACTAACACCTTCACACAGCACGGCTGGGGTGATCCCTGAGCTGACATTCTGGGATCCACATTCTGCAGGAGGGGGAATGTCTGTCCCTCTGAGTTTCCCCGCCTGCAGAGCTGGGGGGCCTTTTCAAAAGGCTCTCACTCTGAACCAGTTATTTGCTTTAGCACTGATGGGGCTTTGGATCTCCGATGTATCCAAGAAGGAAACTGCAATGGGATGGGAGGACAAAGAGTGGAGTCTGGCACAAGCGAAGTACTGGGGCTGGGACCAGGAAATTGCACCCACTAAGGAATTTTCAAAGAGTTCATCTGGGTGAAAACGGTCTTTGAGGTACAAATGGTTCACACCCCAACTTGTGGCTATAATCAGGCTCTAATCAGAGGAACAGCCAAAACCAGCTGCTCCACGATGTCTCATTAGATCTGCCATTTTACACACAGCAGCCAAAGACAAAACAGGCAGTTGCTTGGCAGAAGCCTGAGGCTGCTTGGCACCACAGCACAAGCATGCTCTTAGCTCTGGCTGTGGCCAACCCCAGGCACAGAGAGAAGGAGAAAGAGAGGAGGAGGAGGAGGAGGCGGCACCAACAGGCAGTGCCAAGCTTCATTACTGCAACAAGATTTACAGGTTGTGGGTTAGCTTTCTAAGCAAGTAACAATGCCTGAAATGATAGAGAAGGACACACAGCATATCTGAATCTCTCGGGAATGCTGAGAGGTCTGGAGAGCCATAAGCAAAAGGAATTGTGTTATATCCATGCTACTCTCAAGTCTGGCAGTGGGCTCCCATCCCTGGGTGTTTCTGTGAAAACAGAGGCCTAGCAAGCCAGCCTTTCAGCGCTTCACAGCATAGAGAAGGGTTTGAGTGCTATAATTGAAAGATGAGCTACAATCACCCCAAGCTCCAGTTCAGATTCAGACACCCACCATGACTGAGTTCCACAGTAGCTATACACTTCCATTTACTGTTACTCTATCAAAATGCATAAATGCAAAACAACCATTGTAAAGGAAGCAGGCAGTTCAAGAGGTGGCCTTATTATTGTATGGATAGTCTTTTTTCTTGCAGTATATGTTTCAAATATGAATTTGAAATGGATCTTCCACTTCGAGATGAAGGTTCTAACTTGCTGATGCACCCTAACTTTAGTAACTATGTTGAAGAAGACAATACTGATCCCTTCAATATAGTACCTCAGAACTCTCATTTCAGATCCCTGTGGTCCCTCACAGTGAAGTCCCAAAAATGCAGATTCTGATAAAAGAATTAATATATTTCATTAAATAAAGTGAAGTTTGTGGTTTTTTGTACTTTACTGCCTTAGCATCTTACCTGTTTTTCCAAGATGGTTGTTAACGGTCCTAAGATCACTCAGAGCTTCTGGACATTCTGGACAGCATCCACCTGCACTAGAATGTAGAGTACAAACACTTGTATTTGAAAGCCTCAAATTTATCTTCCGCTGAGACTTTTGCTTGGTTATTGGGCTCCATTGTGGTCAACGTCTCAGCATCTCTGACATGCAAGAGCAGACTGCTCTGTGCAGTAGAGCTGCTGGAATCAGGATGGTGAGGCTGCATGCCAGATAATTCCATCAGGAACAGTATGCCTTGTTCAATCCCTTTACCTACACAGGGAGCACTTAAATTCTCAAATCTACCCATTGCTTGCCCACTCAGTTCACTTTTTCCAGTGAAGATTTTATAAGGGTGATATTCTAAATTTAACTGCACACTCAGCCACTCCCAGTCACCCTTGGACACAAGAGATCTTGGATCACCATTGCCATCTAAGCCTCACCTTCAGGCCAACAGGCTGAAGCATTTCTGCAGGCCTCAGGAGTAGTCCTTTGACCAAACTGAGCTGAGCAAACCCTGCAAGTAAACGTTTAACTCTCATCTGTGCTTTAGGAAAAATCTCTTGGAAAATCTACCCTACAGCTGCCTGGGACAAACTGCAGAATGCCCACATTGTATGCTGGAACTTCTGAGAACAAAATACAGACCTCTGAGCACTTTGCCAAATTAGTGGTGGCTATGCTTGTGGAGGACATGTTTATACAAGAAATTATGAAAAGTGCACAATAATGTCTAAAAGAAATAAGCCCTCAAGGGTGCAGCTCATCTTAGAGGAGAAAAGCTAAAAAAGAATTATGGTTTGCAGTGTGTATCCTTAATTTTATGCTGTACCTTTGAATGTGTTGAGGTTTTGGAAGTTCCTCATTCTTACATGAAAATATATTCAAAACTTAGTCCTCTTAAGGTATTTATTTTTCTTTCCAGTGCTGGGAAGGAAAAAAAAAAAAAAACAACAAAGCAAAAGAAATACATTCATGTCTAAACCATAATCCTTGCAGTGAAGGCAAATTGGGGACTCTCCAAACAATGCCAAGTATGAAGAAGCAAAGATGGTTTCCCCCTTGCTAATGTTTTAAGGTCTTTTTCCCCCTCATAATATCAAACTAAGTCTTACAACTAATCTGATGGGATTTCAGGCTGAAGCAGCATAGTCCAAGCACCTCAACAGCAGCGACGGAAATCTGCATAACCCTTACAGGTACAGAAAGTGGCACCATCCCTTCAGAGAGCATGTAAGCCATACATCATGAACCTGTACTCCAGGAGCATGTGTTCTGTATGGAGAGGGAGGATGGATAGGAAGTGAACGCACTTTCAGGGTAGTGTAACACAGCCCTCTCCTCTGCCGTTCCCTTCTCCTGGCATCAGGGTGGATGTAATTCTTCTCATGCATTATTGATAGGCCCAAAAGCCTGCCAAGCTTGCCTGCTTTTTTTGTGACAGACAAAGGAGGGTACACGGATGGCACCTCTCACTGCTCGGGGCTCTGCTTTCATTAAGAACATTTTCTGCCTGTTCTCCAAGGGCACCCTCTGTCAGAGACTGCCACGCAATAAAAAAAATATAGCTTTGAAGTCCAGTGAATAGAAACAAAATGAATTAGCGTTCAGGTGTTCGTGCGACCTGATTACAAAGGCCCAATTCAGTGGCGTCCTTCACACCTTTTCACTTGTCCCTGCATAATCTCTACACATCTTTTAGGCTCTCTGCCTTTCTAGTCCCCCTCCTCCCTGTTCCCCCCCATCCCTTTATTTCCTAATGCTTGCAGGTCCTCCAGGAAGACACAAGCACTTACAGTTGTTGAGTGATTAAATATTTATAATCAGGGCAATGAGTGAGGTGTTGAATAATAAATGCTAAGGTTGAGGCGGCCTTAGATAATTTCTGCAGATTTCTTCATCCACAGCCTCTTTGATTCTAAGGCAAAATCCTTTTAATTAACAATAACTTTTTTTCCCTTCTTTTCTTTTCTTCTTCTTTCTCTTCTTTATTTTTTTTCTTTTAGTTTTTTTTCTTTTAGCAGCTGTGACAGGCAATAGTCCTTTATCACTGTTTTTTTCATGAACCTTAACCCTGAGAAAGTGCTAGAGCTGTTATCATAACCTTAGATAGACATGCATAAAATTTACATTGCTTGCTCACATGTGGCTTTTATATCATGACGTGACTCTTGGGGATGTCCTGTCCAGGGCTAGGAGTTGGACTCAATCCTTGTGGGTCCCTTCCAATTCAGCAAATTCTGTGATTCTGTGATATATATTAAACACGTACATTAATATACCTATTTACCTACATTCGCTCAAACTCCTCTACATCAACTGGTATTTACTTAAGAAATGAAAGCCTGTAATAAATGGCCAGTCAACTGTTAGGGACAGTTACAACATGTTGTGATGGGGAAGATAAGTGACTTATATAAAGCTTCTTTAAAGAGCTGTCATTGTAGCTAACACTGCACTTTACAGAACAGACAGAACAGCTAGATTATCCAGAGGTTTCTTTTGATTTGAACTAGGAATGAATTTAGTGTTTAATATATTTCTTTTCTCTCCTTAATTTCCCTAACCAACAGCACTGGAGCTTGGGATTTTTTGCATTTTATTTCCTTAGAAAATACTCTTTAAAAACAAAAGAGTGCTGGTTTCAGGAGTCAAGTGATAATTTCAGTTTGAGGGAAGGAAAGTTCTTCTTCTTTAAGAAATATTGCAGACACTTGTGGCATGGAGAAAAAACCTCTAAAAATGATGTCTCGTGAGATCAGAAGTCCTGCAGCAAGTAAGAACCTTTTTTCTTCCCTTCTCTCCTTCCAATTACATTCATTCTCATGACTATGCAGGAGACTGATTTGTCATTTCTGAATGCTAGATTTGGTGGAGAACTGCTGGTGTAGCACAGACAAAGCAAAATACAAAGCAATGACTCCTGTGATCCAGGGTTCACAGAGGCTAACATGAAATGACCAAAAGTAGGAAAAATGCATTCAGCAATGGGATTTTGAAAAATAGCAAAAAGATATCTGACAGTTAGGAGGTTTGAAGCATTTCAGTGTCAAAGATGACTTAACCTGGAGCAAAAAACTAACAAAGAAACCCCACGGTCTGTCTCCAATCATGTCACTCTGATGCCTATATCACTTAACTCCACTCAAAATGAATATTACTGTATTTCTATATGTGATGACACTGTGTTGAAACTTGGTAAACAAATGTTCTACAGTATTCTAAGATCTTAAAATTAGAAAGGAACTGGAAAACATTCAAAAGGCAAGGCAATGTAAAGGTTTCTGTCTGATACCCCTTCCCTCTCACATTCTTCCCTTGCTCTAAGGTGCACTCTTTTCCACAGGTCACAGCTCCTTCAAGAAACACCCACCTACTCTGCCATAGTCCTCCCCACAGGCTGCAGTGTGGCTATCTGCTCCACCTGGGAGTACCTCATGTTTGTTCTTTTCCTCCTCCTCCTGACCTTGGTGTTCCCTCTGCTTATTCTCACTCTTTTTGTTCCCTGCTCTTCCTCCCTCTGTGCAACACTTGCTGCCATTTCTTAAATGTGCTTTCCCAGAGCACCAGTTTGGCTGATGGGTGCAGCTGCGTCCTGTGATGGGGCTGTTGGAACCAGCTCTTCGGCAGAGAGCAACCCCCACCTCTTCTCATGGAGGCCACCCTGCAGACCCCTGCTGCTGGCACAGACACCCAAAATAAGATTAAAGTTTTAGGAAAAAATTAATTTTTCTGAATGTGTAATCTAACATGCTGTAGGTGGATGCTGATGAGGAATATATCTACTGATGCATTCTGTTGTTTGGCTTTTCAGCTATAAGTATATATCAAGAGAAATCAAACTGTCCACTTAAGCTCAGCCATTGAAATACAAAAGGGAATAGGGTTTGAGTTTAAATCAAAACATTTTCACACTGGTGATTCACTCTGTAATGCAAACAATACAGCTACTCTGGTCATATTATCTCATATTATCATATTATCTGTCATCATATCAAGCACTTTGAAATAGTATGATATCCAAAAGAAAGCACAAATTGGCATTGATATTTCAAGGAGGAAAATGGGGACATCCTGGAAGACTAAAAAGGTCACCAGGGATGAAAATATTTGCTCTATTTACATGTGCAGCTTCAAACACAGGTACAGCGCAACAACGGAAGCAGTGAACTGAGCTTTCTGGAGGACATTTTCCCTGTTCTTGTTTTCCAACACTGTTCATGTTGTAATCCTATGCTCCTACCCAGCTTCATGCTGCATGGCTACTTCATCTTCCTGTTGCACCTCACCAGGCTTCAAGAACTCAGTCTTTAATAAATTCATGTGTTTACTTTTGTTAATGGACCATTCATATCCAGAAAGATGAGAGGAAAATATGGATCCTGTAGGAAGAAATTTACAGAAACCTATTTGGACGGTAAACTCTCCAGAGCAGCATGCATCTTGGTGGTGTTCTCTATGGCTTCTCTCCTTGTCATATGTTGACAATAGATGCCACAAAATCAATTTTTTTTTCAGACTAATTTGGTTTCTCAAGCCTTTTTGGTATTTACAGAGGGAGAAAAAAATCATCCCTAAGTCAATTCTCTTAAGTGAACTCAAGCCTTAAACCTTTGTTTTCTTGGACTTTTCTATTCACTTCTCATTGCATTTTTTGTTTCCAGAACTGGGTGGTTTACTAGAGATACCATGTCAACTTTTAGTTGTAAAATGCTGCAAACTCATCTGTTTCAGGAGAGTTGCTTGTGATTTTCACTGACCAATAGAGATGAAAAGTGAGTATGAAGAAAAAGTCCCATTTACACTTCAGACCATTACACCACCTGCTCTTATCTTGGTATGTGTAAGGCACTACAGGGTTAAGGCTGTGTTACCATGGTAGAAAGAAAGGAGGCCTCAAGGTGCACAAGATTTATTCCTCCCTCAAAACATAGTCTTTTGCCTCAAGTGACCTATTACTCTTACAACTGAGCCCAGTTTTGAAAAAGATAAAATGCTTACAAGTAACTTTTTCTCCTGAAGAGGACCATTTGGACAGTATATGTTGGACAGCATCCTGTGCACAGAGTGAGTAATGGGATAGACTTCATAGAGGTGTTCGGGCTTGTAAGGAGACAGCGCAGAACAGACAGGCCTTGTAACTAGACAAGATCTTAGTCCTCTGCCTAATTCAGCCACTGAATTAATAGAAAAACACTTCTTCTCTCTCCCCTACGCTCATAACTTTCTGGAGTAGAAGCTGCCACTTTATGTGCATCTCCTACCAGCAAGGGTCAGATCTCATTTAGGGCTTCTTGATGATATCATAATACAAAAATATAATGATGAGGATGATAATAATAATGGTAACAGTAAGAGACAAGAAAAAGTCATTCAGAACTCTGTTGTAAACATCTCAAAGTCAAGAGCAATCTCCAGATTTAAAAACCAGTCTCACTTTATGGAGAGAAAGGGATTCCATGTGAATAACTGAGTTATATCAGGGTCTCAACACAAAATCTGCATAAATATTTGACTCCTAATAGTGGTCATTCATGTGATGCTTCATGCTCCTCACTATCCCTTTGTCAGACTCATCCTTATATAAGCTTTCAGGCACCCTGAGATGATGCATTATAGAGTTAGCAGAAGTGTGCATGCCACAACTAGAGCAATGGATGGGAAAAGGTTCCCTAGAATTGCCTCCTAATTTCATTTCCTCTCCCCACCAAGGGGTAATTGCTAAACCACCAACAGCTAAATAGATCCATCAACAGATGCCAAGGCTGCTGCTAGGTTTCGGTCATGTCTTTCCCAGTAGGGGCCACTACAGAGCATCAAATAGGAAGGAAGACTGGGAAGAGAAAATGAGTACAGTATAACAGAAGGAACCAGGTAAATATGAAAAATGCTTCACTGGAAGATTAATCCTTCCTGTAGTCCATCGTTAAAGTAATAAAAGGTTTACGATTCATTTCTTACATTATAATGGAGGAGGCAATTAGTAATTACTGGATTTATAGTATTTGTTGTGTTAACTCAGCCAATAAAATACACAGCAATACTGTTTTTCTGAAGCACATTCATTGCAAAGTAATGTTCTTGAAGCATTAAAAATGCAATCTAGTGCACTGCACTTCATGTATTATTACAGAAAGAAGGATGGTTCTCCAATGTACACTGAGGTATTAAGAATTCAAATATTTTCCTTTCTTTCCTATGCAATTTTTTTCCCCAAAGGGAGTTTAAACAATCTAAGTAATCTCCAGTAATAAGATTTAGCACAAAACCCTACATGTGCTTAATGTCTATTGTTAAAAAACTAAGCACTCTTTCTCAAACTTCCATATCTTTCCCCTTAAAGTACAAACAAGTTTTTGTCTTTTCTTCACATGGGAAAATGGTCATAATCACACAATCTTCACCGGCTACTGGAATTTCCTTTGTATCTGCCCTAGTAACACTTTTTGCCTCCACTAAAGTATTTCATTAAAGTAGTATTTGCTTCAGTACTATTTTTGTCCTGCTGTGAATTGGAAATTCATTATTATCCATTGGTCAGTTGTACATAGAGGTTTATGTTCTGGAACTTCTACATAGTAAATTTTATATTAAAACAGCTTCTAATAAATAGCAAAAAATTAACCTGAATTAACAAAAAATGAAAGTATTATTTCTGTTACATTCTTGTATCTCACCTACATGTGACTTGGAGCTCAAGATCTTGGAAAGTGATTGCTTTATAATGTATCCATGTTCAGTTATTGGGCTTGTGTCCATGAGCTAAATTAAACAAGTAGAATAATAGAAAACACATGAATTTCCATTCAAAAAATGCAATCATCTTTCACTTTAGCCAAAGGAAAGTATACAATAAACACCACTCATCTAGAGGGACCCTACAGCCAGGGAGGGGAAAGGGAATGAAAAGAGGTGAAGTTTGAGGAAACCCCTCCAACTTAAGCAAGGCATTTTTCTAAATCATGACTGTAAGGGTAACCCCCATGAAATTCAGGATTGTCAATTCCCCTGCTAACACATTTTCCTATACATTCCCTAAATGTTTTCATTTGCAAAAATGAGATTGACTTTCCCTCCACTGAAAAAAGCCTAGCCACATAATCCTCAATCATCAAGGCAGGAACAGCCTTGTAATGCAATTTCCTTCTAAAAGTTCTTAAAACTGAATTCAGAGTTAAACTGTCATGCATTGCACTCCTCAGGGGTTCCTGGAAAACCATTTCCCCATTTGAGTATGTAACTCTGTGAAACCAAAAAGGGAAGCAGTCAATCTTGTCAGCTGTTTCTAGTCAAAAAGGTTTTTGACAGAGCAGAATTATTCTTAGAATTTCTTCTATGGAATTAAGTTCACTAGAGGAAAAGCTGTTGGAAAATTAAAAATTGTCAAAATTATTGAAATAAAATTTCTTTATTCATCTGAACATTTTTTTAACTCTCTTGTCTCCAGAATTTTCATCAGTAGTACTGATTTTCAGATTCTATGTGAATAAAAGCAAACTGTAATCTGAACTTTTTGGGGAAGACAATAAAAGCTTACATCCTCCAACACTAGTGACAGATCTATTGCAAATGCATTTGCTACATTGGAGAAAATCTTACATAAACAGCATGTAAAAAACCCCAAACAATAATAAGTTATCTAGCATACTCTTTATCACAGCTTCCTTAATATGGTTTCGAACACGAAGAAGAGTCTGTGTGCCTTAAAGCTTGTTGTTTTTTAACCAACCATATCAGTTGATCTAATAAAAGATAATGACTCTACAAACCTTCTCTTTAAAAACATTTCACACAGTCTAGCTAGAGACAGAGAGAGGAAAATTAAGTTCACAAGCCTTGCTTGTGAAGTCCCATTGAAGGGACGATGAATTTGTCTGGATGCAATATGTAATAAACAACCCTGTGAAAAAAAAAGGCAGAAGCTTGCACAGCATCTGCTTTGCAAACTTAAATAACTTGGCCATTTAAGTTGTTTTGTTTGGTCTATTACATATGGCAAAATGATCCAATTGATGCACTCAGTACCATCAGTATTTCATTTTTAAAAACTAATCTGTTCTCTTCCCTTCCCCTCCCCACGTTGATGGAGGATCAGTTTAATATCTGGATTGCTGGCAGTGCTCTTGAGTGCTGGTGAGTCAGATAGATGGGAATGCTCCCTCTGAGTCAGTGTGGAGCCAGCCTCCCAGCATGGTGCTTGGGGACACTCTGGTGCTTGAGCTGCAATCATTTAGATCAGAGGAAACCAAAGCCCTGAACAGTTGCGGTCACTTGAAATCAGATGGAAAAAACAGAGATATTACACCAGTATCCTCAGCAAACTCAAAAGAAGACAATAATTGCATGAGGCCAGATCTGCTCACACTCTGCCAAGAACCTTGATGAGATAGTCTTTGTTTTCTGCCATTAAATAGTCGAGCTCATTATTTTTATTATTAAAAGAAACTGTAAAAGTTGCGATATTACATACAAGAGTTGGTTCCATTTCAGTGCTGCACAGAGTCATTCTGTTATGCGTAAGTTGTAGGTTTGCATGTGACAAGCACAGTCCTAGCTGTGCTTTTGCATAGACTTCAATGGAGTTTAGAGCTGTCCTAGACTTTTAAAATGATCTATAATTCATCTGGAAGAAAACAAAAGGAATTTAATCACAAATGAACTCTTTTAGAAAAAAAACCACTGCACTACCAGTTCTTCCCTTGGCCCATAAGCTCTTTGCAAGCAGGGCCCAGATTCTTATTTTGTGTTCACCCAGTGCACAGCACAGTCAGCTCCTCTGGTTTTTTTGAATGATGTGTCTCAACAAAGCTATCACAACAGCAATAACCCCGATGGCAATGATGTCCATGATAATAAATTCAACACTTTCCAGTGAATAACACATATAATTATTTCACTCAATTTCTGTTTATTATTCAAGTATTTTTAGTTTCCCTTAGCAAAAGTTCATGTCACTGACAATGCAGCCAATTAAATACACAAAAATGAACATCTGCAAAATTTCAAATACCAAGAAAGCTCTGATACTTTCTTGCTTCAAGAAAGAAAGGGGACAGACTGACAGGGAAGTTTCTCTCTTTTCTCATTCTGAAGCACTACAATTCTTGTAACCACGATTCACCTCATTCACATAGTTGCATAGTTAGTTGGCAATTTACTGGGGAATCATCATGTGCACAGAAAGCCATCTGAGAAACAAACTCAATTCAGTGAAAGGGAGAATAACACTAACATTTCAAAGTGATCTGCATTGCACAGGTCAGGGAAAAAAGATTATGGTACTCAAAGTAAAACAAATAAACATTTACTTTCACACTGTTTCAATATGGAAAAGCATGTTTCCTGATATGTGAAGTTCAAATGAAACTCTCCATAAAGTAAATGTAGAGATCCTGAGCTAAGAACTCACGAGGCAGGATAGAACTCAATGCAAAATTAAAAGGAATGAGTTCTCCACCCACTAACTTCAGCAGCGCTTCTAGGCACCATAATAATTAATTGAGCCCTGATATTTCATCAGCCGCTGATTACAGAGTGGAGCTGAGTGGAACATTTCACACAGAAAGTGAGACAATGTTGCAACAAAGTCAGGAAAAAAATATCGCTTTTCACACAGCATTGTTTTGTGAATTTTGACATTTGATTTCACTTAGCTGAATGAAGAATAGAGCGAGAGAAGGTGAGCATGCCAGAGTGAGAGGGAGAGGCAAGGCTCAGACAGTACACCATTCTCTAAGTGGTTCACATGTTTAATAGCTGAAGAGATGGGAGCAGATTCTCCATTTGACAAAAATTTTCTTGCATGCAAAGGAGAGACCTTTTAGGGAAACAACCAATGCTCCCAGATGTTTTGACCAGACTCAGGACCCTGACTCCCAGCCGAGAGCAGTAGGAAGACTGATCCACATCTCTCAGGTTGGTCAAGGCCCCCCAGTGAAATCTTGAACAGCTGAGCATAGGTGTAACAAACACTTAAATATAGTCCTTGACATCTGGTGACTTGTTTTGGAGAGAAAGCCTTGCCCAAGGGCAGATGCACCAGGATATGGTGCCAAGATGTCTCTGCTATGGGCATTTGTGTGGCAGCTCAGAAGCCAGTGGAGAGCTGGTTAATAAAGGGAGTTGAGAAATAAATGTGTTCATTTTCATGACTGCCAATATTCACCTCAGCACTGCTCAAGTCCCTCAATATTTCATGGCTTTCCAGGAGCAAACCCTCTTCTGGTTGAAGAGTTTTGACACTGATTTTAGTGTAAGATTTAAGGAGTTTTGGAGGGTGTTGTGTGAAGGGGGTTTTTGTCTGGACACTCAATTGAGGGAATTTCTCCATTCCTCAATAGAATAATCCTTTGTGTGTGTGTGTGTGTGTGTGTGTGTGTGTGTGTTGGAATTTCCGAGAATCACAGAATATTCTGAGTTGGAAGGGACCCACAAGAATCATCAAGTCCAATTCTTAAGTGAATGGCCCATACGAGGGTCATTATTAGCACCAGGGTCTAACCAACTTTGTTTAAATTTGTTTAAGTATCAGGGAAAAAACAAACATCCATGTTTTAGTTATTTTTGATTGAGTAAATTCTGTATGTACAAAAGCAGTGAAATGCATTACCCTCATATAGCAAACTTTTATTCAACAACATGATGCAAACAGCTATTTTTGTTCTTTTTGCTAGAACTAGGAGTGATTTGGATGAAAGAAAGTGGGGGGGAGGAAATACTGGCATGTGTGAAATGTAGGAGAGGAAATATAAGAAGAGAGAAATCAGAACATGACACATAATAGGGCTACAGAAAGAGCAGCTAGTAAAAAAAAAAAGATAAGCATTGAAGAGGAAATTAAAAGACAACAAGTTATCCACTTGGAATTGATCAAGAAACAAGAGCATGTATGCCTGTAGTAACATCTCCATCTCCCATTGGCAGTTCCTCCAAGATCCAGGGTGTTCCCTGAGTCCTGGCTGACATCCAGCTTGGGTAATTATATTCTACTTACATAAAATTCCCCTTGCAGTTTCAATTGGACACCACTTTGCATCCCAAACGGTTCTGCAGTGTGGTTATGCCTGCTTCACAGCAGAGATGGCTGCATTTCAGCAGGGAGCAAAGTTATCTTTTTTATATAGTTCATATACTATGTTATAAAGCACCTGGGACCCTTCTGCATCAAACGTGCTGTACAGATTATGTTATCAGTAGTATTCAAGTTATTAGGAGAAATAGTACACAGTCATCATTTATCTACTGAGACAATAAATTCTCTTTTAAGTAGGTTCTAAGCTAAATCACAGTGCCATAGTAGTGCTCAGATGGAATTGAATGGCACAGTTATAAAAGTAATTGAACGAGCCAGTACGGCTACAGCTGGGGAAAGTAAATCAAAGGCCTAGATCCTCAGCTTAAGTAAAATAGATTCATAGAAGCTCAGCTATTTACACGAGTGGGGAATTTACCTCAAAAAAACAGGCTGGCAAAGAGGGACTGACCATCCCTCCCAAAGTTTTAATGCTTTCCCACCCAGCAGGAGCAAGCAGGCAAGTGCTGATGAACTGTGTTTAAGCAGTAGTTGCAGACTTCGGGGAGGTTCTGAGGCCAAAAAATTAGAGAAAGGAGAAAAATGTGCACACGCACACACACACACGCACACACACACACACACACACACACAAGGGAAGAACCAGTGAAAGAGAAAACAGAGATTCGGAATGTGACTAGGTCGTTGTAAAAATGACCCACAACAGTCATCTGACATAGGTGAAGGAGCCAGAAGAGGGGAATTGTGCTGTTGCCCAGTAGCTTGAAAAGAAATCTGACTGCTTATTAGTTTGTTTTTTTCTTGTGTTTGTTTTTGGGTTTTTTATGTTTAGATCAAAAGGGCAGTAAGTAATTCAATCCACGTGTTTACACAGAGAACAGTATTAGCATGGGGATGCATGGAAGCCACGTGGGAATATCTGCTAAATGAGACTACACTCAAAACAGCCATTCAGCAGTCTTGCTAAACCCATTGTATGGAGGAGAGTTGACCACTGCATAATTCAACTAAGTGAAAGACAAAGCCATTGAGCGACTGAGAGCAGCAGCTTGTGAGGCACAGACAAGTTTGCTGTGCAACTGGTCTAACCTGTTACTTTTACGATCACTTCCATGTCCAGAGTTAGGAGATGGAGCATGATAGGTTCCACAATGAAGAGTGTGACAGAAAAAGGTAATCAATTACAGTAAAAGGTAATCAATGTAGAAAAAGCAGATCATTCTGCTTCCAGAATTTCAGAGAAGTGTATTTAAAATATATTAAAAAGTTTAAATTAATCTGTGGTAAATTGTTTTTTTTTATGTATCATGCTTTTGGGCTACTGGCCAGGCACTGGCACTCAATTTACTATGTCTTATTGTAAAATGTAACATGAAAAGGACTGTATAGTGTGAGACAGACATCTTTCAGAGCATGATTTTTCTGCTGAAGAAAGCTCATTTGGATCTGCGAAGTAGACATATGAGAGGAGAAAAAATCTTTCATCCTTAGTGAAGTCAGAGATAAGGAATTGTTGAGGCACAGCATCATCAGCCAGTCAGGGCAGGTGATTGTCCTGCTCTGCTCTGCATTGGAGCATCCTCACCTTGAATTTTGTCTCCCCAGACTCCCCAGGGCAGTGGCCACAACCCCAAGCCTGAGAGAGTTCAAGAAGCATTTGGACAACACTCTCAGGCTCATGGTGTAAGTCTTGGGGCGTCCTATGTAGGGCAGGGAGTTGGACTTTGATGATCCTGATGGGTCCTTTCCAATTCGGCATATTCTGTGGTTCTGTGAGGCTCTGTGGAATACTTTATTAGAGACACTGTTTCAAAAACCTTGTCAAGGTGCAGGTAATAATTCTATTTTGTGCCAGTATTTGGCATCTTCTAAACGGAAAGGAAGGTCAGTTGAGAAGGTGATGAGTTTAGTTCCTACTGTGTTTTGATTGACCAGCCAGTCCTGCTGCAAACTTCAGAAGATAGCAAGATTAGTAAAAAGTCAGCTGAAACAGATTCAAACAACTAAAATCAGAGTGCAGAGAAAGTACTGAATACAGTCAAAGAGTGGTAGACTTAAATGGGAAATACTGCTAGATAGCATAATTTTTTTCAAAATAGGAGAAACTTTAAAGTATAACAGCAGATACTTCATACTTGGAAAAAAGAAGACTTTTTCAGAAACAACTAAAGATAATTGGGAATAAAGCTTAAGAAAATGGGTCAAGGAATATTGTTATTATTATTTTGTACATACTGTGAAGTATTTTGTTGAATTACAGAACCACATATCTGAAAAATCTTACTGAAGCATCAGAGACAAGGCTTCATTCTTTATTGTGGGCCTGCTAATGCTCTTCAGAATTAAGCTAAATTACTGTGTCTTTCAAGCCTCATATTTTTGACAAATGTCTAAGACTTCTTGATCTTTACCATGTATTTCACACTGGCTCACAAGTGAACTTTTCAAAAAATTAGCTTTTGATTTTATGCCTTGCATTTTGTCAACTGGATTCTTGTGAGCTTTGGGTTAGCAACTTTAAGCCTCTGCTTCACAGAGGCTAATTAAATTAAATCAACTGAGTGAAAAGGCAGCCTCTCAGGTCTGCAGTAGAACAGGAGCCAATCCCAGAGGGACGAGGAAGGGTAAGGCAGCAGCATGCAAGCTTTTCCCCTTCCCCCTTCCTCTTTGTGGAAGCTGTCCTAGGCACTGTCCAGGAGGCTGTCAGCTGAAACTGGCGGCTGCCATCAGCTAACACTGGGCAGATGAAAATGAGCCAAAAAGACAACAGAAGGAGAATGGAAGTGCCAATGTCCTCAGAATTCTGGCTCTGAATGGAAATAAAATCTACTTTATCTACCTCACTAATTTGTTTGATTAAGGGGATGTGACTTATCCCCATACATTGGGGACTGGTGAGAAAGCCTGAAAATCATGTGTGCCATTGATTGCAGCTCCCAGTCTGTGGGCAGCAACTACTGTATTATCCCCTGATTAGGAGAATGGCCTCACTATAGGAAAGTCTGTGAAGCTGGGAAAGCTTAGGGTAATTTCTACTCATACGTGCCAGAAGGTTGCAATCAGCAGACATAATTTGGGGTCATAGTAGTTATCATGTCAGGTACAGGTAGAAGTTTAGAAAACTCACCTTCACAGGACTATTTTTTCATACTGCAATACGAGTCCACAGGTTAAATGTTTAAGTGTTCAAGTCATCATTCACAATTGGAACTGGAAATTATTTTGCTGTATTGCATAAACATGGCAGTAACCTTTCCTCTCTGAATGTGATGCAGTCTTGTGCTAAGTGGCTGAAAACCTGGATGCATTGAGCTCAAAGAAGGAGATAGGTCTGCAGGGAGAAGTAATGTGTGTTAATAAACTGGTTATTAACATAAAGAGAGGGGGGCATTTCAAAAAACTTAAATGCTTTCAAGCACACAAGCTCTTCTTCAAGACTAAATTTCATGTTCTTACACTCTTTAAACTCAATGGGAGCTTTAGCATGAGCTCATTCATCTCTCACATTTAAATTGCAAATAGAGAGGATATAAGATTCATCCCAAAGGAAATGAAATTACCTACCATTAAAGAAATGATGGGGTTGTTCTAAATAAAGCCTCGAGTGCTGGAGCATCTTGACCCAAAGTGGGTGTAGAGTTCAGAGAAGGCAAGTTAGAACACTTTTTAGCATTGGTTTACCCACCTGTTAAACGGGTCTAACAGTCAACCTCAGGAAAACAGAGAGGATTAATTAACATATCTGATGTTCTCTGAGATTCAAGAGAAGAGAAAGAATACAGTGCAAAATACTATTCTTATTTTTGTCGTTTTGGTGATCCATCATCCTGCAGCTCTGTGGGGACAGGAACTACTGTCTGATTCAGCAGGCAAACACATGCAAAAGCCACTGAGATTTGCCTTTGTTGTGGGCTGTCAAATGTGTTTTTATTTTTATTTAATTATTGGCCCTTATTGGGAGTGAGTTCCGATTCTGAGTGCTTTCATGGGACATCATATGATGAGGTGGTACCAAGGGAAGTGCTGCAAAGTAGGTCAGGTACCACAAATGTAACCAGACAAGTCACTCAAGGGAAGTTCAGCTGTTTCAAATAAGTCAGAGACTACAGCCTGGAAGACAGTGATTAAAGCTTAGAAGCCTTTACTGAAGCCACAGCATGATAGGCCTGAATCACTCCAGCAGTCAGATAAAGTTGTGCTATTATCAGTTTTCAGCCATCGTGCTAAAATTCTGATCCTGCCAACCTTACTCACATCGGGGACTATCCCTTGCCTGGCAAGGAGACCCATTTCCTGTGTTCACACACCATAATTGAGGTCTGAGCCTAGAATAAATAAAGGCATATGAGAGACACTCAGTGCTGTCTACGTTGGATAAACTTTGCCGAGGCATTTGAATTTTTATCCAAATTGAGCTCATTCATTGAATCTTTTGTGGTTCTTACACAGGCAGGACTTAAAATATTGTCAACAACCTTACGTAATTAAACACCCTCAATATTTGTTGAATTTGAGCTATCTTCCCTCACTCACAAAGGGAAAACAAATCTGGAAGAGATACTCTGATATACATTTTGTTTAAATAAAATGGAATTTTTAAGAGCTACCTCATACACACCTGTTCACATCTGCCTAATTTGAGAACAGTTGTAATAATAAATTCTCAATCCAGCCTTTTCAATCGATGTAATTATTTTTCACCTTTAGCAGCACAATTTCTTAAAAAGGGAAGTGTTTGGTGTTATACTGGCCTGAAAAGGCCTAAATTTCATCAGCTTCCTTACCTTACTGCTGATCTTTGCTACCTTCAGGTTTTGCCTATGCTTAGGACTAATGTTCTTATAATGTGTTTTCTTTGCCCTAGAATGGAAAAACAGAGAAGAAGTTAAGTTGTTTTTTTTTGGTTTTTTGGGTTTTTTGGGGTTTTTTTTGTTGTGGTTGGGTTGGTTGGTTGGTTGGTTGGTGGTTGGTTGGTTGGTTGGGGTTTTTTTCCCTTAATACACATTTTGATTTAGATAATAAACTGGTCCTAATGCTGATTTTTGACAAAATTAATTGTACCAGCAGTGCCCTATCCTGCAGTGCTTTCCCCTTGATGTCCTGGGCTGTTACATGTTCCTGGGCAGGCAAGCCTTACAAGGATGCTGTTACACAGCTCTTGTTTAGTGTTTAGATCTTTAATATTTAGATCTTTAAAGTGTTTTGTGTCTACTTCTAGCAGGCTTTGTGCCAGTTCCCCAACAATGTAGCTGAATCAGTGACTTGGAGCCAATTCCATGATAGTGGGTCCAGCAGTCTGCTCTGGGTATGTATCTTGTGAGTCCTGCAGCCTGCATGCCTCTTTGCCAAACAATGATATAATCAATAAGCTGCCAGCTCTTGGATCAAGGATGTATCCAAGATATTTTAGGCTTATCCAATTACCGAATAATTGTGTTTGCAATAACTAGCTCGTGTTCAGCACATTTGGTTATTAGAAGAAAGTTGATTGCTGCTGACTCTTTCAGTGCCGGTACAGCCAGAGAAGCTCTGCTTTATTATGTCTCCACTAGCCTTAGAAAAGTTACCTCTGAGTGTTTTCCTATTTTTGGTGTCATGTAATGACATGCAGCTTATTCACACTGCTGTCCTCCAGTGGGGTTAGCGTAAGGGCTTTAAAGATATTGGCAGTATGCCTCCAATTTCCTCTTCTCCGCCTTATACAATTACAGAGCTTTAAACGATAGTCCCGAAATTCACAATCAGCTCCTGAAGCCACCCAGTGAGGCAGCAGGACATGGAGCTGTTCCCAAGCACCGATGAGCACCGAGTGCTGTGCTCCTGGAGTCCCCTCTCCCTGCAGCCGGCAGCAAATCAGTATAACCCACCTGGCAGGTAAGGGTTCTCTTTGTTATGCAAACTGGTGTTTTTCAAGGCTTTTCACTCTGCAGACAAAGAAATAAGCTACAGACATTGTGGAAAGCTAAAACCGTAAGAATTCTAGCCGTTCTGGAACAGTCCTGCTCCAGTGATTTCTTTGAATACAAGTGCAATAACTGCCCAAACACAATTAAAAATGTTAATATATTTTCATGGTCATTCTTTTGGACACTTTGCACTTCCAAGGAGATCCCAGACTGCAACAACTGTATAGCATGATTTGCTCCCACATTGATTTTCAGTCCACAAATTCAATAGGACTCCTTTGAGAAATTCTAACAAAATTTTCTTTAGAAATAATGTTCAAAATAGATTGTTCCACTCATGCAGTTAGTAGGTAAGCACAAATAGGTTGCAAATGAAGCTGCAGAGATTGAGTTTTTAAAATGTTTTTGCAACTCTTGATTTTCCTAGAAGGACTTAGTCTTCCAATTTGAAGAGGAAATCTAAAAAAATCACAGTGAATATGCTGGACCAACAAAAAAATATTTACATATTGCAGAGCAATATACATTCAATGTGAAAAGGTGATGAGAGCAGAAGCAAATATCCATGGATCAACAAGTGAGTTTCAGTCTGTATCCAGAGGTGTGTTTCTTTTTATAGCACTTAACACGAGCTCCCAGGAAATCAGAGGGTGAACACTAAGCATATCACAGATGAGGATTTTCAGTGGCATTGGTCATGGTTCAAAGAAGATACAGACATCTTTCCATCAAAAGCCAAAGAGAACCACATACCCTCTTTCCTGGAAACAGATAAAGTGCTGGGATAGTAGCAGCTCACTATGCAGATGCAAATAAAGGAAAGGATTTAAAAAAAAAAAAAAGACAAACAAAGGCAGTTTTAAACAAGTGGTAACATCACTTTTAATTTTTTTTTTTGTACTGACAGTTTTAAAAATCACTTAAAATCCACATAAAAGTACAGTATGTGGGATTCAAATAAACACAAGTGGCCTACTAATGCACTAACGTGTGTGTAATTATTTTAAAATCTGGTTGCACAACAATGAACTCTGCTTTTCATCTTAATCTCACGGAGGAGAAGAGATTTCTGTGGTCTTGGTGAAATGCAATCCACGCCAGGCTTGGACTAGTCTGGCCACCCAGGTTTGCCTTTTCATATATCTGATAGATGTGTTTTGACAAGTTATATTAAGTACAAAGCAGGCTACCAGAGCAGCATGTGGAGTTGATATAGACAGAGACAGAAAGGCAAATAACAGTATGAACACACTTTTGTAGGCAGTATTTGCCATAACTGGGTATCCCCCCATACATCATATTACCACACTTTATGAAGGGGAAAAAAAAAGTCAATGTAAGAAACGGGGTTTAAAGGCTTTCAAAAGGCAATATTTTATGCAGGATTTACAGTCTTTGCATCTCCCTTATCTGTGTCAGGTTTATTTTATTTTTTATATTATTTAAGAACCGAATTGTTAGCCTTGGTGTACCTTTCATTTTGCATTGGTTCAGTTAAGGGGAACATCAGAGTTTCCATTCCCACTCCATCCTTCACTTTCTATTAATACCAGTGTATGTTTGATCTAGCCACTCCTCAGAAAACTGGTGCAGAAACTTCATAAGGGGAAAAAAAGGCTGGCACATGCACACCTGAATTGATTGCCCTTTTCTTTCACAACCATCTTGAGTACACCACCGTCATCCTCCATAGCGCTCCTAAACAAGTTTTGGCAAAAGCAAAAACAAACACTATTTTACAACATCTTTGGATGCACTTCCAAAATGCAAAACTAATTAATCAGTAGTCTCTGAGAGACTCAGCTAAATGTGGCTGCCTCTTTGACACTGATCTCAGCTTTGATGTGAATATAGAAAGCATGTGAGCAAACCCCCCTAAAAGAGGTAATGGGTTTCAATTATTTATTTGTTTGGAAGGCGGGGGAGTAGAAGGTTAGCAATGAGCACACAGCTAATCCTGCTTAGGCCCTCCTAACTGCGAGGGTGTTTAACTCCCTGTTTCCTTACACTGTGCCTGCACAGGATGCAGTGGGATGCCTTTCTTGGGCTGTCATTGTGCCAAGTTCCTTACAAAGCAGAATATACTTAAAGGACATGTATACTGTCAAGCCGCATATAAAGACTGTTATTTTTAATTATTCATTAGCAACACTAGAGAGCTGCTAGCTCAACATATAGGCCTTTCCCCTTGCTTCGTTTCACTGTCATTGGTTTTCAAGTCGAGTGCGTGTTCTAAGCGTTAGCTAGTCATTAGCATCGTATTCTCCAGACACAATATAATCATCCTAATAATTGATTGTAGTGAAGGTAGTCACTTGTATCCCATACAATTCTCAGCCATGAACTTTGTCCTCTGCAGTTTATTATGCACAGAGAAACATCTTGATGCTATAATCTATCTTCCTCACAAATTTACATCAAAGGGCAACAAGCTACATATTGCTCCTTCAAAACATACCACTTGTATGATGCTGTAAAAGCACCTGCTTTTTCTGAAAAACATGTTATTAGCAAATGTGAAATTTTTAAAAAAATGCACTAAGTGAAAGCGTTCTTCATAGAGATTATGAATGTATGGAGACAGAAAGTACACACTGGATTTTTCTTTGGAAATAAAACCTATTAAAATAAAGTAGAATGACTTCTGTGTCACAAACAAGGGGGCTGTATTGATACTAGACTGATTAAGAGAAACTGCCTGTAGAAGTAAGAGTAATCTCCAATACTTATGTGATAAATACCTTGGGAAAAATGCCTGCTTTCCTTGTTGACTGGACCAATTTAAAATCATTTCATGGTCTTAAATCATTTATAAATTCAACTGTTTTTCTCTCCCCCTACACAGACCTGTCTAATGCAATACCTAGATAGTGAAACTTGGAAGTTTTCAAGATGTCTATTTATAAAAGTTTTAAATCTGATTTGTCACACAAATTCTCTAAGCCTAAATATAGTCCTCAAAAGGTGCAAATGAAAAGGGACAAAAAGAAGTCACTGAAATATTTATAAAGATGAGGAGAAAAAAAATCTATGATAAACAGTTGCTAATTGTAAGCCCATTCCCATCCTCTCCTTCCTCCAGCTCAAAACCAATATGATAATTGACCTCTGGAAGATAAAATGGGAATCTTCTGTATTTACTTGATAGATTAGATCCATGTATAGAACTCTAATTACAACAGTGATTAGACACTTATTTATATACCATGAATAAGAATCTTAAAAATCTGAGGAGGTTACTCTTCTGTACTATACAGACACGTTTTTCACCATCTTTAAGTAAGAAAAGGGATTGCAGGAGTGTTGCACAACACAGTTGACTGGATTGGAAAGATCTCAAAGAGCAGAACTATCTTCTTGGAAATTTATCCAATTCTTATCACAAGAAGGAGTAAACTCTATGAAAATCTTCAGAAACCAATCAAGTCACATGATGTCTACAACCAGAATGAAGAGGATTTAAAAAGTCACTGTTGCCAGTTCAGTACAATTCTGAAACCAGGATCTCATCTTAATGTGATGGACACTGAAGCATGAAAGATGGGATAGTCACAGCTGAGCCAGCATTAACAACTTTCCTATAAAATAGGAGACAAATCGGTAAAATTGGTAATGTTTTCTCTGATAGAACAGAAGGAATTTTGAAATACTGATATAATCAAAAGTATTCATTTACTATGTGTCTCATATTACATCCTTAACTGGTTACTCAAAGATCACTCCACCTTTTGCACATGAGCAAAACTTTAACAAGTTTATAAGGTGTATAATTTCTGTCTTCTGAGTTAATCACCAGACACTCTTAGCACAGAAAGCATTGCTTTCTCCTGAGGACACTCAGCAGTAGCAGTTATTTTTTGAAGCTGTCATTCAAACTAGATGTCACTCAAACAAACCTATTCATAACTATTTAAAATCTCTTTTTCTAATAGTAATGACTACATTTTTGTTTTACTTTGCTCTTGCAGAAGGATAAATGCTTCTAATAGTTGTTGCACACAACAATGAGGCTTTAAAAGAGAAGTGGGAATGCTAGTGAACTCAATGAGTCGTAACATTCTTTTTTACTCTAGTTTTTGTAGTTGAAGGTCATATGTCTTCCTATTAATAAAATATATACAAAATAATGGTATGAAATAAAACAGCATTTCTCAGATAAAGTAGCACTGTGCCTACTGTAGGGTTAATTTGCAGTATGGATCTTAGAACTCTAGGGTTAGTATTCTTTCTGAGGCATTCTAAATCATTTTGTATTTTTCTCCTCTTAGTAAAACTTCTGGAACCGTGATCAACTGACATTGCGCAGGAGGCTGGTCTCCATCTCTATTTCATTAGCTCTTACTCAGATAGATGGAATCTTTGACAGTTCTTTAGCCCTTGGTCACTGAAGACACCTGTAAGACAGAGTCAATTTTCTAGACCTGAGAATAGAACTAACTTCTACATCTTCTTCTATACCCTTAGAGTCTCCTCTCTCCTGTGGGAGTTTCATATTAGAAAGTACATTTCCGAATTCCATTTCAAGGAGCTGTTTCAATTCTTTTTCAGTGAACATCTTGTCAGCTTTACCAATTCACTGATCCATGTTTCTCATGCAAACCTAGGAAATGCATGCAGCACACCGTACATTCCCCTATGTGACCGTGGTTGGGCTTTGTTAACGGGTAAGTAGGTTATTATTTACATCTGATGAATGATTAAGCGCTCTGTAACAATGTAAAGAAATTTGGCCTGTGTGGTCCAGCTGCTAGCTGAATTCAATTGCTTCTACTTGAGCTTGGTATGTGGAATATTTAGTAGTCTTCAGCATAAAAATCTTTGCTCAGGCAGGAAATGTAAATATTTTCTTATTCCTTACAAGAGGAAAAGGTCAAGTTTTACTAAATTGCCCATATCACATTTCTCAATATTATAAATTTTATCAAAAGCTCAGATTTTTGTTGTAAAAGGAATATTCATTTCTCCACAATAAATATATTTAGTAAGTGACTGTCTAGCATAATAATCCTCTTGCTTTTTACTTTTGTCACAGTGTATAGTGTTTCACAGTGTGAACAGCAATAATGGTCATGTGTTCATATGAGTAGATTCATTTTGGCAAGTCTTGTTAGTTGACAGGTATGTAATACACTTGCCTTGCGGCTTTGAGACCAGGTTTCAAATACAGCCTTCACTGAAGTGACTGAAAATCATTCAGATCTCATAACTGTATCAAGTGACAAGTATCGTGAATTCAGTCAGTATGTGTATGGGACCTGATGTACACTAGCCAGTCAAAAGTGCTTCCCTTTATTCAGTGCACTGCTATCTCTGACCATCAGAAGACACTTAAGGCAAGGGATTAAGGCCAGCAACACAAATCTATCTTTCTAAATATATTCATATCTTTCCAACAAGACATTTATGTGCCCAGCAGCTGTTTCCTTGGCTTTTGTACTCAGTGTCCACTAAAGGAACTCAAGTCCCTCACATATACAATAAGGGCACTGTACTAATTGTCAACATTAACTGCCAAAAGCAGCAATTCTATCAAGTTGATGTTGACTCCGACATGGACTTGTCCTGATTGGGTTACTCTTTAACGCTGCTGGACACCTCTCACTGTAATGTTTTCACTGCTCACCAAAGAGTGCCAAATGTTGGCATCTCATTCATGCTTGTCATTGCCATGATATCACACATTAAGCTCTAAGAGGAAACAAGATTTCACCTTATTATATCACATACAAGGAACATGTCAGTCATGTGAACTCATGGTCAGAAAAGGAAAATGGAATTTATGTCCAACAGCCAATGATCCTGCAGGATCTAGCTAAGACATTTAATTCCTCTTTTTGTCCTAGCTTTATTCACTACAAAATAAACTTGTTAAGAATAAGAATATGTGTGCTAGACACTTTGAGATGTACAGCTGGTTTACGATGTTTTTATCCACGGGCACAATGTACAGCATGTGAAAGCAAGTATTTTTATTTTATTATAAGCATTTCAAAACCCATTTTATTCCCCCAAATGTTTTCTTTTAAGGAAGAAAGCATCATACAGATGGAGTGTCTTCCAACTTAGAAAAGAAACTCATTGTGTTTTAACTTTGTAGCATGGTGAGTAGCATGGATGCTCCTAGTTGTAACATGGTCATACCAACAGTGGTAGAGGACACTGAAATGCATGGAGGGAGAGCTCTCATTACACTAGCAAAGAAGAAGGAAGCTATAGGAAAGGAAGAAGGTGGAGTTTGGCTGTTCTCAGACTTTTATGCTCCTCTCTTTCACTACCTTGCTTTAAAGCTTTCTTACTCAGATGGTATATTCCTTTTTTAAATTCAGGTCTGACCTTTGAAGTTTTCAAGCCTTTCTGAGTACTGCCACATCTGTTTCTTTTCTATTTATTACACATATTCTTTCTTTTTTCTTTTTTTTTCCCACCCTTGCATCAGTTTTCATATTTACAGAGTGAATCCTTCAAGATGTTTTCTTCCCTTCCTCCACCCCAACTCTCTGTGAGCTCACTGAATCCCTAGGAAACATGAGGTCAGGTCATTACTGCTCTGCCCCAAGGCTTTCCACTTTATCTCATAGTATGTCAGTGTTCTCTGTGTTGTTTGCAGCTCCTCCCAATTAATTTTCATATGCTGATGTCTGTTACACACTGGAAGTAGCCACAGCACTTGAAGGGGTGCTATTTTTATTCCCCACTACCTTTTAGGCTGTCTCCTCCACAGTACAAATTACAATCTCAGCTCTTCCTTGACATGTTTCTCAATGAAAAAACTAAATAATCTGCAAAATAAATTATCCAGTGTGATTACACTTTAAGATTACTGAATTGTTGCGGCTGGTATCATTGACATTACTGTTAGTAACTTGACTACTATATCCTTTGGACTAAATCAAGATAAACCAGATTTTCCTCAGAGAAAGCTGAACAGAAGAAGGGAAAAAACATGACTTTCAAGTAAAAATACACTGTAGCACAGTCACTCCCTTTTCATGCTGTGTCATTCAAGCCATAATTTTGGGAAACTTTGGATGTCTATTCCTCATGCTGATAGCTGTAAGCACATGAGAATTAATTGTGTGTGTATTCATTGCTACCTGTAAAAAGTGTATTTTAAATCCCTTCAATAGTCCCATGTCTTTTTTTTTTCCTCTAAAATCACTGCAGTGATCACTACAGAAAAATCCTATTCTTCCATAAACCATTAATGTTAATGAATGTCTCAATGTAGTTCAGTCTTGAACCTCATCAGCAGAAGTTAGGGGAGCACACTGAAACCGAGTGACATCATTTACAGCAGCTGAAGATTTGGGAGTTTGGGCCACTGTAATGATCTTGTTCCACTGAGCTAATTACTATGGAAACAAACACAATAAATGTGAATAACTTTCATAGTAGTATGAATAGGAACACACTGTAAATTTTAATGCTGAATTATAACTGATTAGGCAGGTAGAAAAAAGATATTCATGCATCTCAGGTAATCTGCATAGAAATTTAGGTCCATATAGAAACTGTGAAGAGCATGAATCTCTTTGTATTATTTACAGCATACAGAACCGAATTCATACTGTTGGTCTCATCTGCCTTGCAGCTTCTTTATCAGGATTGTTCTGTGTAGCAGCTTACCCATAAAAGATCCTTTATATACAAGTTTGAGAACTTCATAACTCAAAAAGGACACGGTAGAGCAATTAATTTGGCTAAATATCTTGTGAGGTATCTTCAAAATTTCAACATACGTTCAAATGTTAGAAGCTGTGACTTGCCATAGCATCTGCATTAGTAAACAAAATATTTGAAAGAGGTCTTTGATTCTGATGGTGGGTGGAATCTAGGAAAATGTGCAAAGAAAATGTAACTTGGGACATTTTCTTTGTTCTTTATCTTTCGCAGATTTTACACCTCTGACATTATAAATCAATAACAGAATAATTGTACAGATCAAGCATAGATTTATACATGAAAGTTTCCCAAAGATTTAATGTCCATTTTTTTTACCAGAAGTACATTTCAATAACAAGCCACTTAAAAAAAAATGGCTACCACTTAAATCAAGAATCAATTAGAAACATTAATAAAAAAGCCCTGTTAACTTCCATTAGACCCTAAATGAGCTTTTTAATCTCCATTAATCATGCAGTTGTTAATCATTGTTTTTATCAAGATTGTAAAAAACAGGGATTTTAATTCCTTTCAAATAAATTAAAATTCAGCTTTGTTTAAAAACTACAAGCAAAACTTACCTAACAAATGAGAAAGGGAATGGAATTCATGTGTTCAGTCACTTCTTGTTCATGGTCTGAGGTAAACACTGGTGGAAAAAAGAGTAAGCTAATTGGTAACTAGCGCAACATCTTCATCTGTGATGAAGACTCAAATCACAAAGCTATTTAAAAGGCCCTGACACAAGACTGGGGCCTAGGGAATGTAGAAAATTGCCCTATAGTTTTGTTGAAATATTTTTCTTTTTCATAAGGGATAACTAAAGCATTGGGAAGTATACGGTTCCTTCCTGATTATGCCCTACTATCTCCTTCTAGAAATAATCATAGAATCAGAGGATCATAGGATGGTTTGAGCTAGAAGGGACCCTAAAGATCAGCAAAACCTTAATGGCTCAGTGAACTGGTCAGATACAAATTGCACTAGCTATCATACAGTGGTCACTGCCAACAGACCTCACAAGTGGGGAGAAGGTTGCTGGATTTTGAGGCAGGTTGAGAAACTATCCCCAAACCTTCCTTTTCTGGGAATGATGTCACCTATTCTAATCCTATTCTCTTTTTTAAGTGTCATTATTTATGGTAGGCATTATTGCATCAAAAAAAAATAGAAAACTGTGATGGGTATAGTAGGCAAGGAATTAAATCTTTTTTAACATTTTCTGCATTCATTTTCTGTGTCTCTGATAGAAGATCTGTATCATCCACTGTGACACTGCCAGGCTGAGAAGTAGGTAGGCGGGAATGAAAATACCCTGTGGGATTTTTGGGCTTGGGCAGTGCAAAGGGACATAGTACTTCTCTCTCTTAAAATTCTATGCAGAAAACATTCAAATTTCAGTTTAATGTCCAATCTTTTATAATACTCACCTAAGCCTGGCCTAAAGACTACCCTACCCCTAATTAACACCATCAGCATTTCCCAACAAAATAACTATTTAGCCCAGATGGGAGAATTTCCACTTTAAAAAGCAGGGGTGAACCTTCCCTCTGTGTGAAATGTTCAAACACTCATGAAAGCATCAGGCATTTTCTTCTTGCTTGGCTTACAAATATTCTCCCTCTTACGCACAAAAGAACGGGTACATTGCACAACGGCATCAGAGGGAGCCTGGGGGCAGCAGTGCCATGCGTTCAAGAATTACCTTGGGGCTCTTCAAGACAGGCCACTGGAGGCGGAGGTGACACAATGAATTCAGAGAAAGTGGAGGAGTGCTGGCTGAATAGATTCTTATGCATTCTCTGTATTTAGTAATACCCACATATTGGCGTTGACATGAGTTTCAGAGGCAGAAGGGTTGAGATGCAACATGGCATTCATAACGAAGACTGATAGAAGCAAAATAGGAACAATACTAAATGAGACATCATTAAATATTATTATGAGATAAATTTACTTAGTAGAAAAAAAAAAATTGCCCTAAGAACTGTATTTCAAAGACTGACATTTCATTGCTTGGCACATTCCAGCAATGACTGAGAGTTGAACAAAGGCATTGCAGTCTAAGAAGATCAGGGAGCAGAACATTACACTTCACTTTTCAATGCGTGAGTGAGTTTAGTGTGGGCTGAAGGTAGGAGCTGATAAAGCAAGGAGGTGCTATCCAACCTTCAGTCAAACACACTCTGTTTCATAACTGCCAGAAGCCTTCTCAGGTGCTCCTGGTCCCTCTGGCAAAGAGCATGGATGTGTGCAGCTGTGTGCAGCTGTGTGCAGGAAGGACCAGCTTATTTCTCTGGGGTGCTTACTCTAGCCAGAACAGAGATCTCCACCTAAGACATGAAAGTTCCTAACAGCAATAACCTGAGCCATCTAGACCGTGTTGTATTTTTTAGATTTTATGAGCTCATGAAAGATTTTCAGGATTAATCTTTCAGCCATAGTTAAGACTTGAGGGCAAGGGGGGAGGGTGTGCTAAATACAGCAAAACAAAGAGAGATTCACTCTCCTGGAGTGAGTTCAAAATTATGAAAATCCTTGCAAAGGCTCCACGTTCTCCATAGGGTATGCAACACAGTAGGTTTTGGAACATAGACATGTTGGTAGAAGTATTGCTACACAAGTGCAAAGCCACTTAGTGACTAACTCCAAACCTAGGCCTGATTTGCCACACAACGCTAGAGCTACCCACCACCTACAATTATTTGAATGCAGTTGATTTGAACTACAGAGATTTCCTTAAGTTTCCTATAATTTCTTGCTACTGGAAACTCAATTACAACATAACACCTGAAGCCCATTCTGATCAACTCCCTCCTTCCTGTCTGGTCCTTTCCTGACAGGCACTTCGGTTATGTTTTCCCAGGTGCAGGCAGGTGGTCTTCCAGCCATCCTTGTTCACACTGGGTTTTGAACAGCGGCTGTATCTCAAGGTGGAGAGTGTATCTATGAACATGGTACCCTCAGAACATTGTTCAAGGCTTTGCTGAGGTAATAGTTGTCCTTCCTTAAGGTAAGTTGTGCTTTAGTATTAGTAGGGCCTTCTTAACCTGTTCCATCTTGATGTAGCTGTTTTACCCTTCAGCAGCCCGAAGGCTGGAAAAAAAAAATATCACCACTTCTTTTTGATATGTCTTGTTGGTGTTATTTACCACACCCTGGTACGTTGTGAGGTTTTGTTGTGATTGCTTGGCTTCTGCAAGCTGGGTGTTACCAAGCATATTCAACATTCCCTGTCCTATCTGAGTTCTAGAGATTTCAATGCTAATTTAATGAGTTCTGCATGAAACAAAAGTTGCCTGGCACCTGAGCAATCCTTTACCAGCAAGGTGTTAGGAGCTCTCTTCCTTTTGTATTCGTCTTTCATTAGTCTGATTAGAAGATTTATGTTACTTTCCAACAGTGGGGTGACCTATTTAGTCTTCTGCTGAGGACAACTGAGTTTTCAGTGGTTTGCTAACTATTCACTAATATTCAGGAGATGCCATCCTATCTCACAGAAACATTGCCAGTTTGGAATAGGACACTGCTCAGTCTAATTTGGTAGCAGTTTTCTGTGCTCCTTTCTTCACAGTGCTTCAGTCCACTCTTACCTTGCTCTCAGCTGCAGCTATCTGTACGTGTGCAAAGAGTGGATGGGGGCAAAATGCAGTTTGGGATGATATGAATTTATATGAACTTTCCACTGAGGTAAAAAAATGTTACAAGCAAGGAGGCAAAAGTAAATAGAGCCTTGCCTCTTTCTTGGGAAAGACCCTGGGAAACCAAAACCAGGGGAGCCATACAGAGAGAGCTATTGGCCCTGGAAAAGGCTGGTATTGAGTTTTTCAGCTCTTTCGTCAGACATCTTTTGAAAGCAATATCTGAAAATGAGGTAGTTCATACAAAATGTCAGAAAATCAGAGTTATGGTGTTGTGGAAACAAAATGTTTCTCTTTATTGCAAACCTCTGCTCTTGGTGCAAAAGTGCCAAGAAAATAACTACTCATACAGGTCCAATTGAAATGTTTTCTTTTTACACTTGCATTTTATTTTGTACCTTACACCGCTCAGACTTCTACAATTCATCTGAAATACACCTTTGAGTTTCCCTATGAGTTACTGCCTTTCAATGTGAGCTATTTTTACTGACTGTAGTATGCATCCAGCTTGGGTGAAACTCCTTTTGGAGTTATCCTCACTGTCCAAATAGGCAACTACAGCTAAAAGCTGCATGCTTAACATAAAAAGGCAATTATTCCCAGGTTTCTGCTATCCTGGTTTTACGTTGCCAAAGATAATGAAGTGGCTGGTTTTGGTGATGAAGGTCTTGCACTCGGAAACTACCAACTTGTTGGTCTCCTGAGGAACAACAGTTCCCAGAAATCTACTTTATGTGAAAGCTGCTCGAAATGTTAGATTCAATTCTTTATTCAGTGAAGAATGAAATTTTTTGAAATTCAATCTTGCATAGATTTTCAATCCATATTTTATCAAATCCAAGTATTTTTTTTATTATTATTTGTAACAAAATATAAAAATATGTCCTTCTTCTTGTGCCTTTTCTCTTCTCTCTGCCTGTCTTATAGAGGAAAAAAAAAGACAGACAGAAATAGTATCTAAAAAAGGATACTTAATTGAAAAGTCACTTTAAGAAAGAATCTTTATCCATTTGCAAAAGACCATTTTTGATAATCTGAAAAGGGAGCTATGGTGACCACTTATTTTTATCCTGTGAAATAAAAGACAACTCTTTTATCTCCAGTTCCAGCACTGTACTGTGCCTAAACTGTTTAGCCCACTAACAGATTCAGCAATTCACCATGAGTTCTTGCTAAGGGTTGTTTTCTTTCTCATTCATCAATTATTTCCTATTTTCCTGCCAAAATAAAAAAGCTGAATGCATTGCAAAACAAAAATGTCAGATGTTCTTGCTTAGACACTGACCTTTGACAAGCAATGTGTTTGTTCTGGTTTTTTTGCAAGACAAACTTAGAGAGAAGTGGTAACTTGAACAGGGCCGAAGTGAATGTCTGGAGAAGTCAAACAGCAGTGTTCTGGCACACCTGCACTTATCTGAGCCTCTTGTGCTCTGCAAAATAAAAATACATATAGTGAAAACCAATCTTAATATTCAAAAGCAAGAATTGACTTTCTATGCTCAAGCTACATTGAAATTATGAGAAAAACACCTCCAGGCACCTTCCTCACCTTTCATACCTGCCCCTCTAAAACAGCCTCGACTGTATCGATCGTCTCTACAGTACAGTTGCATGCTTTGAATGGCAGAAGCACAATGTCTTATAAAGCTATAATCAGGTTAGATCTCACTAATCTGGGTTATAGCTCAACTGTGAAGGCTCTTTTGAGTAAAATCATTTCTTTATTAATGAGATTCAGCCCAATCTCTCTGATAAAAATTACTTTAAAAGATGTCCCTTTGCTGCTATTCAAATGAATGGGAGAAAACGGTGGGTGTTTTAAGAGCTGTCTTCCTGTCATATCAGGATGGATCTCATTAGTGAAGGGAATGATTTTACCAGGAAAAAGCTTCTACAATGAGAAAACATAGCCTACCATGGATGAGCAAAATTCAAGTCTAAAAAAAACCCCTTAAAAATCATCTCACTGCTCACACTCAATAACAGGAGAAAGGACATTTCTCTCTCCTTCTCTCAAAAAAAACAGAAAAGGAAAGTATTTTTTTAAGTTGAACGGGACAGGATCTCATTAATATAGGAACTATTTTACTTAAAAGAATTATTAACAGAATTATTCTACTGTTCAACCTAGATTAATCAAATCAAACATGATTGTGGGGGAAAGGAAGAAACTGACTTAAGAAATAGACATGAAGGGATTATAATCCACAGATATTTTTTAAGTAGCTGGCATACATTTGCCAAGGTAAATGTTTAAAATCAAGGCTTTTAAACCAGTGCTTGGAACCTCTTGGTAGATGTGACCAACCACAAGTGACTGACAAAAAAGGCAAATACAGTGTTAGAACACACAGATTTTACAATAGCCTGATTATCCTTCTCTTTGGATGATTGGCAGGACAGGCTACAAGAGCCACAGACTTTTTAGCCATTCTTGATTCCTCTTGCTATCAAAAGAAAGACAGTTTCAGCTGGGTCCTGGACTGCAGTCAATGTGGGAATCTGAGCTTTTTCCTTCTCACCCTTTATTGGGTTATGAGATTCAGCTAAAACCTTGCAATGAGGTGTCTCAGTTAGCATTGCTCTGAATGTAAAAGACAGTGCTGATAAAGAAAGATCCTATGTTGAAGGAGTGGACATGGTTATCTTCATCTCTAAAGCACTTCCAGAAAAGAGGAGAGGCTGGGAGGGTGTACTGCAGATATGCAGTTTAGAGTCCCATCTGGACAGGAGCAGAAATCTGGAGAAAACCTCACACCCAGCTCAGAAAATTACCCGAGCCTGGAAATATCTGTTTTAACAGAAACAAAGCATAAGAGACTGTGTGTCTTTCACGGACTGTGATTGGCACTGCAGTATTAGACAGACAACAACAGTGACTGCAAAATCATATCAATAGCCTGGTACAGTATCTCTGGTTTCCTACTACAGGGCTTTTCTAATATTTTGATGCCTTTATTGTTCTCTCATAGCACTCCTCCACGAAGCAATATAGCCAGCTGCAGATACTTATCCCAGCTGCAAACACAAACCTAGACAGGAATCAGCTTTTGATTTAAATGGCCCTAATTAATTTGAATCACTGTAAGACTACACACACCTGTGCCCATGGATGCCTTTTGCTGTGTTCTGGCCCTGGAAGTTCTGCAATGATTTCTCAATGGCTCAGTGCAGCAGCAGCTCCAGAGATATGGAAAGATCAGCATGTAAGTCTGTGTTCATCAGAACCCAACTTGAGAGATGTTTTAAGATTAATTTTCCCATTATCACCACATACCAAATATTAATGTAATAAACACTCATGGTTTTTTCAGTGTGCTTAAAATAATTTCTGATCAACAGATTACTGAACATACTTGGAATTTAGTACAAGCTAATTGCAAAGAAAAAAGAAAGTGGGAAAACAAGATTTTGTGTAGGGCATGTTTTAACTTTTTCCATTCAAAGACTGTCAGATTCTTTGACATATCTACAGGCTGGGATTTCAGCACACCTTAATATATATACACTACTCATAGATTTAGAATCACAAATTAACTCAGTAACACACTTTACAACAGTTAAGGTTAAATTTATTTTTATTTCTTTCACATAAATGCACACATCCAAGCACACAAAAAACCACCAGGCCATACATATGTGAAAACCTATACTGATCTTTCATCTTTAGCTCATCTCGAGGTGGGCTGGACTTCTATCATTCACATTTTTATATATTCTGAACGTGTTAAAACAAATCTGTCTATGTCAAAAAAGTGAATTCCAGGGACTTTATCTTTCCAGATGAGAAAGCTGCTCTGAGGTCTGATTGGAGCTATCTGAAATGAAAACACTGTAGGTGTATCCCACGTTAAATGTTCAGCTTGAAGCTAGCAGTTAAGCAGGTCACATTATTACATGCATAATAATATGATGAGCTGAAATGACAGAATGCCAGCTTCCCACCAAAAATTAAAGCAGCAAACACTGATTTCTTCCAAGGATACCAACTATAATTTGCACAGTGGCTTTGGGAAACGAAAGCATATGCTACACAGGCAAAAGGACATACCAATGGAAATATATGAGAACCCAGCTGGCTGGGGAATAAACCTGCTTCTCTGGTGTTCTCAAGTGCTACAAGGCCAAGCAAACTATCTGAAATACCACATCATGGTAAAGGAACACGCCAAGTTTTAAATGGTGCAGCAAGTATAAAGCTTAAGTAAGAATGGCAAAGTCTGTTTAAAACAATTAGGTTTAGCTCCTTTCACTGAAATAAAATTTCAGACTCTTGATTGGGTCTTGATACTTGCTAAAGAAAAAAAAGATATGTTTGATGCATTAGAAGATGACCTTTTGGGGAATCTTAGCACTCATTCCTTCCGTTTTACACTCATGTGTAGGACGTCACAAGGTTTATCAAGTTTTAAAAAGATGCAATTTAATTAGGTTAATATTTTATTTATGTTACAATTTCCCCCTAGTCATGTCTAACAGAGGTTCTGCTTACAATCTTGCCAAATACCAAAGAACAAATCAACAGAACCTAAATATACTTTTTAAAAAGATGTTATTTGGATAAAATTTACATTTGAAAGTCTAAATTTGCATTTCTCTCTATCCCCCCAAATATCAGCTTATTAAAAATAAAAGTTTCCAAGAGATCTTTTGGAAGCAAAACTTTTCTTTTATTTTTAGAATGATTTAAACACTTTTGCTGGTGCATGTTTTATATAATTTTGCTGCATTGCATCCTAATTTTAGTTATCATAGAACTGCAATTCTTTTTTCTTCCTGAAGTAGAAATGGGACATTGCTTGTAAACAAGCAATCCCAACAAAAGAAATACATTCTTACTAAAAGCTGAAAACAACCAAATCTCATAAAAAAGATTAGTCACCAATCAGAGGTCTTTCTGCATCACATACATGACTGTTAATTGGAGCAAAAAATCACCCCCAAAATCCGCATAAATCTACTCTTGTACATAGTTGTAGTACTTAGTGCTGATTCTCAAATGTGAATCTCAGGTGTTCCAGTCCTGTCATGCTGCCACAGGCCTTCATCCTGTGGCTACTGGATGTAATACTTTAAGGAAAGGATTTGCTTTCCAGCAAAAGACAGAGAATATTCCAGGCCCATTGAAATCTGAGTAAAAGAGGGTAGCAAAATGTTTTCTATGCTCCTAAGAAACTAACACACATTGGCCCCTTAGATGGTCTTCCATGTTGTCTATGTATCCATCACTATTGCAAGTAGTAGGGTAGATATTGTTATAAAATAATGTATTACATGATAGTTTTGGCACTTTATTGGTCAAATATAAACAAGAAAACCGTGTTTTATTTTACTCACAGTAAACAAAGAAAATGACATTTGATGTCTTGTGTTTTTGCAACAACTAAAATACACAGTAACCAAAATTCAACAGGAAGACCAAGTGGACAGCCCACACGCTTCTTTGTTGCTCTCAGAACAGAGCTCTTTGATATGCCAAACTTCTTTGCTCTCTGTTGTGGGCCCCTAGGTGACCAGGATCCCGTTTTCATCTCACACATCCCTGATCTAAAGCACTGAAAAACTGTCATGTCTGGTTTCTGCCAAACCACAGGGAAAAGCAAGCTCCAACCTCAAGCATTTCCTTGGAAAATACCATGCCAAAGATCAGTCTCTGTCAGCAGAAGCACTGCAGCTTTCACTATTTTTTTTCACTGGCACAGAAGTGTTGTCCTGTAGCAGAATCCTGCACTATTCAGAAAGTTATGTGTCACAATGCTCACCCTGGCTGTATTTATGTCCCTGTTAGGTCATCCACAGATGTTGCCCACTGAGGGTACCCCAGCCTGGGTGCTGTGTGTACACCCACTGCACAGCCAAGTCCAGAGGTAAGCACAGCGCAAAGTGGCACCCTGAGGGGGGGCTTCCTAGCATAAACCAGATTTTTAGTCCTGCCAATGTTCTTTTACCACTCCTCCTTGAGACGCTGCTGTCTCCTTCTCTTTCTCCTTTTCTGTTCAAAGGACAATCATGGGCAGTCACAGTCTGCATGGGAGCTTCTCTGACAAGTACCTTCTTGAACATTAAATAGAACAAGACCAAGAACAAGCCCTAGAACAAGACTTGATTTCCTCCTCCAAAGGGATGAGTTGTTGTGAACACTGTGGTTGTCTCCAGCCATGCCAGACAGGATACATCAGAGCACATTTTGTCCAGAATACACTTGAAAGTAACACAGACACCAGTGCAAAACTTCCAGAGCTCCTTTCTGCCCTACTGTACACTAAGGGGACACTCCAGAGGGATTGCCAAGGGAAAATAGGTTTAACTGCTTGGTAAGTTGATTGCAGATCTGCTGCCAGAAGCACTGTAATGAGACAAATAGGCACAGCTATTTTATCCTCTCTGGCTCGCTTTTTAATTTGTGGATTCTCAGATGGGTTGCTAATTTCTGCTCTGGTTTTCATCTTCCAGGAGCTCTCTAGATACAGCATCATGCACACCTCTTTGCAATATCCTCATTTGTAATGTAATCAGAGCAAGGGTAACTGCAGTGAAGTTCACACATAACAGAAATGCCTGCACCTGTTCTAAATGCAAGTGAAAAAAAATAGCTTGGTTGACAAGAAGCTACACATGACCCAGCAATGTGTGTTTGCAGCCCAGAAAGCCAACTGTGTCCTGGGCTGCATCCCAAGCAGTGCAGCCAGCAGGACAAGGGAGGTGATTCTGTCCTTCTACTTTGCTCCAGTGAGACGCCCCACATGCAGTTCTGGGTCCTCAACATAGGAAGGACGTGGACCTGTGGAGCAAGTCCAGAGATGAGACAAATCCAGAGATTAGAGGGATGGAGCACCTCTCCTGAGAAGAAAAGCTGAGGGGGTTGGGGTTGCTCATCCTGGAGAAGAGAAGGCTCTGGGAAACCTTACAGCATTTTCCAGGTTACAGGAGTGCTGGACATGGACTTTACATGAGAGCGTGTAGTGATAGGACAAGGGGGGATGGCTTTAACTGAAAGAGAGTAAGTTCAGACTAGGTGTAAGAAAGAAATTCAGTACCACGAGGATGGTGAGGCAATGCGACAGGTTTTTCAGAGAAGCTGTGAATGCCCCATCCCTGGAAGTGTTCAAGGCCATTTGGACGGGGCTTTGAGCAACCTGGTAGAAGGTGTTGGAATGAGATGATCTTTAAGGTCCCTTCCAACCAGAACCATTCTATGATTCTATTAATCTGACTGGGGCTGCTTTGCAAATCAACGATTCCTGCCTGTGCTCAAGCAAGGTTCTCAAATCAGGAGTATTTCTTCTCATTTCATCCTTTCTTTCTTAAGATATCATTTATTCTTGGTCTTTATGCACCAGGCTCAGGTTGAGATTTCTTCCTGGACTGTTCTAGCCATCTTCTTGAACTTCCACAGGCGTTTTGCAAACCATGCTGATCTGCAGGGCTAAAGAGAGGGAAAATTTAACTACTTATGTCCTTCTATCTATGTAAATAAGCTAGGACATACACTTTACCTTCCTTCTCCTATCCCTACCAATTTGCAATGTCTGGATCCTCCATTAAATGTCTCATAATTTCCATATGGATAATATTTTGCACAAATGAGTTTAGTACTGAAAATTTAAACTGTCACAGAGAAAAGATGAAATTGTGAAAGCAAAGGAAAAAAAGCAGACTCAGAGCTATGAACTGGGATATTGTCTGGTCTCAAACACAGTGATAAAAAGGCAACTTATCTTTCCCTTCCTCAGGATATGAGAAACATTGCTTCCAATTAAGTATGCAGCATATGTAGCAATCAAAATTATGGAGGTGACCAGGTGATTCCTCCCCTCACTCACTCCAACATAAATCTGGTTTTGTGTCCTGGAAGGGACTGCTGTGAGTCTGTGCTGGAAAAACTAAGAATAGAGTTTGAACCACTGCCATAAGAAGAAGTAAAGAACCAAACAGAGCATTATTAAAATGTCAGTGTTCATTTCTGTTCTTAATAGCTATGTACAACACCCCTGCTCCTTCACAAAAAGGAGCTGGAAGGTCACTGTCATTTCTGGTCTTGAAGACATCTGTCACTCATTTCCAGCCTCTTCTGATATTTGACAGTATGGACCTGCCTGGAGCACAGCAAGAATAAAGGATGACACAGCTCACTGAGCAAAATTTCATTAACAATTTTCCTCCTACTCAAATAAGAGTTCACCCCTGACCCTAAAATGTAGAGTTTGCTACAGAAGAGGCACTTGCGAGGGCTTCAGTTAATGCAATCCAGCCTTTGAAAAAGCCAGGTCTCTGTCTTGGAGGAATGCTTGAATTTATAACAATCTTTGATAAAATACTACATAATCTGTAAGAGAAGAAATGGGCTGCTTCAGCAGAGTAGGTCATGTATTTCATTGTCTAGTCTGATCTGAGTTTATTGCACCAAGTGAAGCTAAAAGCATGGGTTTTCAATGAAAACCACTGCATATCTTATCAGCTATATTTGTGTGTTCATACATCATAATTAATACTCAAAATTTACAGATTAGATTCTATGTTTCATTTGGATGAAAGAAGAAACTCCATTTACAGTTTAATTACTAGCTTGTCCAGGATATTGTGTTGCAGTAAAAACTGATACTTTTCGTTTTACTATAACATGACCTCTTCAAATGCTACAGTTGGTACCTGGCTTGACACGTGACACAGATTTTTCTTCATGACAAGCAGTGTTGCCCGGGTAAAGCATCTTCTAGATTCATCAAAATTGTTTGTATTTTAAGAACTATATATTACTGTCTATATAGCCTAATGCATGATGTGTTATCATAACATGCGACACGATAATTGAGGTTTCATACTTTTATTAAAGACATAGCATGAGGTTTCAGTTGGGTGAAATCATGACACTCATCCAAACCCATAAATATTTGATTGAAAAAACCTTAACATTTCTACATTTGGGGAAATTTTGGTTTTTAACTTCATGGATTAAACCAACCTCTAATATTAAATGTCACTACTTGCAAAGGTAATGTATTCTATTCCACCTGCCCAGACACAAACTAAGATTATTTTAAAGCATTGATGTGACAAAGAATGTTGTACCAGCAGACAGTGCTCTTTTGTACAGTGAAACATGTCCAGAAGACAAAGTCCTATCACAATAGCTTTAGAGTTTCTACTCTAAAAAAAGATTTATTTCTGTGATGGTCTAACCTGTTCTACAGAAGCATTTCATAGAATCATAGAATATCCCAAGTTGGAACAGATCCATCAAAATTATCAAAGTCCAACTCCTGGCCCTGCTCAGAACGATCCTCAAAAGTCACACCATGTATCTGCATTGTCCAAACACTTCTTGAACTCTGTCAGGCTTGGTGCTGTGACCACTTCCCTGGGGAGCCTGTTCCAGTGCCCAACCACCCTCTGGGTAAAGAACCTTTTTCTAACATCCAACACAAACCTCCTTTGATACAACTTCAGGCTATTCCCTCAGGTTATGTCACTGTTCACCACAGAGAAGAGATCAGTGCCTGCCCCTCCTCTTCCCCTCATGAGGAAGTTGTAACTGCAATGAGGTCTCCCCTCAGTCTCCTGTTCTCCAGGCTTGGAGAAGAGACAAAGTGACCTCAACCACTCCTCATACAGCTTCCCCTCAAGGCCGTTCACCATGTCTGTTGCCTTCCTTTGGATGCTCTCTAACAGCTTTGTACCCTTCTTTTATTGTGGCACCCAGAACTGCCCCCAGGACTCACGGTGAGGCTGCCCCAGTGCAGAGCAGAGCGGGACAATCCCCTCCCTTGCCCGCCTGGTGATGTTGTGCCTGATGCACCCCAGGACACGGCTGGCCCACCTGGCTGCCAGGGCACTGCTGACTCACGTTCAACTTTCCATCAGCAAAGAACCCCAGGTCCCTTTCCACAGCACTGGTCTCCAGCCTCTTGTTTACCAGTCAGTACACACTTCCATATCCTAGGTGCAGAATCTGGCACTTGTCTGTGTCAAACTTCATACAGTTGATGATTGCCCAGTCCTCTGATCTGTCAAAGTCTCTCTGCAGGGCCTCCCAGCCTTTGAGGGAGTTAACAACTCCTCTTAATTTTGTATCATCTGCAAACTTAGTGCACCTTTGAGTTCTGCATCCAAGTCATTTATGAAGATGTTGAAAAGCACAGGGCTGATGACGAAGCCCTGTGAAAAACACTAGTGACAGGTCACCAGTCTGATGTCATCCGATTCACTGTAACCCTTGGTGCCTGACCCATGAGCCAGCTGCTCACCCACCACATGATGTGTTTATCCAGCTGTGGGATGCACATTTTGTCCAGAAGGATACAGTAAGAGACAGTATTGAAAGCTTTTCTGAAATCTAAAAAAATTGTATCTACTGGCTTCTGTTGATCAGACAGGTGGCTTACCTTGTCATAAAAAGAAATCAGGTTTGACAAGCAAGACTTTCCTCATGAAGCCGTTCTGGCTGTGAGCAACGACTGCGCTGTCCTTCAGATGTTTTTCAATACCTCACAGGTATTCCTTCTGGCAGGAAGGGGTAATATCAAACCTTTCTTGAGAGAAAAAGTGAAAGAAAGCTTAGTATTACTTTAATATTTGGTTTAAATTTAAAATACAGTCTAAAGACAGTTGTGGTGTGGGAGTGTGGTCATTTTAAGCAAGTACTGTCTTATGTTGTTCTGGTTTGTAATGTTCTTAGTAACTGAGAGGAGAGAGCTGTGACTGATAAATAATCAATATCTGCAAGACCATATAAATAAAGCAGAATATTAAGATGAAAGAACTCAAGAATCAAAAGAGATTTTGATACAATTCCCAAGCAATTAGATATTTCCTTTGTTGACAGACCTTTTTTAAAAATCTATCATCATCTTTCTAACCAATACTTACAGTTATTAGGAACTGCTCCAGCAGCAAGCAGCTGAAAGAATCTGACACCAGGTTTGGCTTCTCTTATTGTTGTTTCTAAATATTAGAGATAAGGATATCAATTTAATTTTAAATTTCTGTTCTTTCAATAAAGAATATATTAATGAAGACAGTGCATAGGAGTCTTAAAGTATGAGATAAGGCTGTATGGGGGAGATCTGTTCAATGTGGGCGACCTGTCTCCCATATTCAGTTCTTATACTTCATCTTTTAATTTATTCAGAACGCCTTTGCAATTCACACCCTCTGATCTTCTCTTGTATAAATCACACTGGCCTTCCTTATTCCTTTGGTAACATCATACTGGTACCTACCATGAGGTGCCCAGAAATGAGACAATAGTGCATCTTCACATTTTATCACCTCAATGCACTGCACAAGATTAGAACTTCGGATTAAAACTTAGCCAAATGAGTGTAAAAGCCAACAGCTGCAGGGCTTATATTTCTCTTGCCCTAGTAAATAGGGCTTAGGAAAGCTTTGAACTCCACAGAGACAGATAAAGAATGTAAAGGAGCACATTATGAAAAGCAGATCTCTAAAAAGTTACAAAAAGGGTATCAGTACAGTTACACCAAGTCTCTTTTTCCTTAAACAATATTTATAGAGAATATAGAATCATTACTTTCCCTCCATCTTTAACCAAAATGTCTGCAGTCTTAAAAATAGTGAGGGCACGTATATAGTTTCTTCGACCTAGCCTAAAAAATTAAATCTGCAGCTCTGAATGTGGGTTAAATTCTCGACCACTTCCAAGGAGACAGTAGTTGTGTTCCTCTGGCTGCTGGTCACTTTTTGTTTCTGACCAGAAGGTTGATGAGCACTTCTCAATGCCTGTCTGCAGCCTCCACTCTAGATTTACTGCTCCATTACAGACTGTAACTTCAATACCCATTGCATTTAGGGAGACTGGTAAACTACAAAACTGGCTCTTAATTGCATTAGCCAGCAAAAGGGAAGCCTTTGGAAGAGTGGCTTAGAAAGAATTTGGATCCAGAACATTCTTATAGGACTCCCTGCCTCCCATATTGTCCTCTGTCTTTTCTCCTATTTACTGGGTTTTTAAAGCTTATTGTTTACCTGGGAAGAGAATCCAGTCATAACCATGAAATACAAGTAATCATCAATGTTTGCCAATAACCAAAGGGTAGTAAATAAAGTATTAGCTGCTGAACATCAGTTACTAAATGCCTGGAGAGTGGCAAGTCTGGCTGTATGTATTCCTTTTCTCCCCTGCTGTCATTTATGTCAATCTTGAATAGATTCTGTTTTAGTATGCAGTGGATTACACCCAGAGCTTATGGATATGAATATGGGTTGCTTGATTTGCTCTCTCTGATCATGCTCCAGTGGTATTAACACTTGGGGTCAATCTGGATTATCCCATGTTTAAAAGATGGCAATTAAACACTTCAATTCTTAATTTCTGAGAATTTCTTCTTGCTTATATGAAGAGCTAAAGGAATTGCTCATGCAGACTTACTTTGCCAATTTCTGGTTTTGGTGGCCTGGGTAGTGGTAAGGGGAAAAAGAAATAAGACTGTTGCACAATTATTCTCCCTTGGATCTGAACAAGTTCCAACGAACCTTTTTAAAGGTTGAATGGGTGATTTCACTTTTCAGAGACATTTTCTCCTTCTGTGTTGAGACTCCACAGTCAAAATTAGATAAGATGCAAACCTAAAGGAAAGTCTGGAGTTCAAATTTTACCAGTTTTTTGTTTAGAAAAGAGCCTGGTTTGTCATCACAGGAGGTAAGGGTGACTGCATGTGAAACCGTCTGGGATACCACCAAGTGAGAAGGAACTTGGGACCCACTTCCAAGCTGGAAGAAAAATGCAAAGAAAAGCAGAAGGCTATCTTTAGCATGCCAAGTACATTAGATGAGAAGATGAGATCATCCGAAAGGTAAAGGAGACTTTCCTCTAAAATATATGTCTCTGATGTCATGAAGTAGCTGGTGTGAAAACTTGCTCGATATGTAGTAGCTCAGATATTTTTGCTCACTATTTATTTTTATCCTCAGTATGTTAACTAGGAAGACAGTGTCAGAACTACACAAAATGAAGACACTTCGAGTAAGAAAAAATATCTTGAAAATGTATAGAAATTATTGTGAGAAAGACTTTATTTAAAATATTGATAAATCCCCTTTCTAAATACACTGGTTTAGAACCCAGACAGGTCTAATCAGGACTGAATACAGCAGCTTCAAGGGCCTTGACAAAGTGGGTGGAGGACAAATGAAAACAAAATTCCTGCTTCGACTCAGTGTGTGTGACCTTTCCTAGGACCAGGCTATGAATTCCAAGTTTGACCATAGTTTTCTGCGCTTTTTTGAAGGCAGGGATTTTTATCTATAGGAAGAACTTTATGATATAACTAAGGGGAACAGAATACATATTTTCTCTCTATTAAGAACAACAAAAATCAATGATTTTAAAGATTACATTATTCTTTTCTCAAGTGAAAAAATGGGTGACCTGATAGCAGCTACGTCGGTACTGATGCTAAATTTAGCTTCCAAAATTTGTTTCCCGAACTCTCTGACAGCATGCAAGAAATACAAACTACTCAAGGTTGAAAATAGCCTAGACCACATAATCATAAAATTCCAAGAGGCCATAGTGCCTACAAGTATCCTTAGCCATGAAGGTGTTAATCAGTGTATATACTGTCTCATCTGCATCTAAGAAGCACTGCAATTAAAATTAGAACTTTTATGTCTGATCCCCAGCTTGCTGCTATTCAAAGCTCCTATCTGCATACACTGGGGATGGAAAAGGCCTTTTGAAAGTAAATAATTGGAAAAATTAGAGGGATTTTCGAAGATTGCAGAGCTTCCCTTTAGGACCAGTCCAGGAGCCCTGTCCTTCTGTCAAAGTACAAATTACCCCCATATGGTGATGTCCGTTCTCTCAACTGTAATTTATTCATTATGCAGAGTGCCGAACACCAAATGGTGAAAGCACGGCAGCAGAACAATGAAACAGGCTTGGGAAGCTAATAAGTGTCCAATCAATGAGAACCTAATGAACTATAACATGTAATACTTTATAAGGGATTCAAATTAAAAAGGGGAAAGAAATCAACAATGATGCAATATCAATTTACTTATTCCAAGTCTAATCAAATGAAATAAGCATCATTCTCCAAAAATACAGTCATAACTGACATTTGGGGAGGGGGAATGAGTGGAAGATAGGATCAAGCCAAAATTCCTTTAAGAACATAATTAGTACTAACCAACTGTCCCTAGTTAATGTAAGCTCTTTGCACCAAACTCTTCTGGTGAGACAGTAAAAATCTGTAGGGACTTTTTTCCAGTACACAACCTTTTCCCCTCTGTCCCCAAAGCCTTATTTTACTGACAGTTCCATTACCACTTTTGCACAAAAAAAAAAAAAAAAAAAAAAAAAAAAAAATCTGAATCTGATTCTGCACAAATGATAATAATTAATAGATCATGGACGAGGTAATCCCAGGAAGGTGTTCTGTCTTTCCTAAGCAGCCAATAGGCAGAACATCTTCTGGATAGAGCTGTTTTCATTTAAATGCTGGCAAGGAAGCTATTAACTCCTTCCCCAAAATGAGGAGGTGACGGCAGAGATCCAGGTATCCTGTCTGACAGAGCACTTCAATGGCTTTTGCGTCTGCTGGGCTGCTCAGTCAAGAATCTCTGTTCTTCAGTCTTCTTCCACTGAGACACCCATCTTTAAATGAGAAATTTCAATTAATGTGTCCCTGAGTTATTGTTTCTGTGTATTTTTTTTTTTTTTAAAAAAGCCTGTTGTGGGCTTCTTTGTGGTCCTTGTTGGTTTAGGATTTTTTTATATTTTAAGTACCCTTAATCCATCTTATATTGGCTTCTGTTGCCTTCCCTGACAGAAAAGGTGCCAACAAGATGGTTCATTCTTGACTCAGCCAGCTACACATATTAGCAATTCTCTCAGCAGTTGCCAAGTATAACGGTACATCCTCCTCTTTGAGAGTGGCTGTAGTTTTCTTTTTCCACAGCAGTTGACATTAAGTGTCTTCTGTGTTTCCTGCTGCTCCTGTTCACATGTGACAGTGGTTAGTGTCAGCTTCACTATCTCTCCATTTTTTCTTCTGTGTGAGTCTCTTGCCTCTTATAATTTTCTCCATTAAAAAGAATAAAATAAATCCCTATTTTTTCTATAATTCTGTGCTTAAATTTGATGAAAGGCATTTTGGTCTCTGGACTTCTTCTTCCAGCTCTACCACTGATATTGTGGCCTTTTGCACCAGTCACAGGAATGAAGTCTCAGGGTTGCATTGCAGGAGCCTTTTCTGTGGCACAGCGCTGTTTATGAAAGCAAAAACCCAAATTTTGTGTGACTTCAAACACATGGTCATAAAAGGTTTTGATGCTGTCCATCCTCAGGTGGGCAGGCAAGCACTGTTTATAATAGTCATGCACTTCTTGAGAGTTTTCTTATCCTGTGTTAGTACAAAGCCAATAGCAAATGACCCCTGTGCAATTCTCATAGCTGCAATGTGTCTGTGTCCTTTTCTTCAGGACCACAGTCACTGGAGTAGAAAACTTCTGGGAACTAGAAGTAATCCTCTGTGTTGTAAGACAAACCTCTCCTTTATCAGTGAAAGGAGACAAAAAATGGATATTGTATGCATCCACCTGGACAGCCATTCAAACAGATGTGTTCAAAGGGTCTCAGCATATCAGGAACACTGGACATAACCGAAATGTTCAAATGACTTAAAAGATTGGCTAAGGAGCTCAATTCAGTGAAATGTCCAGCAGCCTAAGAAAGACTTTTGAGAAATCTAATCAAGTCTTTCAGTCTTTCTCAGCCTGTATCATATTCACACAGAAGTAAGACGAAAGGATGTAAATGCATAAAAAATGCATCAAATTGGAGTCTGACTGTAAGGAGCAAGTTTGTTTCGTCTTTTGTTGTTGTTGTTTGTTTGTTTTTTTAATTTCTGTGTTATTTTTTGGCTCACAGATCTTTCTTTTTCTTTCTCACACCTCACACTTTAGCATGACAGCCTAAAAGCAATTGCTACAAAGATTATATTAACAAAACTCACTCAGCACTGCAGGTGCAGTAAAACAAAAATGAAAATGAAACTAACAAAATTCAGAAGAAAAAACCCAAAACATGACAAAACTGCTTTGTTTCCCAAATTACCATCATGCAGCACAGATGTGGAAAAGCAGTGAACAGCTATTGCAGTGCAGATGATACAGAAAAGCTCTCATTAGAACAATGTAAGCAGTACTCCCATACTCAGAATGTGAGCTGTCAGTGGGAATTAATGTCCATCAGTTCTTCCTCATCCCGGTGTTTCACTACTGGGCTGACCCAGAAGGTGCACTCATGAGGTCAAGTGGGAAGACAAAGCACAGAAGATTGTAACATATCCAGTTTAAAGAGGGCTTTATCAAACTAAGTTGTCATTTTTAACTGCCCTTCAGGGACTGTAGAGGAATCTCACTCCCTTTTTAGTGAATGGAAGCTTAGCCTGTAACATTAGAAACAGAATAAGTTCTTCTGACTGTTTGACTGTGCTCTTTTTTTTCTCTATTACTATTATTACTCTTTTAAAGTGTGCCACAGCATACAGGGTTAACGGTACAAAATCTCCACATAATGCGATAAAACTGATACTGAAATAGTGTCCCCTTACTGTAGGAGGAATCTGCAATCAGGACTTCCAAGCACATGCAAAAAATAACTCTTGGATCAGTCTTCTTGTCTTCCAGTAGACTTGGCAAGAAAGACAAGCCATATGTGAAGCCAGCCATATATCAGTTATGTGGTCTTAGATATTTGCAATAAAACAAAGGACTTTGCTGTCAGCCCTCCTGATTTCATGAAGCCTTTACAGCTCACAGCAATGTCCTTTATCAAAAGCCACAAAGTTATCCTTAGACATGTGCATTTCTTAGAGAAAATATTCTCTGAAATAGCTATTTATGATTAATTCCATCAGGGAAAGGGGAAGACATGAAAGGACCTAATACAGTCAGTTTCAGCCATGCTGAATGCATCTAGATATAACGAGTGTAAAAGCAATTAATAAGAAAAGCAGCAATACTGAGGGGCTGGGGGAGAGTGGAGGAATTAAAGTACACATGCACAAGACAGTAAGACCAAGAAGAAAATCTTTGTGACAGTGATGTGGATGTCCTGGTAAATTAAGTGGAACTAAGACTTCATCCCCGAATTCCTCCTGGCCATTTATTTAGACATTATTAACTGGCAGTTTCATACAGGGATTGTGTTAGGAGTGGGTTCAAAGAAAGAATTTTATAACAGTGCTTCTTTTCCCAGCTAATTCTGGGTGGACAGCCTGCACACAAGGAACCAAAAGGAAGGCTGGGGAATAGTTCAGGGTGAGCCATGAAGTGAGGTCAGGAGCTAATGAATAGCTCACACCCCAGACGTGCAAAATCATGTGGATGTGAACGGCCCTATGTGTGTGATTACTCACATATGTGGAGTTCAGTGTGTGCTCAGGCTCAGGAAGAGAACTAGTAGTTTTATTTGATGTAGTGGTAAAAGGAGTCAGGGAAGGGATTTTAAAAGTGAAGTGAGGTGATTATGGCAGTGTTTTTCCAAACTAGCCTTAAAGAAAAGACTTAAGAGAAAGGAACTGTTACAAAAATAAAAGGGTTTATTATACAAAGCAGCAATGGCTTTGGCAAAAAGTTTGTGTGAATTTCAAGACTATAATGACAAATGCTGATTTTTTAGTCAAGTATTATTAACTATTACATTATAAACAACAGCAAAACCCAAGTGGACAGATTAACATTTCTGTTCACTTTGAATTACTTTTTTGTAGTGTACTTTTTGTGCACACCCTAAGTTTTTAAATTGCTTGAGCTTTCTAGGACCAATTCAGTGAGGCAGTTCAGCTTACTCTGTGTTTTGTCTCACTGGAATTAGTGGCTTACAATGAAGTATGTGCTTAAGGACCTTGCCATGTCATGCAGGTTGTCTATTTTTTTTTTTCCTTTATAAAATTTAAGAAGGAAAAAGCCCTAAAATTGACTCCCATCCCATCCTAATTTTTTATCCCTCTATATGTCTATATATGACATCTTTGAAAATAATGTCTTTAATCAGATTATGGATTCAGATACCAGTGCAGATATTTGCTTAACAATAAGTATCTCTTACTAATGTCCTGCTTAATATTATGCTGTTTCTGTGGACTCAGCACATAAAGCCTAAGGGCTCTTACAGGGATACTGCTACTGCTAAGTTTAAAATTTATATCTATAGACAGGGTAACAAATTCTATTATACAAATATTTGAAGCTACCACAAGGAGAGGAATACTATAAATTAATCCTTCACTCAGAAGTTGCACTTGCAGTTCTTTTCAGTTAATTTTCATTATTTTACCACTGGGGAACAGTTTCAAGGAATTATTACACTAACCACAATATTAAAAATGAGCCCTGGAAGCCTACCCCCACCTCAATAAATATCATTTAACATTCATTGTTGTAGAAATATGTAACAAAAAAGACAAGAGAGTTTTTCTTTTTTTATTTCTCATGAAGGTATGAAAATATTAGCAAATGTTCAGATCTCCACTACTCAAAATATTATGGGTCAGATCCAAGCAGAGTGGAGAGGTCAGTGCTCCATCATCACAACTTTAAATCATTATGGGCTGTAGGGCATAATAGTCTGTGAGGAGGCTTGGTTAAAAGATGGGAAGGAAACCTGGAAAAGGTTAATCATGGCACACACAGCACTTGACAGCTCCTTTTCAATCTGATTCAGCTCAGCTGTGAATGCCGTTGTGTCCTCAGCACAAAGATGCTCCTCCCTGCTACACTACTTTCTGTTACCCCAAGGCTGGGGCATGGTTTGCCCACAAGAATGCATCCCAAATCCAAGTGCCTTGTGTTTTCCAAAGGGTGCACCTGTTTTGCTGTGGATCAGGTCTTTAGAGCTTCCTGTCTGAAACCTTAACACCCAGGAACTTGTTTTGACAGCTTGGGTTGTGTTTGTTTGGAAGCCCAAGGACTTTTTTCTTGGCCGGGGGAGAGGTAGGATAGGGGAAGAAGCACAAACAAAGCAAAAACTTAAGCCTGTGACTAATTGGCTGAAAGGATGTGAGCAATTCCGATCCACTTAATTGAACGTGGGCTCAAATTAAAAAGAGCAATTGCCTTCAAAACCTTGCATTGCAGATTGCTGGCCTCTTCTAAACATTAAGTGAAATCCTTCAAGCACATGTGTCAGTGGTATTGCTTTCAAGAGCCCAAATATCCTGTTGTATACATTTACATTCAGAGAACTTCATTATAGAAGAGATCAGTCTGCATTATATTGATGGTTTTATTCACAAGATGAATTTTCTTGAAAAAGGTGTTCTGATTTTGGCTGGAAATTTCAAATAATGACCATGCCTTCTAACTGCTGGCAGCTTTCCAAAGATTTCCTGATCAGAAGACCTGAAAATAGTACTTTATTGTTTGATGTAAAAATAACTAGCTTTTGTATTTGAAGCCAAGGCTGTATATTTTTACACACATTTTCCACTGATTTTGGGAAGAGCTTTTGTCGAGCAAAGCCATACCTGCATTAAACACGAATAACTAAGGAGCTGAGAGTCAAGGAATTCACCCATGAAAATACAGAGCTCAGTTATGAGGCCTTTTTAAATAAAAATCTTGAATTAAATTGTTTTGTCTACACACTGACATTGCCATTTATTCTTTACATCAAAGAAACACCCACAACTTCTAACCTCATTGTGCTATGCACAAAAACACAGAACAAAAGAATTGTCCTACCTCTCAAAATACTTCGCTGCAAGAGCAACAAAGACCCTTTGTTTGCTATTTAAGCAAGATTGGTGGACATCATCTCTGAGCAGAAGCTCTGAGAATCAGCCTTTTCTATCCTTTTCCAAACATGTATATGCATATTTTCACTTGAGTCTGCTACAGCAAAAGTACTCTTAAAGAAAAGAACCAAGCAGAGCAAAAGGAAAATATTACTTTATATTAATAACAAATGGAGTGCACAATGCATTCCACATACAAAGGTTACCCATTTGTGGAGCTGGAAGCCAAGGGCATTTTAAAACTTAAAGATCCCTTAAATATACATATTGGTTTAAGTACAAGGCAAATATTCTTAGCTCAGCAGGTAGTTGGTATCTAAATCACATTCAGACTTCACATAAATACACATGTCAAAGCATTTATCTAGTAATAAAAAAACAACTCTTAAGGAATGCAGTTCAGATAGGGAGGTGTCAGTTATTTTGCACATTTCCTATTTCCAGCTCATTAGTTTCAGCTTTTGACAGGGGTGGAGCTGAAAGAAATCCTGTAGAGGTTTTTCTCTCCTCCCAATTTCACATGAATAAACAGAGGGAGGGAGTCCCCTGCCTGTCTGCCAGGCTCTTATCTATCATATTTAGATGCTAGATGCTGTCAGATTTTAGATAGTGATGCCTGTAGGTATTGCCAGTTACTGGGAAATTAAACCTGAAATAGAAGGTAGTCCTTTCCTTTCCCAAACTGACTTTGCTTTAGGAGCAGGTTTGGACATCCTTCAAAAATGTTGATGTCCAGACAAAGGTGACAGGATTATATTTCTGTCATTCATTACTTGCACCTGATTTTCTGTTTTCTCACGCTGTCCTTGGTGTCTCAGCAGCACTCCATCTGCATATTTTCTTTCACCTACATTCTTACATTCCTCTCAAATCCAGATTCTCCCACTCCAGAAGTGGTAGGTGTAGATTTACACTGCTGATTTCTGTTTAAACTCTCCTCATGTAAGATACCTCCTTGAGCATTAGAAATTCTTAGAAATTCTGTGTTTTCATTATTTGACCAAATTTTCCTTCATTTCCCCCAAAATATATTTCAGAAAATGAAGATGTTCCTCTAGGGACAAGAGGCAGTGAACATAGGAGAGATTTCTATACAATTCTAATTCCTGGAAAATATCCCTATGATCACTAACAATGAGGTTAGCAATTACCACCCTCGTGCCGGAAGTGACACCCCTGTAAGCTGCCATAAAATAACAATGTGGTCACACTTTTCCCTCCCAGAGGTAAAGCACACCCAACCATCAGGAACTGCAAAATGGAAGTTTGTGTGCGCCCAAGTGCTGTGTTTCAGCTGAAGGTTGGTAACTCCCACCTGATGGAGGTAACTCCTTAAGATGATCTGACTGCCATCACCCCAGCACAGTTTAAACACTTCGGTGTAGTCTTTAAGTGATGTAGTTCAAAATATACCCACCTGGCTTATTCTTTCTTTCCAAATCTTACCTGCATAGGTTCTGTCCTGATTTGTTTTTAGTAGAATCCTTTAACATAACCCCTAAAACTAAAATAAAATGTATGTACATATTTATGTGTGCACATCTTCATGTGGATATTTATGTGTAGGCATCTGTGTGTTTGGGTTACAGAGGGTAAAGACAGAATCTTTTCAAAGATGCCCCTTTCAATTTGAGAGATCTCAAATGTTACCATACACAAGTAGGAACATCCACACCTTTGGAAAAACTCGATGCAGATCTTGAGGTGCTTTTACTGGACTATACATGAAATACTGCAGCAAAAGGACTTTCATTTGAGGATCAGCTGGAGCTTCAGTTTGGTTCCTATGGCCTTCCAGACTTGTTCATGTAATTCTGCTCCTGAAGTTTGCATGTTTCTGAAAAGAAGATTATGACTTCTTTTAAAACCTCTCAGCACATAGGGATATAGATGTAACAAATGATATTTGTCACTAATTTGTAGGATGAGACTTCAGTCTGCAGTTGTAAACAGCAGCAACAAAGGCAACAGCCTGCATAATTTTTCTCTCAGGCTCAAATCTCAAATTTGTTGTGTGGCACCATCATAAAGAGGTGTAACTTCCAACCAATTTTTTGAGCAATTACTAAGCATGCCAGTGCTGCAGATCTGGAGATGCTCCATGACTTTTCTCTTTCACACACTCAGGAGATCAGGAGTCTGCCCATTGTGGCTGATGAGGCATTTTAGCGTGCATGAATGCAGAAACAGACCCAAAAGTAGATCTGTTCTTATGAATGAAAAGTTTTGGTGATGTAAATTTCTCTTTACTTTAGAGTAGAGCATAGACAGAAGCTCATCAGTCACACAAGATTATCATTAGGGACTATTCACAAGGTCATGCAGTGATAGGACAGGGAGAAATGGCTTTTAACTGAAAGAGGGTAGATTTGGGTTAGAAATAGGAAAGAAATCCCTCACTATGAGAGTGGTGAGGCAACAGCACAAGTTTCCCAGGGAAGCTGTGGATGTCCCATCTCTGGAAGTGTTGAAGGCCAGCACGGATGGGGCTTTGAGCAACCTGGGCTAGTGGAATGGGGAATTCCTGCCTGTGGAATGGGGATTGGAACAAGATGATGAATACTAAAAACAAAGTTGGATACATAAATTATTTGGTGCCTTCCTTGTTTTGAATTTTCAACTGTACTGCTCAGATTGGGAAACTAACAGTAGCTAATAGGAGAGTAAGTCACCCACATTACTAAAATTTAGTTTAGAGCCCATGAGACAGCAAGATGAGCCATGTCTCTTAGGTGTTTGAATACTGAGTTGGATGAAGATGCTGACCTAACAGTAGCAGAAATATAATCCTGCCACTGTTGATCATTTTTCACAAATTCCCAGTTGGTTGTTTGACATGCAACTGGAAAGAGTTATTGTTTTTCTCCATTTTTTTTTCCTTCTCTGTTAGCCAAAACAGCAAAACCATAGCATCAGTGTTGTTTGAAAATATATTTATGTTTGTTTTCCCTATAAAAAGAGATAATAATGTTATGTTCCAATAATATTAAGTTGCAATGTTATTTGCAAGATTGCAGAGCTTTTAATTTTCTGATTATTTCCACAGTGGGAGTTTCAGCTCAATTTCTACCAAGACACTTCTATCTGTTTCGGTTATTTTTTTATTACAGCTAGAAGCAACAATAATTGCCTTTAGTGTATGAAAACATGACTGAGGAGACAATTGTTGTCCCTAAAGAGTAAAATCATCAGCATACATTTTTGATGTAAAATTTTTGTAAATTAATTGCAAGATCCTATAAATATTATATTTACAAAAATTGTGTTGTCTGCTGTCTTCAAAAAAACAATCTCTTTTCTACTTTTTTTTTTTTTTTTTGTAAACTATGCTTCATACACAGTGCATTTCCTGAGGCAGAAAACAAAAACATGGAACAAAATATTAGCCTTCTACTTTTGTAATTTTACATTCTACTACTTTTCTTTTCCAACTCTCAGTTTGGGGTTTTTTTAATATAATTCTGGAAGCATACAGGAAAAAAAAATCACTAACATTCTCAGTAATCAAGCCCCATTGTCAATGTTTCACTATTCAGGTGATTAAAAAAACCCATAAATATACATCTCAAATGTTAAGGCACTAGATTTGCATATAATTTGGTCATAAATCAAGAAAATAATTCAAAATATTGAATGTTTTGTGGAATATTTTTTCCACAATTTTTATTAAAAAATGATAACATGAAATATTTTGGATTTTCTCTGAAAAGTTTAAAAGAATGCAACTTGAAGTACTCCAATCCACAGTTATATCTTGGAGAAATTATCTATCAAGACCTCTAAGGGAATTATCCTCTACAGCCACTCCATAGAGGAACCTTACAGACTGTCCAAGAACAGGAACTACAGTTGTTAAAAGCCTCTGAAATAACTGGGATTGATGCCAACATTAATAAATGCAATTAAAATTACACTATTTTGTTTCCATTTTTCCTGTTAGAAAATTAAATAAGTCATCTTTTTGCTGTGGAAAAAAAAAACAACCCAACAACAAAAAACAAGACAGACAAACAAACAAAACTCCAAACAAACAGAAACAACTGGATTTTGGGTTTCGATCACACTAGCATCGTTTCAGTTGTGTTAGCTCTCAGTGTGGTGTATCCTGTGTAACCCAGATGTACAGAAATTTCACATGATTTATGAGTACACAGGACAGCACTCAAGGCACACATATTATGTCCTTTTCCTGTCACTGCATTTGAATGCAGGAGCCACAGAATATTTTGGATAAATAAGCTCAGAGGCTTTTTTGAAGAAGATGGGCAACATTACAACTAACATCAAGAATAGTGATTAGTTCCAATAGATATTTCAGCAGATTTACTCCAGTCAGAATGGTGGTATTTGCTTTTGAGCAAGCAGCCCATTGCACTTATATCAAATAGTGCTAGCAAATTTGCTGCTACAAAAAAAAATGTAGAAAACCTAGGAAAATCATTATTTGGAAATCATACTTTCATAAGATCTGATCTCCAGAGATGATTAGGGATCGGACTGCACAAACAACCAGAAATATCTGAGGATATAATTTCATATGTCTTTGACAACTTCAGAGCAGGTCAGCCTGTGATTATTTACTTATTTGTTTATTTTTGAAGCCACAGTAGCAGAAGGTGCCTTTCTGAGCTAGTGATAGCAACACATTTTCTCACATACCACTGGAGACTGGTGTGATAGAAGGACTCCAGCTCACCTGCCAGCACTGGAGGGAAGGTGGGTATCCTCTGGGGCATGGAAATTCATCTCCAAGTAATACAAATGAGTAACAGTGCTCTTCCCTGACATAATACCAATGCAAGCAAGCTCTCAACGCATTTACCAACTCTATGGGATTAACCAAGAGTATCCTGATTAGCCAGTAAGTATTGAATCATCTTTTGCTTCAGAAAAGGATCATTGTATTTGACTTGGAAAATACTGCTGGCTTTCAACCACATCCACTATAAACAAAGCATGGTACTTCAGTGCCAATAAACTCTGTATGGAATTTTAGCCCCAGAAGTAGTTCATATCTATAGCTGTGTCAACTGTATCTATATATATATATATAGATCTAGGAAAGTAACTAGGAATAGGAATAGTAGTTGAACCTTAAGTGATTGCGCATCATCCGTCTGCCTTCTTATTTCAGCATTTAAACATGTTTCACCACCAGGAATATGAAAGGGTTAAACAGCAGCAGATTTCCTGTGCTAGATAACTTAATGAAAAACATTCAGGGTGCTTTTTAAGAACGACAGACTCACGCTGTTGGATGGCAATCTTTAGTATATTTTTTTCATTTTTTTGTTTTTCACAAGGAAAACATAGGCAAGACAGACTTTTCTGTAATTCTTCCTAATTGCTCTAATGCATTTTATTTTATTTTAGTGTTCTCGGTTTATAAAAACAGTTAGCATCCGTTTGTTTCCAGTTTTAATGGAGATAAACTCATTCTTTTCCTTCTGAAAAACTTCACAATATGGTTGGAAATGTCAGCAATAATTAGACAAAATGCTTGTGAAAACATAAAATAGAAACAATACATCTTTTTATAATGGAATCAGTTTGTCTGATTATCTCAAACAATGTACATTTCCAGCTGCCCAGGAGAGTCGTTAGAGCTTATGAAAATCAAACTCTCTTTTTTCTGCTTCATACATCATGGACAACAATATTGTCTCCAGGATCATTATATATTGCCTGGCTTTATACATATACGTTAGGCTTTCTTGAGCTACAGTGAACCTGGAGCATGAAATGCATTCAAAAATAGAAACAACAGGGGGAAAGAAAAAAGAAAATCATGTTATTAACTAAATAACCGTTACATAGAAATTATAAAAGGAAAGATAACCTCACTGAACGCAGAACTCAAGGGACCTTGGTTCAATTCTGTCTTCAGTCATGGATTTTCAGTATAACCTCAGGAAAGTCATTTCTACCCTATGCACAATGAGGGCTATTTGTCCTTTAAAGAAATGGTTGTGACAGCACTCCCCTCTGAGTTCCTGTCAAGGTGTGAAGCCTAATTCAGAAGTTTTTGTTATTCCTTTGAGATACACTCAGAGAATAGACAAGGGTATCACTTTACCTTTTTTCCCATTTGTAGATATGGGACTAATATTCCCCTACCCTCGCTGGAGATCTTATGGATGCAATTCATTAGTGTGTAAGAGGCATTCAGATATCATGGTGACAAGGGTCAGTTAGTGAGTAAATATCTGGATGGAGTAGGAGGAATTAAGGCACAGTTACCACTTTACATCAAAAATAATTTAGTGTGAAAAACAGTGGAAGTCTGATAAGTTTATCATATGATAAATTATTATCCTGCACTCTAGGAAGCTGGAAAGCTGTTTCAAAGATGACTTTTACACCTGTTTAGTTTGTTTTCCTGTAAGGTGTTGCAATATATTTGCTGCCCTGCTGTTTAAGCACCTTGCTCTTTCTCTGTGATCATGGGTTTTCAGTCTTCACTTGTCTCCTTCAGATTCAGCAACACTGTCACCCAGCAGGATGGAGTTCTGGGAATGATGCTGCTTTATTTTGAACAGGGTTCCATTACATCAGCTGCCAAAGTTCCCAAGGAAAAAATGAAACTTACAGCAAAAGTGCAAAATCATGCAACACTGTCATTAAAAAAATTATGTTAGAACATTTTAACTTTTGAAGAGCTTTACCTGTATCTGGAAAATGTGGTTTAAAAAGCAAAAGCATTACAGGACTAATCTGCTATAACCAAATCAAGCATGTCTCTTCTGTAGCAGTAGTGCATGTATGCTCTTGTGCAACACAAGATAATGCAAAAAAAAAAAAAAATACAAGCAAATGCTTACCAATAATGAACTCTCTGTATTGGCTGCAATGTTCTAGCCCAAAGTAGACATGAGGCTTAAAACTATTTTTAAATCACACGAAGGAATTAATAAATAAAATCCTTCTGGTACTTCAAATTTGCAATGAAGCAATTCCTTTTAGCCAAGCCTTCAGTATAATATACTGAAGCCCATTTTCATTTCTGGTGAATGCAGCATATTTTCCCTGTCTCTCCAGGTACTCTATCACTATTGAGGGTTAGATCTACCCCATTAGAGTAAGTTTATCTGAAGGAGGGGGAAGCTAAGGGACCAAGGTCTCTCCGTTCTGTTCACACTGACTACTGCCTAGGCCTTCCATGGCATGAGAGAAGGGAGAAGTTGCTCAGCCTCCCAGTTGCAATATGGTCTAGTGCGCTCCAGAATAAAATGCTAAAGCTCCATCATCATCCTAAGACAAGGGATTTGTTCTTAATTATCAGAAAACAAAGCAATGAAACACTACTAACATAGAATCAGAATCACAGAATTCTGGGGAGCCTGTTCTACAGCCCAGCCACTCTCTGGGTAAAGAACCTTTTTCTAATACGCAAATAAACCTCCCCTGACACAACTTCAGGCCATTCCCTCGGGTCCTGTCACTGGGCACCACAGAGAAGGGATCACTGCCTGCCCCTCCTCTTCCTCTCACAGGAAGTGGTAACTGCAATGAGGTCTCCCCTCAGCCTTCTCTCCTCCAGGCCAAAGAGACCAAGTGACCTCTGCCACTCCTCATATGGTTTCCCCTCAAGGCCCTTCACCCTCTTCATTGCCCTTCTTTGGACACTCTCCAGTAGTTTAATATCTTTCTTATATTGCAGTGACCAAAACTGCACACAATATTCAAGGTGAAGCCATAAACATATTTTATGTTTAGCTTCTTTTCTTTTTCATGTAGTTTTTCCCCTCCAGAATTTGCTGAGGACTTCTTTTAGTCTAGTAATTCTTAGACAGTGACACAGCTCCATAAGGTCACAGGTCCAAACTTTATTTCACCTCTATGCTCATATATTTCTTGTCCAGTGAAATGGAGATTCATTGCCAGAATAAGCACAGATTTTGCAGATTGGAACAGCAGAGGAGTCACACTTCTCTCTCTTGTGTCTCCTACAACACAACACAGCACAGAAAGCAAAGCCCGGGGAAAAACAAACCAGACTGAGACCCAAAGGTTCTGTAAAAAACATTTGCAGACTTCATCATCAAAATAAAGATCTGATAAATAATCAATCAACAGCTCAAATGTATCAGAAACAAAAGGCCAGAATTGGGCCAAGACACAGATCCACACATGAGGCTTCCACATGGTAAATAGCCAATGTTCACAGATGTACACAAGAGCAAATGTTGGAAGGAATACCAGCAGGGAGGGGCTGGCCAGTTGTCATCGGTCTCTGGGAGAGACTGAAACAGTAACAAATGACACAGAGGGACGGAAAATGAATTTTCACTTTGTGTGGGTACCACGGTGCAAAGGACATGCTACAAAATCCTGAGAAGCTGATTGTCCTCAGGCTCCCTCTGAAATCTGTAACTGTGTCAGCACTCCTTGGTCAATGTTCTCTGCCATAAACACCAGCCTGTCTCAGCTCACCAGCCTACTGCTCTGTATCTCTGTCTTTTGAGAGGGAGAACCGCAAGAAGCTCAACTGTAACACTTTCTCATAAACCTAATTTTTCCGTGTCATGTACTTGCTTCTGATATTTTCCCACTTGTGTTATTTACTTGCTGAAGCTTCTCTATTGGTGGAGTTCAATAAATGGTGTTTGCCATCAGAGCAATTTGGTTCTAGTTCTAATTATAGCAACAAGCTGCTTCCTTAAAACATGTTATGGGTGTTTCATTATTTTAAATTGTTATCTTCTGTAATAATTACAGAAACAGTTGATCTTTTCTGAGAAGCTGGCAGCTGCAAATTCTCCCCTTTTCAAATGTCTCATTTTAATAGGTGAAACATCAGGTAAAAATCAAATCAAGTTGTAATATAATTCTCCAGAAGAAGATATGTAAGTTACAACACATTGCCTCCAGATTCCATAGGGTTACACTATTCAGAGGTACTGAACCACATCCCTTAGTATAGATCATAACAAGCCGTATGCTGCACAGCTCAATTGTGAACACAAAGCCCCTAAATAAATCACACAGAAATGGCAACATTACTAATAGGACTATCAGAATCAAAGGAAGCAGGGTGATGCATCTGAGAAGAGCCTATATTATTATTCTGCATGATTTCTTTATGGTATTGTTGGAGAGATTGTTTCTCCCTCCTCCTACCCCTAGTCCCTCCAGATTAAGAACAGGAATGAAAAGGGCATCAGAACTCCTGGAACAGCCTGTACACTGTAATCCTACAATCATAAGAAGTGGTGGTCTGGTACTCTCTGAAAGGCATTTCACTAAACTAACTCAGTCTTCATCTTTTTTTCTGACACAATTCAACATTTGAACTCCTTTCAGTTTTCTGCTGTCATGTATTTCTAGCCCCTGTTCACAGTGATCCCTGAATAGAACACAGCACAGCACACAGAGCAGTTACCAAGACTGCTAACATACATAACATCATACTTTTGGCCATATTTGCTCAAAGACTTCTGCCTGTTTTAAGCAGTGATGGAAAATTACTCTTATTTATAAAATGCACAGAAATGAGTGTTTCCAATAGGGGTTAAGACTTTTTCTCTGCATTAGAACAGTTGTTAAGAATCAAAGAGGAAAAATTTATGTTGGTTGTGACAAATATTCTATCAGTGATGGGAAGTTCCTAGTGTTTCTATAATATTTAAAATTAGTTTGAAGAAAAGATTAGGATTTTATTTATCTGTTGATTTATTCCTTTATTTAGAAATAGTTCTCTAAGGATGGGAGATAAGTTGTATGACCTAGTGGATCTCTTCTGACCTAAATCACTGACATTTTGTCAAATCCTTTCCACTTTAAGGCAGACACATTTATCTTGTTTAAGCATGGAGCTAACTTTTTTTAAACATGGAGTTACCTCTTCGCAGTGATGAGAACTTAGCCCAATATAATTTGGAAGATAGAGACTCAGATTCTCAAGTAAATTATTGACTGCAGATTAAAACTTTTCTTTTTAAGTGGTACAAATAAAAGCTAGATAACATTGAGATACTTTTGAATAGGAGCTTTCAAAATCCCTTAATTGATCACATCAGCCAAATAACACAGGGGGAAAAAGAAAAGAAAAAGAAGAAGAAGAAGAAAGAAAAAGAAAAGAAATACCTTAAAAGAAGAGTGAGGGGAAAAAAAGGAAGAAAAAATCCAAACTACAACTCCCCAAAACCTAGAGCTGAGCCAATCAATTCAACGCTCTCCCCTAGGAACCAATGTACCAAGAGTAGTATAAATCAGTTTATAATAAAACACTAATGCTCCTTTTCCAAAAAAAATCAATAGCACTCCCAAACACATTTCAACCAATGAAGTAAGGTTTTGCAATTTTGAAACGTTTAAAGTAATGCTCAGATCAACCAGATAGTTACAACTGTGGTTTTCTGTACTCCTCTTTCATTTTCCCTTTCTTACATGTCCCTCCCACTTTGCATCAGACCAATTAATATCTTTCCCTCCCTAACAGCTCTCTAGATAATTCACAGAAACATTTGTCTGTGTGGCCTAGAATTAAACAGAAACTATTAAACAGTCATCTCTTATCTTTTTTGTAGAATTAATGTCATGTTAACTCCTACCATGCCTTGCTGGTTTGTGGTATGTAAATGAGGTATCTTAAAGAATTTGTAGGTGTTTCTCTCACACCCTCAGCACAGTTTTACGATTTAATCCAGGATGCAGTAAGCCTCTTTTAGTTACAATATGGGAACTCTTCTTTAATTGCTAATTTTAGCCTCAGTAATCTAAGTAGAAACCATAAGGAAAATCCAACACTCTTCTTATTACAGCAACTGAGTTGAATTTTTGTTATTTTTGATACAAACACCACATTTAATGATTTGCTTTTAAAAACACTCATGAAAGAGACCTGAGGAAAAGTTGGCTGTGGGAAGGAGGAGGAGAGGATTGAACTGTGTGACTGAGGCTTATGAGCATACTTTGGAGTAATTTCATACTCCATCCTGTCAATTTTACTAGAACAATGTGCTCTTATTCTTAGAGGCCTAAGCACATGAGCACTCACTCACCTCTCTAAGTAACCGTGTTCAGGGTCCCATTATATTCCATTATGATGATTAATAGCCTCCAATGCATTTGTACAAAAGCAGTCCAATGCACTGGGAACACTTTGATCATCATCAGCACACGGCTCATCTCCTGTGGTCACATTAATGACATGACTCCAGCTACCATGCAAAATTGCAGTGCTGGATCAGTGCAGATGTCATCAGATCCCCGTTCATCTCAGGGACTTCATTTTCTCCCTAAAACACAGAGGTGACATCAGAAATGAGCCTTTTGACATTGCTTTATCAGACAGAGTCAACCTGCTGAGGGGGCCAGATGTGTTGTCCCTCCTGAAGTGTCCAGAAAGCTGTGACCACGCAGATGTGCACTGCAATTGCAGCCACACTCAGAAATAAGATGCTTCAGCACCTGAACAGGGCAGAGATGGGACAATGTTTAATTCCATTCTGGTCTGACCAGATTTTAAAGGACCATGAGATGCCAGGAGCTGTGTGTCACAGTGCTCGTACAGTATCTATGCTTTAACGCTAATATGGCTACTCTTCTCCATCCCAGGGCACTAGGCTTTATACAACTCCCTTCTGTAAAAATGAGTGAATTTCTACTCCCTCTCAAGCAATCGAATTAATAAATCTGTTGTGTGCAAAAGACCATGATTTCCTCTTCATGGGTTACACTCCTTTTCCTGAGCTTCCTCTGGAAAAGGTTAAACATTTTCTACTTCTCTTCCTAAGACATAGCCAACACCTCTGTGGCCCATGGTGACCATGCAGCATGGAGTAGGGCAGGCGAGAGTGAAGAGTGGAAGAAGGAAGATTCCTTCCAACTCAATCACTTCTAACTGATGTTGTGTGTAGATAAAAGGTCATCAGGGCATTTTACCACCCTGCTGCTTTATGAGAAGAAAATCTGAGTTCCTTGTGCACAAGTAGTCTTCATAAAACAAGGCAGGATGTAACTGTCCAAATAAGCTGCTGACCTGGAGGATATCAACCTTCACCTGACAACTAACTTGGAGAAATATACAGCTCTCGCATTACAGAATCAGAGAATCAATTGGGCTGGAAAAGACCTCTGAGATCATTGAGTCCAACCCTTGACCAAACGCCACCATATAAACTAGACCACAGCACTAAGTGTCATGTCTGCAGTTTTCTTAAACACCTCCAGGAATGGTGACTTCACCACCTTCCTGGGCAGTCCATTCCAATGTTTAACCGCCCTTCTGTGAAGAAATTCCTCCTAATATCCAGCCTGAACCTCCCCTGGGGCAGCTTGAGTCCATTTCCTCTCATCCTGTCGCTTGTTGTCTGGGAGAAGAGACCAACCTCCAGCTGGCTACAATCTCCTTTCAGGCAGTTGTAGAAAGTGATAAGGTCACCTCTGAGTCTTCTCTTCTGGATAAACAACCCCAGCTCCCTCAGCTGCTCCTCTTATGTCTTACTCTCTAGACCATTCACCAGCTTTGTTGCCCTTCTCTGGACTCCCTCCAGTACTTTATTGTCCTTCCTCAACTGAAGGGCCCAGAACTGGGCCTAGTTTTTTATCAAACTCTTACTTGTGACAATCAAAATTTACCATCATTGTTCCACAGATGGTGAACCAGGACAGGAAAATAAAGCAGCTTGACAGAGACCAAAGAAGACATCACTGTCAGAACCCAGATGAGAAGGACTCCCTTTTTTGGTGCATAGTTTATTCCAAGCCTTTGTGCACTCTTATGCACTCCCTGAAATCACTGAGCTGCAGGCAGGCAGATTCCAGGAAAGCAACCGTGCATTCAAGCCTATGGAGACAAGTTAGTGCCTCTCAAAAGCCATACTTTGCTGCAGAGAGCACAGAGAGCCAACAGCAGCCATGGCGTCTTTTACTCTGGTAATAAATGAGCAGAACAAGCCATGTAGAAGTTATCTGTTTGCACTGACAGTTGCTAGAGACCGTGTAACAGTCTGTAATGTATATAAAATTATTGATATCATATGTGTTTATATGTAGGTTAAACAACTATATTGTTTTTGTAAGAGAAAACTCTTTCTGGAAACAATAGGCCAAATTGCTTTTCCTTCCTAAGAACAATGATGCAATGCTGCCAGCACCAACAGTTGTTATTACAGAATCAGCTAACTGAAAACACGAGGTCTTTAACGACTTGTATCTTACAAAGCACTCCAAGGCGTGCCGATGCTGTTTGGCTTTGTTTGCTGGTCAGGATGAGTAAAAGCAATTTGTAATTTGCATCTTGCTCATTATTGCAGTTTTCCCTATGTATGTTTCCTCCTGTTTTCATTTCTCTTTCATGAGGGCAAGTATAAAAAGCCCCAGTTCCTGTGAATTTTTCACTATCAGCACTAGTTGATGAAATCAGAGTCAGATGAATGGAGGAAGGGTAATCCTTCTGGGATACACAAGGGGTCCAAAGAAAAACAGAAGGGAAATGAGATGGAAAATACACCCCTATCAAAGAAATAAGATAGACTTCCCAAAAATTTAGAGATTACTCAGTCATGGTCACCACAGCAAACATATTCTGAACAGTGATTTGGAACATCCCATTAAAAAAATTTAAATATACAACTGTAGTACAGGTTGCAACAGATCTGCATATTTAAGATTTCTTTGATAGCTACCATTATGATGATCACAATCAATTCACACATGCTGAAAGTGGGACTGTAAAATAGACAAAGGAGCCTTGCCATTTGCTACTTAGATGCAGTAGAAAAAAAAGTTTTCAACTTTTCACCATAGCTGACAGGTTAGAGATTCACCAGATGTGGACAAGATGCAGCATACCGAGAGCATAAAATGATTTTATATTTAGGTTTAAAATGGATCTCATTGTCACTGAAATGTTAACCCCTCAACAGAAAAATCCACTGGATTTTACAAATGCAAATTTTAAGCTCCCATGCTTGGCACAATAATGAAATATACAGCATTCCTTGTTGTCCTTACCTTTGAACTGCAGGTAACTATACAGCAGTGTTACAGGACAAAGATACACTTGTGAAATATTCACAAGCTGATGTCTTTGCAGCCCCGTGGGACCTGTGAAGGGCTCTTTTTTCCCCCACATCTCTCTCTCAGACTTTAAATAATGAGGAGCAGAAAAGGTATGAGACAACATGTCTGTGTGTCTCCTTTGAAATCTTTTCTTACATTACCTTGTTATCTGTGCTCAAGAGCAGCAGGTATTCCAGCAGTTCAGAGTGTATCCACAGCAAAAACCCCCAGCAAAATAGAGTGCCAGTAGACACAGCTTTCAGTTCCAGGTCCAGTCAGCAAAACACAAAACAGATACATGGAGGGAGGGGTGGCACAGCTGAGTGGGGGATGCGTGTGTGTGAAGGCGTGGGAAGGCAGAATTTTGCCAAGATAGTTAGTTAAGAAAATAGATATTTATTATCCATCCCGAAAAGCCATCTCTCTTTCCTAATCTGAGCTCACAAAATGCCATTGCACAGAAAGTTATCCAACTTCCTTAGTATTACAGCGTGGATCAAAGCCTGACCACCCTAGAAAGATAAGAGGGCTGGTCACTGCGCTGGTCTCAAGGATTTGGATATTTCTTTTCAATTTAGCCCTTGTTGATGACTGCTCAGAAACACTGATACTGGTAGGGATTTGGAAGTTTTACTATAGTTCTGTATTGTGCATCAGGAAAGACCACTCTGAACCTGGTATGAGGTATGAGCTGAGTATGAGGGATTTCACTTGTTTCCACACATCTGAGTCAGTCTTGAGTATGTACATGACCTAAGTCAGACAAATTTTATCAAGTGAATCCACCCTGGCATTCATGAATGCAAGTATAGTCCTTTTCCAGAAGAGGCATTGTGTTTTTAATTTCCAGCTCTCTAAGGCTTCTAACTATTTTTTTTTTATCCCCTCTGCATTTCAAAGATGCTTATATAACAGGTACTTTCCCACACTGGCCTTAAAAGCCCTTATTCTCTTTCTTTCATTATTTCAACAGACTAATAGTTGTTGCAACACAGGTGACGGTAAATCAAATCAAGTTGAAATGTGGGCCTGACTCATTCTCAGACGATATATGATTTGTTTGCATTACATTATCTTGGAAACCCATAAGCAATGTGCACTAACTACATGTCCGCACATGGCAAGAAGATAAATGCTCTTAGTCAGTAATATAAAATCTAAATAAAATTACAATCAGGTTTGGATATTAGGATAGCTTTGCAACACCCTTGGGGCATTGCTCTTATCATTAGCATTATTTGCATTAGAGTAGTGTCCAGAGATCCTACCTATGATCAGTTTCAAATTGTGCTAGGCTCTGGAAAACGTGGGAAGAGACAAAAGTTTTGAATGCTAAATAGATAATTACAGGCAAAGAGTGGGAGAAATAAAGAATTGTTATCATCACTACGTAGAGCTCTGAGGTGTGATTAAATTTTTGTTATAGTCTAAGCACAGGCGCAGAGCGATGTTGGAGTCCAAGTTCACCTTGCATCCAAAGATTTTTCACACAAGCCCATGTTTAGGTTCCCACTGGCTTTTTGGGAGTGCTGATAACAGTAGGAAGATAGCTTGAGCTTGCCTTTCCCCAGCTACATTCCTACCTGCAGCACGGGCAGCTGGGAACAGGGCTGGCTTGGCTTTCTCGGCGTGAGGCAACCTCCACATATGCTGTCATGCTGTCCTGTGACACCTTCCCAGTGCTGATCCAGCAAGTTTCCCCAAGTTCTTCTCATACAGGATTATAGCCCTGCAGTGTAGGATGGATGGGCAGGTGAGCACAGGAATAGCAAGCTCAAACACCTGAATGACTGCTCAGAAAACATGGGGGCGTTTTTTGGTTTGTTTGTTTGGGGTTTTTGTTTGTTTATTTGTTTGTGGGGTTTTATGTGGGTTTAATTTTTCTCTCCTCTCTCTCTGTTTTCCCTAAGGTCACCAGAAAGTCAGAGTGCAGCTAAAAAACAGACACCTGACTCCAGCATCCAAAAGTTCATGATTCAAATCTAAAGATCTATTGGAAATATAGAAGTAACCTGGTAAAAAAATAGGACAAGTGATCTTTCAATCAGTAGTGGAAGGACTCTGTTGACCTCCAAGGAAGTTTCTTTTCAAGTAACATTTCAAGGTGTTCTCCATACATGCTTACAAAATTTTGCAGCGATTACACAAACACCCATCACAATGCTGGGCTGATGAAAGAGGGGGTGGATGTTTATGTGCTGCTGTTTCACCCCATGTTGGCAGGGATGAGAAAATTACAAAGTGATAAGAAGAGATGCAAGTAGGAGGAGCAGACATGAGTGCTTGATTATGTACTTAATTAAGCAATGCCGGCCACATCAAATTGTAATGAAATGTGTGTCTATCTACAGCATGTTTTTAGTCCCAGGCAGTGTGTTGGCTACTTGCCTCTGAATGGACAGTGAGGAAGGTATTTTGAAACACAGAAATGTTGACTATCCAGGAGAGCTGGATGGTTACCTATTTTTGCCTTTGAAGACTGTATATGATCAGTTAAGATCACAATCTCACCAAGGGATCCAGTCACTCGCAGAAGTAATACTGCTTAGATAAATGAGGCAACAGGCAGGAGTAAGGCTTGTAGACCTAGACCTAAAATAAAACTCTTGGCGCTCCAGAAGAGCAAGTTATTTCATCCTGTTTAAGTGCTTTAACAAGAATGTAAACATCTTTTTCTTAAACATGATAGAAACTTTAGTTATTATTTTTCAAAAATAATATTATTGTTTTTCTATAACTTCTATTGTTCTGTAATTCTAGGGGCTCATGTCTAATCCCATATGTAACATGTTTATTAGATGTAATATTTTATCTCTTCGATTCAGTGTCTGACACTATAGTTTTGTTTTTATTTCAATAAAAGTCTTTTCCTCTTCCTCACTTTGTCAGAATCTAATGGTTTTCTTTATCACAGTAGAAAGTTAGAAAGATTCCTCCCTAAAAGACAAAAACCGACCATATGTGTCTTCTCCTTAATTCAATTTTTATCATAAAATCCAGACCAAATAAAGTGACTTTATGATATTAGAAACTACCAGAATTGAGCTGGGATTTTTTTGTTTGTTGCTTGTTTTTAATATATGGGCATGAAGTCTCAGTAAATCTGTAGCTCATTGGCTTCTACCTGTCGCCTTGTGAACACAGAATGAAACAATACCAAATGCTCATGTGATTTCTGGTTTTCTTTGGGAATTCACTATCTGTGTGCTTTAATCAAGTGGAAATACATAGAAACCATTCCAACTTTCAGCTGACAAAAGCACAGTGTTAGTTGTTTGGTGAGAGCTCTATGGATAAAAATTCCACATGGATTTCCTGGGTTTTTTAAATTTGTTAAAAAATAATATATTCTATACACAATTAGACCATGAAAGTTAAAAGAGCTAGTAAACTAATTTATTGGGCATGTGAAATCATCTTGGAAATACAGGCATTTTCATATAATTTTAACTTTTGTATAATAAGACACTGAAGGCATCTGAAACCTTGGTATCCAGACCCAGAAAAGGTTCCCCCCAGAAACGTGCTCCTTGCATACCATCCTCTGGAACAAAGTACTTCTTTATCTCCTTTATCATATCTGTGTAGCTTTTTGCTGAATGGTCAGTCAAGCACCATTGTCGAATATAGAGGTTGGAAAACCCTAATCTTCTTTCATATTCATTTCCCACATCTTGTCAACATCTGCATAGCTCACCAGTGAAGCTGCTTTTCATGCAATCCACCCAAAGGTTACAACTTAGAGGTCAGGGGTGGGAATTCACTTTGAAATCACCAGGCAGCTGAGCCTACATACATTACTAAGGTGACAGGTATAGCACACAATGATGAACCTTCTGTCAGTCACAGAGAGGTCACATTGGTATCAGTTGCCAACATATCTTTCTCCCATCTTTAAAAAAAAGGAAATTAAAAAAAGACTGTGTTTTTTTCTTCTTGTGGCAAATGGAAATAGAGTTGTTGCTGTTCACCAGTGTCAAGTGGCTGAAGATTTAGGGCCCCAGAGCTCAAGAGGTCTCCTTTAACTGTGCTGGCTGTACTCTCAGCAACAACATAAATTGCTGCCTGAACTGAGCCCCTCATAAGCTATTCCGGGAGCAACGATGACAGCCACATTAACATGAACTGTACTGGAAACAAACATCTCCAGCCCTATGTCAGGAAAGCCAAAACAAGAGCATGGCATTCTCCTGTTTCATACATACTCTTTTCCATTATAAAACCTGTAAAATGGGTCTAGTTTAAAAATTATCACATTAACAGACTGAAAGATTTTTCATTTTGTGCATGAGGTGCCTGAGTCTGACATGCAAGGAAGAGTAAGTTGTAACATTAATAAAAAGAAGTATCTGAGTTTGCTAAAAGTTCACCTACAACTCTGTAACTTTACCATTATCATGAACAGATCAGAATACCAAATCTAAGATCAGTACTCATATCTCATTATGCCGTCTTTGTCTACTGTGTTAAAGAAATGCCAGAGCTCATCAGATAACAACAGAATATTAATATTGCAGAGGTTAAAGAATCGTGGTCTCTGCAGTTATCTCAAAGTGTTTGGGCTAGTTGTTGTAAAATTTGTTTCAAGGTCCTTAGAGGTTAATAAGATCAGTACTCTCCAGTCTTTCTGTGAGACCCCAGAAGAATCTTCCTATATTCTTCCATTTTCTCAACCTACTGAGGTACTTGAATGTTCTATATATTTGCTCTGCACAGACAAAGACTGGCTTTTCTAAACAAGGTGGTTTGGATGACATTTTTTTCGTGTCAAAATGAAGTCCTTCTTCCACTCAAAATAAATCCCCTCAGAACAAAACAAAAAAATCATCCCTAGCATAAAGCAGTGTTAATACACATGAAATAAATTGATTTTGCCAAGGCTAAATTTTTCTAGTGGAGCCTATACTTGAGAACATTCGAGTGCTCTCTTGAGTTATCTCATTGTATCAGTGTTTGCAGGACAGTACCTTGAATTTGTTTCTATCATACGAAGTTGATATATAAGGAGACAGTATTTAATTGAAACAACTCTGAGGAGTCTTCAATAAATCCTGTATTTTTTATCAGAAAAAAGCCTTTTTATAAAAGGAGAATCAAAGAGTATAAGGAACCTTTAGGAGAGATTCTGGTATGAAATGCAACTATAGTCTGTAATAAATATGATTGCAGTCTATAAAAAAATGCTTTTTAATTTTTGTATATGAAATTTTTAGAGGTGGAATGATTGCTCATTAAAAATATTTTTCTTTTACTTTGCATATTGGATTTTAGAAATCCATTCATACCATGGATTTGATGAAGACAAGCCATAAGTTTATGCAAAGTCTTTAGCTGCAGAAGACCCTGACCTTACAGAGGATCAACTCTTCCACAGTGCTATTACCAAATTAATACACTTGCTTAAATAATGTAGTGCATATAAACTCAAACTGTGGAGATCTGCCCGAGGTTGTTAGCCTTCTTTGTATGTCCCCATCTCTCCTTCAATATATATGCAGCTGTCTTACTTGCCCCAGTATTTCAGCGGGGAAATACAGATAAAACAGGGATTGAATCCAAAGTTTCCATGTAGAAAAGTTGATGTTCAGGGTCTCCCCACCTAACTTGGGGTACTAAACTGAGAAGTATCTACATGAATAACGGAAACACTGTTTAAAAACAGGGATATTCATGCCTTGAATCATGCCTTGACATGATGGATGATTTTATTTTATTTTTTTTTTTAAATGGGAGAATTTTAGAACTTCTAAGGGAATGAAACCCTTTTGGGTGCTGATGGCACTGTTTTTGAATACCATCATACTTGTATTTCTACAAGGTTTGTTTTTTTGCCCTGTAACTATTTATTAGGAACATCAGTATACAGAGACAAGGAATCATTTCTGATGCTCATTCAGGGACACTAATAAAAGCACCTTTTATCCTTTCCTGCACCAAGTACCGTGTTGCCTTAAAAGTTGTCTTTTATCTTCATGTAGTAGGAAGTCCTGGTAGCCAAGTTACTTCAGCTTTTCACTGCCAAGAATGAGTGATTGAGAGTATGAATAATTCACCCCAATAGGCTGGAGAAAGTAACAATAAATAGGTTGTCCACATCCCCATTTCAACGGTCCTTCCCTGTGTCTTAGAGTTTTCCTTTACTGTGAGAAGGTGACTTCAGCACCCTTGTCGTGCACAAGAGTGATAGACAAGGGTGCCCACAAGGGCATAATTGTCAATACCAGTTACAGTGATGTACATCAGGAGCAACACCATTAAAGTCAAAGGGGTATAGAGGTATAATGCTGGGGAGAGCAAGCCTGTAGTTAGATCTCAGTAGGTAGGACTGCAGGAATTAATCATGTTTTCAGACAGCCAATTCATCTGTCATGTGACAATAAAAATTACATTTAGAAAAATTAAATATTACCTTTCCTTTGTTAATTGTTGAGAAAATTTAACTCAAGAAGTAAAGCTTTAAGCTTTTGTTTTAAGCTCAGTGTCCAGTCCTATGTTGCAGATTTTGCCATGATTACGTGTGAATAAAGTCCATCATATCCTTAGAATTTAGCCTTATTAAACTGACTCTCTCCTCCCATCTCAGCATCCATTAAATTATTGTTCTTCTCCTCCTCCTCCTCAGTTCCCCTAAAGATGCTCTTCATTAAAATGTAGAGAATAAAATCTGTATATGTGTATTTTTGCTTATTAGCTGTGCTCACTGCCTCATCATTTGCCAAAATCATATTTCTTGAACAAGGAGGGCAGAAACAATGTGAAATCAATCTTTTTTGCTTGGCCAGATAAACATAAGACACAATGAGAGAAAGAAAGGCACAGAGAGAGACAGATAGGGAGAAAGAAAATAAAGCAAGAAAACAGCAACCCCATCCCAGTGGTGATGGATAACTGAAGTGAACGTGTCAGGATGGTATTATGTAAATTACCAAAGCAGCTGAGCAGTGCACTGATGATTACAGAGGATGTGAACAATGTTGTGGTCCCCAGGTGCCACCATGCCTTGTTATTTTTTCTTCCCTCAAACTACCCTTGGGGTAGATTCTTCCTGACCTGAGTCCTTGAAAAAAATCATCCAAGAAATATGCTCCTAAAAAAAAAGGTTAGAGGACATCTATGACATTTCTCTAAAGCAGTAACTGCACCCTGTGTGTTGCCAGTTTAACATTCTAAAAAGTGCCTTTTCCCTACACCTCTGAAGGATTTGACTTATCAAACACCTTGATTACAGAATAGGCTCAAGGTCAAAATGATTTTAAACCGAAAAGGGAAACTGAAGGATGAAGGACATGCATTCAACATGCATTAAACTATATTTTAAAGTTACTCTGTATTATTAGAAAAAACTTTTTTCCCTCTCATTAAGCATGCTGTGTATCTGTGTTTGAATTTGCATGTTAATGTTTGTGTCTATGGTTACTGGTGACTCTGCATTTTGTTCCTCCTTTTGGGGAGTGTTGATTTAAATGACTGTTGTGCAAGATTGCAAAGTGATAATTTGCTAATTAGCCCTCATTTGAAATGACTTCTTCTTTAAGATGAATGTGGGCCCAAAACCCAAAGTCCCATAGTCTACTGATAAGCTCGTAAATTATTGAGACAAACATCCAGACCCTCTGCAGATTTCTCAGGATTGGATCTTAGAAAATAACAAACCTCCATTGGTTTAGGTCTGGCAAAACCCCTTGTCAACATGTCAAGGCTTTCACCCAAATGCGTCCTTGCAAACTGTGTTAGAAATGAATAAAGCCTTAGAAAAATACAAAAAATCATTCAGAAAGAGTCTTACGGTCTTTAAATTATTTTTACCATGTTCCTAATTAATTTGTGTTCTCTTTTCACAAATAGATGAAACTATATTTTCTTATTAGCAACACGTATAGAACATATTTCTACTTGATTGAGGTTGATCTATATTGATTACACAAAGTGCTAGTTACAATAATCAAAGTTTCATGGAATTCAGGAAAACCTAAGCTAGTTCCTCCTGCAGAAGGAGGATTCCTAAACACAGAAGAACCCTGTTGCAGCAGCCTGGCATTCTTTGATTAGCAGATCAATTTAGATGACAAAAATTGTTTTATCTCTCCGTAAACTTTGGCAGAGCCATGCAGCCCTGGTAGATCTTTATTTCTGCACAGCATCTGTTGTATCAGGTCCAGTCTCATGTCTGAATTCACTGGACTCTGCAATACCAACAATAAATAAGACTCATTAGCCACAATGCCTTCAATAAGAGTTTCTTGGAGTAAGTAATGCAATGTCTGCACAATAGCACACATTCCAGCTGTGCTCTGGGCAGCCTCATGGGACTAATGGGGGAACTTGATAACTGACGCTTGTACAGGTTTAAATTTGAAATTGCACTTAATTTGTATATCATTATGTAATCAAGAACATGAACCTTTAAGGCAAATATAGCAGTAAATGGGCATCCTGCTAAAAATATTTGAAATACAATAATTAATTTAATGGGATTCATGTCTCTGGAGACTATTACAAGGCCTTTTTTGTGGCAGATTGCATTTGCTCTCTTTACATGTGTAAAGGGGGACACTCGGTGCGTGAGGGTACATGTGAGCTGGTAGATGTGCAGAAACATTCCCTTCTGGAGAGAAAATTCCCTTTCATGGGACAGGACAGCAAATGTACAGTCCTCCTTGGTTCAATGGTGCTTGAAGTGGTTTCCAAGGTGGAATTTATCAGTTAGGTCAGTATGACTTCTTTGGGATTCTTTCTTGACTCCTTTTTCTGGAGCCTCTGTAGCTGTCACAGAACATGTTTTTTTGTTTACATTCATGACAAGAGAATAATAAAAAAACTTGAGGGAAAAAAATCTAGACTGACCACATAGAGAAACTTTATCATGCCAAACTTACCTCTGGTTTTGTTGTTAGTATGCAGTGGATTGGTACCCCAAGACGTCTTAAGAATGCCAGAATATAGGAATACATATTTAATGGAAAAATTGCTTGGGAAACTTCTATCACTTTGGATTTGGATAGATTGCTCAGCCTGATGTCTGGCTAGGCTCCTTTTGCATTCCTGAACTGGATGAATAGTAAAATAAGCTATGATGAAACAATTGCTTCTTTCTTGGTTCTCTACTATATTTAATTCAGGATTTTTTTATACCACTTTAAAAATAGCTCCTATAGAAAGGATATAGAAAGTCTCCTTCATGTGACTTTGTCATTTCTCTATTGTGTAAGATCTCCAAAAACCCTTAAGAGCACAAGTCTTGCTAATTGTTAATTGGGACATTCAATGGGACTTGAGCACCCACTTCACTTAATTGCTTTTGAGCAGCCAACACAGCTCTGAGAAGTGGCAGACGTTTGTGACCAGATTTACTCCTCTATCCTGGGTCCAATTTGTCAAGAGCAAAAGCATCACTTACCAAATGCCATTGACCCTCAGTAATTCAGCTTTTCTGCAGGACCCAGACTACCTATTGCAGGAGTTATTTTGTTCCACTTGGCTTTTCTTTACAGAAGCAAATAGATATGGAATTTTTATAATGTTCTATTTCCTTTGTTTTAAAGCACATATTTTAATGTGATTTTTCACTCACAAAAAAAAAAAAAGGTATTTAAGGTATTTCTGTCAGTATAATAATAACTTGCATTCGTATTGTACCTTTCATCTCAAGTGATCCCAAAGCACTTTGCTAACTTAACAAGCTGAAACACACTGTATTAAATACTACACATAGGGATCACTTCACCCACCACTAAAACAACCACTTATGTGGTGAAATGAACCAACTGTTTAAAGGCTCAGTTCTGCAAGGTGTTGAGCTCTATTAGCCTGATACAATGCCCACTGAAGTCAATATAAAGACTCCTAAAGATTTCATTGGTCTCTGAATTAGAATTTATTACAATCTTCCAACAAAGCATTTAGGAACATGCTTAACTTAAGCACTTGAGCAGTTCCATTGACATTAATAGAGCCTGAGGTTGCTTAAAGTTGAGCTTGTGAGTTTTGAAGTAGGGCCAGGTGTCTGAGTGCTGTGCAGCAGAGATTGCAGTGTGTGAATTGACACAGCAGAGAAGCAGAAAACAAGATCTGAAGAACACCCCTCATTAAATTCACTGCTGAAATTAGGTAGCACGATTTAAACACCCTTACCAAACACATGATCAAGACAACATGAAGGAAGAATTGTTAGTCCACTCCTTGAAACATTTTTGCATTCACTACATGCTGGTAAGTTTATATTATTGCCTCTGTTTTATTACCAGTGCTTTGTTATTTAGAGATTGTAAAATTATGAATCTTTTTGTGTTTGCAAATCATAGATTCCTCTTAATGCAATCCAGTAATTCATTACTTTTCTTCCTGCACTGTTAGCTGGATTAATAAGCATCTCCTACAGTAGTTTATTAATTTAAAAATGGTAGAAAAGAATAGGCCTATAAGCCGGAGCAAAGCATCTGGAAAGAACTAGAGCAAAGCAACTGGAGGGAAAAAATGTGGCTTCTCTGTTTAGCAGTAGGCAGCTCCAAGGATGCTACTTCTCACTCCCAAAGACAGTAAGGCTTTGTGATACTAGAAAAGATAGTAAGTCCAGGTCAGAGCTGGGACAGTAATAACCCTTCTTCATAACCTGACTGCACCCTTCCATGTTAACATACTGTGAACTGAGCACAAGTGACAAAACCAATCCATCACTGCACCGCCAACACAAAGAAGAATAGAGAGGTTAACAGAAATTGATGACATCCCTGCTCGAATTTTACACTGATTCGGCCAGCTTTACGATTGAAACAGACAAAGATTTATAGTCCAAGCTAGGACGCTGGCTCTCCTTGATTGCCTTGATTTTTTTTTTTTTTTATGCTCTTCTGCATATTTATTTCCAAGCTCATCACGGGCTTGTATCATTAGAATGCTGATTTGATTTTACATTCCAAGAGGAGTAGACATTATGCAGCCATTTGCATGATGTGAGAGAAATCACCATAACGGTTTGTGATATCGGTGACCAAAATGATAGGTAATGTTCACCTGCATAAGCAGGATTCTGTAATATTTTTTTTGAAATTCAGATTTTTTCCTTTTGCTTCTCCCTCTGTGAAAAAAAAAATAAAAAGAAGGAATTATTCCATATCCTGTGGATGAGAAATTGTGTTTTGTCATGCCTCCGAGGGTTACAGTGGTATTGAGCTTTTATGAATTCGTTTGATATCAGGGCTGAGCGTTACGAGTTCCAACACAAATTTTTTCCCCCATGACATTATTACTGAAAGCTTTTATCAGTTCATTGTGACAAAAAATTGATTATTATCCTTGACATTTGATGGATAGCTTTCATAAAAGTGCTTTTTTTTTTTCTTTAGGTTCTTTTTTTGTGTGTGTGTGTGAGCCTGTAAAGTTTTCTTAGGAAGGTTCTATTTTCTGGAGAGAAAAAAAACCAAAAAACCAAGAAACAACAGCTTACTCTATGGAGTAGTCTTGAATCACTGCTATCTGTGAGAAAGTTAGAAGTGAAGTGACAATTCTTCTTCTTTACAGCTTTTTCTGCTTAAACACTAGGAAAATGTACATTCACACATCTTAGAGATAAATTTGGATTAGTAATATAACTGTTCTATAGCCACCTGTAAAAGAGATTTTGAAGTAGTTGAGACAGAGGCATTGATAGACACTTTATAATTAGGGTTAATTTGGGCCTCTGTCTTTGCCAGATTCTAATACATTTTTGTAGTTGTTATATTTTATACAAATGTTCAGCAGGTGTCTGACAGAAGAACAAAGCTGCCTTTAAAGAGTTTAACTCTTGTTTATTGCATTCTAGCAACAAGAAGCAATAAGACTTGACTCATTCTGAACAATGCCAGAAGCTGAAGCTAATGGTGATTCAATTATGGTCTCCCACAAATGGGAATATTCACCTCTGTGTGTGCATTAGTGTTGATGGGAGCTCTGTGCTCCCATCCTGTGCTATCCTCCTTGGGAGGAGAATATACTTTAAGAGAATGTGGCAGAACTGTTTTCTTTTGGAGGAAATGGCTGCTTTCCCTGGTTGCCATTCTCAATGATGGATTTGTAGGAGTCTTCCCAGGGACCCTCGCTGAAACAAAAGGTGGGAGGATAGTAAATTTTAGAGAAATTTGTGAAGACAGAAAGTCAGCCAGAGGCCAGACCAGCCATTTGCTAGAGAAAAAGGGCTTTAGAGAAGATAAGATTAGTTATAGGAACAGATTTCAACCTTTTGAAGCAAATGCTGTTAAGTGTCAGATCAATTAAGAAAAAAAAAAATAGAGTAGTTTTCTGAACTGTGTGCCAGTTTCAGACATTTGGTGGTTCTTGAGATCAGGGAACTCAGCAGTAAACAGAAAAAAATATTATTTAGCCTTACTCTTACTATTGCATAGATGAAAAATTTTTTCCTACTGATGGACTGGTGTAGGGACCGTTGCCACATGTGTGAAAGAAAGAAAGAGGCTACAACAAGAAGCCTTGGTCTGATGTATAACTCCCAATATCTGCCTTGTCCTGAGAGAAGTGGTGGAATGGCTGCAGTCGTCTTAATTCCTTCCCCCAGACTCTCCACTTCTCTCCACTCCAAGAAGTCAGTCCAGGGGGCAGGTTCTGGGCCAAGTTTACCAAATGGGGACAATATAAATGTCAGTAACACTGGAGGAAAGGAAGAATTCTCCAGTGTATCCTTTGCATCTGTTCTTAGAAAGAAGGATGGTGTTTACAACAACAGCAAAACAGGTTTTCTTACAGTAGCAGTGAGAGGAAAGGAAAAGCGTAATAGTTTAGGAAAAAAAAAGAGTTTAATTTAACTATGATGAACTACTTCACACATGTTAGGTTCAAGAGAATAGCAGACTGATGAATTAATCTTAGAAGACAGAAAAAATTCTGGGGTTCCAAAAAAAAAATGGTTCTTGTACCACTGCTTAAGAAGGACAAATACTTCAGCAAACTGTTGTCTCATTAAATGGAGATAGACCAACTAAGTCAAGGTGATGGGAGATGAAATCAATGAAGAATTAAAATAATGTCACACTGTCAATCAACACAGCTTAATGAAAAAAATATCAAATAAACTTGCTCTTTTAGATTGAGTTTATGATTTCATTGGCAAAGATTTCTAAAAGGTATTTGATTTCTTTAGGATTTAAAAATACCACAGGTAGAGAATTCATTAAAAGTTTTCTAACTGTTAGTTTTCGAAAAAGAATTCTAATGAAAAAATAATCCATTTGGTTTTTCCTATTGGATTCCATCTTTCTGTTGTGATTCAAGTCATGACCTGAGCAGCACTGGGCAAAATGACGCACAATCAGTCTTGTTAAGATTTACACACAAAAAAACCCATGTATGGTAAATAATGAGAAAGACAGCTATGACAAACAGCCTAGATATTACAATGATCTGGACTTCCTAGAATAAGATTTATTTTGACTTTTCAAACTGCAATATTACATATCTAGCAGTGACTGCAAGTCACAATACCCTTCTGAAGGGGAAACTAATTTTGAAAAGGAGCATCATAAGGAGATAGAAATTACGAGGAGTCGTATGATGTAGAAAAGCATGTGATCAGGAAGTTAAGAGAGCAAATATCAGTCCTCAGTTCTATGGCCAGAAAAAGTAAGTTGATGATTAACCAGTGGAATAATTTATTTAAAGGTCTCATGGCTCCTCCAGTTTTTGGTGTTTTAAAAAATGAAAAGCCTTGAAAAAGTATGTTCTGTCTTACCAGCAGGCCTGATACAAGAGATAGGGTCGTGCTGTTCCCTCCACTGCTGAGTTTAAATTACCTCTGAATTGTCAGCTTCATCAAAGTAAAATTAAAAATATGTAACTGCCTATGAGTTTCATAAACAAAAAGATAGTGTAAACTGAGATGCCCAAATTAGGCACTGAAAGCACACAAAAGGTACTATTAGAGTACCTAAATGCCAGTTTCAGGGCCAAACGCAAATGTGTGCAAGGTCTCCCGAGTACGTAATGTTGTCACTTTCCAGTTGTATTTCAAAGAACTTTAGTTTATTGTTTCTCCTGGTACAATATTAGGATTTTATCTGCAGCTTTCAGAGGAGAGAAAAAAGCATGTAGTCTACTACTTTTTCAATGTTAAAATAATTTTCAGGCTCTGAAAACCGGAAGGTACTGCTCTTGAGCATGAAATCTTGGCTCTGTCTGCCAGTGCACTCACTATGTGTGATTTTTTTTTCATTGGCTGGATTGCCTTTACCTGGTGGGTTGGACCTGGCAAACAGCCAGGCTTCTACCAGTGACTCCTTCCTTCCCTCTTCTTAGCAGGACAGGGGGAGAAAATAGGATAAGGAACTTCACGTGTTGAGATTGAGACAGTGAGATTTCTTACCAGTTACTGTCACTGGCAAAACAGATTCAACTTGAGGACATTTACTTTCTTTTCCTAATTAAAATAGATTTTGTTAGTGAGAAACAAAAGACAAACATTAAAACACCACCTTTCCAATCCCAGCTCTGCCCACAGAGACCATGCCCTGCAGAACTCCTGCTGCCAAAGCCTTGCCACAGACACCCCAAACAACATAATGTAAAGAAGCCTAACAAGAGGTTTGAAATAATGAAAAGATGACATTTAAGTTGCATGTGGATACTGCTTTTATATTTTCTGTTAATACTGTAGGAAGTATTTTAGCTAATTTTCTGCAGAAGAATGCCCTTTCTATCAAACTCGATGAACATGATTCTCCCTCTATTTATATAGTAACTTTACAAATTTAATTTTAAAAGGCTGATTTTGGTTTTTTAAAATCAAAATTTGTTTGGATTGTTCATTTGATTAATTTTAACCCTCTTCTAATGCAGTGAAAGATCACATTTTTAGTTAATTTTAATCACAATTACTGAATTTGCAGTGAAGCTAATAAAACAAACCTTTGTTTTGGTTCTAGATAATATTTTTTTAAAACTGCAAAATTGTTGTAGTATAGATTCAAGTAAATATCATAGAGCATAATACAAGGTTCTTGTCTGGATTTTCCTGTCAACAATTTATTGGTTGTAATAAATCTACTAAGAAACTACTGTACTGCCCATATTAGAAGTGTGTGGAGGCTGGAATATCTGCCATATAAGGGTTTTTCAGGAATTTTAAAATTTGTCTGCCAGCAAGAGTGATTTCACAGAAAAGAAAATGATGGTAGAGCAAAGGAGGGGAACTTTGGGTCATTCAGATATCTTGCTTCAGAAAATTAGAAGGATTTGTTTTGATTTCAATGCTTGAGTCTTTGTTCTATTAGAGCACTTGTCATTCTGTTATGATTATAATTTGGCAAATTATTTCTAATTGAAAAGTCAGCTTCCATGAAGAAATGAAATTTCTGAAATAAGCGAAAATGCAGGCATTTCAAAACTGTCAGAAATTTTCTTTATATTTGCAAGCAAAATCCTAGAAATATCAATCCCATTTCACAAAGCATTTCTGGTAGCAATATTTTCCAATGAACTGTAAATCAATCAACATTTCTCTTAATGCCTCTAGTCTTAGTCTCACAAATTTCTCTATTTTTCCTTATCAGTTGCCAGTTTGGTTCATTTTGCAGACAAAGCACTAAGTTTAACAAGTAGGTTTTAGATTTAAGCCTAAATATAGAACTGGACACAATATTTAAATTGTTCCCAAATTCAAGTGGGTTTTTAAATTAGAAGACGGTTAAACAAGGATTTTGGAGAAATTAGCTAGTAGGATGAATTTAAGACATGGATTGACAAAATTATGTTACTTTACATTTATTCTGATTTCTGTTTGGATCAAAAGCAAGTACAGATAGGAAGATACCAACAGCCTGAAATATTTGTAGTACTTTCTATGAGAGGAATAATGAATTTTTTCTCATGAATAAAAGTAAATCAAGTTTAAACTGTGAAGTTGGAGACTATCTGGAGAGAAAGAATAATAAACTAAAAATAAATTGTTCTCCATTGTTGTGAGTGAATTATGCCCATTACTCCAAACAGATTTTGTTGAGGTGATTTAGCCATAATCCACTTGTTTTGTGCTTGCATGCCTAAATTTTATGTATAATTTGTACAAAGATGAATAAAAGACTGTTTCAGAGATATAAATATGCATATGCAAAGCCAAGTACGGTAAGATTGAATCATCTCCATATATTCTGTAACAGGAAAATAAAAAAGATGACAGGGAGCATCAAATTACCTTATTTTACTAGCTTTTCCCTCAAACACATTTTTAAAAGTACAAAACAATGTAATTTGTTGTGGCATGCTACTCCCTGTGCTGCTATTAAGCTATCCAGGTGATGCTCTCTTGGGAATCCACTCTGAACAGAGGCCTAATTCAAGACTGGATCACAACATCTGCACCAGATAGAATTTGTCATCTTCTGTCTTCAAGCCCATTGGCTGTTGCTTAGCAACTGGTCAATCTCACAGAGTATTTGCCATGACAAATTAGTAGTGTTGTTACCATGACAACCAGCTTTGTTACCTAATTAAATTGATTTGAATCAGAATTGGCTTTCGGGGAAACAAGTGTGTTGTGTGAAGTAGTAAACATGAGCTTGCAGCTAAACCATTCATGCTTTGATGTAGTAGTCCCTAAAATCAACACCATCAAGATGAAATCCACAATCAAGTCCTGAAGTCACTGTGGACAGACTTACTTAAGATTTTAATTTCCTTTTCCAGATTTTTTTAGAGCAGTCTGGATATATTTAGCAATGGTCTAAAAAAAAAAAAAATTACCCAAACCCCAGGCTGCTCCAATTTCTTGATTAATGCTTTGACAGCGTACGTAGGGAAGTTAGTGCTCTTTAGCAACCGATTGTGGAGCCATGTTTCATGTGTCACTGGAAATTGCACAGCTTCACACAGAAAAAAGGAAAAGAAATCAGATTATGGTGGGTAAAGAGCTAGGAATGGAATTTCTTGACATTCTTTCTATTTCTTCTCCAGTGGCATCTTGGCTTCTACCTTGAAAATCTCAGTTTTCACCATAATATGGGACTCTGACTGGCTTGAGGAAGTGAAGGAAATCCCTTCTTTTGATACTTACGGTCCAAGCAGCACAAAATTAAAATAAGGCAAGCTAGAAATTCAGATTTCACACTACTGGCAAATTTCTTTTAACAGAAACACCTACACACTTTTTAATTATATTTTCTACCCTTCTTATCCTCTTTGCAGACTGACAGAGGCACAGGATTAGCATATTTATATCATACATATATTTAATGAATGAAACCTACACGTTAAGTATGAGCACAGCTGTTGCAGACTTCAGATACGCAATCTCACATTTTTTCAGTTTGTCTCTATTTTATCACCAGTAATGTATGGGTGCCTGCTTTTGCTGTCCTTCCTGATCTTCTCTCAAATTTAACTGCACAACTCAAGTTGCATTTTCCTTATAAAATATTAAATTAACTGCTTGGAATGATTTGAAATTTCTCATTATGTGTGACTGATTTAAAGCTCGAATGTGCTATTTTGCATGGATGTTCCAAAGCTTAAGCCTATGTAAACAATAAATGGGAAACATCAACCAAGTGGTGACTCACAAGGGAAACTGCAAAATGTTGACAAATTCTAAATTGCAAGGTGCTGTGTGGCCTTGCTACATCGCTTGTGTGCTATCTGTAATTCACACTGCTATCATTAGGATATGCAGACTGCCTACTGAATTTCTCTGAAGTAGATTTTTATTTCTTTAGACATTATTAGCAGAGTCTCACTTTTTTAATGCACTTGTTTTGAGACTTTGACTTTGTTCAGAAGCTACTGGAAAAATAAATCATTTAAAAGAAAGAAGAGACATTTACATATGTACCACTAGCAAAACCATCTATCTTTCACACCTCTAAATGAATCCATACAAAGCGTTTTTCTCCTTTAGATTGTTTTCACAAAACTTAGTAATTGCAACACCTGATTTACAGGAGTTTAGATATAAGTTCCAAATATTTTAATGTCTTCTCCTTGTAAATATTATACATCATATGTGTTACCCTGATACAGTGATTTCATCTTCAAAAATCCTGTAGAAATGTTATATGGTCCTTCTCATACTTAAAGCAGAATTAATAATAGAAATTGACACCTTTATTATACAGAGAGGGAAAATGCAGAGGAAAAATGTAAGTTATTTTGAAAAGTTCAGAACTCAGAATCACTGTTCATACATCTGTCACACACATCAATGTTAGGCTTCAAGTTTTGACCAGTTAAGATTGTTATACAATGAAGTATCTCTAAAAGCGGATTTATAAGTATTTTTTCATTACAGGTCTCTGTATAATTTTTGTGGGGCTCTACCTGAAAGGCAAAAATTTACTATTATAAGAAAAAGAAATTCTAATGTTTGTTTTTTGATAGATTTCATTTGTATTTATCTAATTCTGACTATTGAAACAATACACTGTCAGAAACAAGTTGTTTTCTGAAAAATGCGTATCAACTAAGAAAAAAATCTAAAGAATTAAAGTGGAGAGAAAGTGTGGAGTAAAATTTTGTTCAAAGGATAGATGCAAGTCTGAAACAGGGTGGTGTTTCAGACTATCCACAAGTTGCACAGTTAATTGAGAGAAGCTGAAAAGCCATGCATAAGTCAGGAACAGAACAGTTTAGGAAAAAAAGAAAAGAGAAAATGTATAATCTTCTTTCATACATCAATGAGCAGAGGGGAAATACCTCATCTCTTGCATGATTCATTTTGGTGGCCAACTGGTGACCAATCTTCTAATTAAGTTATATTTTTTAGAAATGGAATTAATTTCTCTACAGATGAGATAAACAGACATGTCAGCAGTTTTAATCTGTTTAAAAAAAATGTAACAATGCTGTAAATACTTGGATTCCTTCCTAAGTATATTTAGCCTTCAGAGATCATGAACTAGACAAATATTGGGGGTTTAGCAAAGACAAAAATTTAGTGGTTGAGGGACCTGTACAAATATCATTCACAACGGCATGGGGGTTATGGGCACAGGTGCGGAGTGGAGAATGACATGGGATTTAAACATATTGTTTCATTAGTGTAGCTTCTCCTACCATAGAAACAGAAGAGTATTTGCACCACAGCCCTGCTGCATTGAGTGGTGGTGTGATCCCAGAAACAGGCCTTCTGGTTGTGAAAAGCAGCTATTCAATGGCTCAGCCATGGCTGAAACGGAGTCCTTGGCTTCCTTGGCCACTTCACAAGGCAAGGGGATGGGTCAGTCCCAGGGCGACTCAGGCAGACAAACCATCTGACCACCAAGCCTGATGAATTATGATGCTTGCCCTTGGGCAAAATGGGCAGATACTTACTAGGCACTGTCCATTCCTATTTTGGTGGGCTTAAATAGACAGTAAAAATGCTGTAACTTGGCTTAGCCACAGCTAATGGATGTCAGTGTCTTATAATATTGTACTTTTTGATGAAATGTTTGAGAGATAAGCCAAAGCAGGAATTTATAAGTATGGCAAACAGCTTTCAGTAGTTTGTTATCGCTTATTAGCCTTCCCAGTCTCTCCAAAAGAATAAAAGGTTGGGGGCATATTTTTCTTTTCAAGGTTATTGAGTGTTTTTACATTGAAGATGAATACTTCAAATTCCTTTTATAATGATGAACTTCACACTCCAAGAAAGAAACATTTCTCTTTCACAAATGCTTTAATATGCTGTAGCTTACTATCCTCTTCTGATTCACTCTAGGAAATTATGGGTTAGTGATATTTTTCCTACCCATGCCTTAAGATTAAAGGTACAATTGAGCAATTGAAAGCTTGTCCATTCTCTCCTCCATGAACAGTGACAGATCTGAACCACACAAATATAAACAGATGCAGCAGGACTAATTCTGATTTTTCTTAAAGCGGGGTAGCTCTTGTAAAATTTCAGGGAATTAACTCTATGAAGCTTTAAGATTCTTATCATGAACACAAACTGCTATTGTACTAGGCACTGCACAAACGAGTAAAATGTTGTACAGACTTACAAGCTGATGATAAGGATTTTGGTTCTCTAAGTAAGGGGAATACAGGAAAACAAAGAACTATGAGTAGTCAATGTGCTATGCTTCAGTCATAGAATCATAGAACAAACTGGATTGGAAGGGACCCACCAGGATCATTGAGTCCAGCTCCTGACCCTGTGCAGGACACCCCAAGAGTCTCACCATATGGCTGAGAGCATTGTCCAAACTCTGTCAGGTTTGGTGCTGTGACCACTTCCATGGGGAGCCTGTTCCAGTGCCCAGCCACTCTCTGCGTGAAAAACCTTTTCCTGATATCTACCCTAACCCTCCCCTGACACAGCTTCATGCTGTTTCCTCAAGTCATTTCACTTCACATGATTAATATTTGAAAAGTAGTGTTCCTAAACATTGGTAAATGCCACTAAAAGCAAATGAGGATTACCAAATGAGTAGGAACAAATTTGCAGGTAAGGTTATAATGGTTGAATTTTAACAACTGTAGAATCCCACTTGTAGAAATAGGGATAGCATATCATGAAAGCTGACAGTAGTTTTAACTGAGGATGGTTAAAAAAGGTTGTGTCTCAGATAAATTATGTAGAGTGTATTTGGATGCAAGAACTAAGAATCTGTCAGAGATGAGCCAGGTTACAAGCCTGAGCGACATGGAAGTTGGTGATGAATTTGATCAAAAAGAAGAAAGAGTAAAGAATTTCTTTCCTTTAGGTCTACGAGGAAAAATAAACCAAATGTGATAGTTATACCAGCCTAAATTAATAAAGACCTGTGGTTTAGAGGAAAAGAAGAATACCGAAGAGAAAGATATGGATACCACCATAATAGGCTGAAAGTAACTGAAATAATGGACCAGAAAAGAGATGAAAGGGAGGATTAGAGGAAACAGGAAAACAGGTAAGAAAAAGATTCAAGAAAAGAGGAGGAAGACAAGATTTTAAGTGTACGATTGATTATGCTGATGAGATAAACATGATTTTTAAATCTGATCTTTGACTAAGAATCCTTAGCATCTTTTCTGAGAGGAAGATTTTCCAATGAAGGCAGATGTAGGGATGAGAAGAGGAAAATCCCAGACACACGCTGTATTTCTTTAAAAATCTGAGAAGAGAAGAAAAAAAAAGAAATTAACACCTAGGGCATTAGTGGAAAACAAGAAGATCTTAAATGGACTTTCTAAGGTAAGGAAAAAAAGGCATATTTGTACACTAAGAGAGAAAACATAGGGAGTAGTGACAGAAAGTCATCGAGAATATGACAAAGAAGATGAGGAGATTCTCAAGGAAAAAATGATCAGTAAAACTCATAAGAAAGGAATAAAAGATCCGTATGGGAAAATCATATAGTTACTCCAATATTAAGTTGGAACATAATGGACAGATTATTGCCTGATAAGTAATCCTGGATGGTATTGTTAATTGCTTTTCAGTTTTCTAGATTGTACATGGAATATTATACTAGCTTCATAAATACCTGTGTGCCTAGGAAAAGCTTGCTAGAAATTTTTAGTGGTATAATTCAGATCATAATTGACCAAGTATTTATTAGAACAAGTTTGTGAAGAAGATATAACAGTGTAAGAGAAAGCTCGGCTTGGAACAGGCCTAAGTCTTTACTGGAGAATCAGCAAGAACCTAGAAAATGACTATTTTTCTTGTAAGACTTCACATATTAAGGATTTTATTTAATTCTACTGATCCTCCTACTATCCTCTAACATGAAAAAAAATAAAGCCAATATCAAAATGACACAATACCAGGTTACAAATTCCATTTCCTACTCTCATTTCTTATTTGCAATATAATCTTAAAGTGATAAACATACAAATATATATGTAAATACATATGCATGCATGTACACACGCATGACTTCTGAAAGTATACTTTCTTAATAGAGCAAAACAAAGCACAAAGTTAAGGTTGAATGCATTACACTGAAAGGAAATGGTGTTGAGTGGTGACGGATTCTATTGCAGTCAGAAGGGGATGCATGTTTTCATTCACAGAATCACAAGGCTAAAAATGACCTTGAGAGATCAGTTAGTCCGTCCCTCTGCCCTAAGACAAAACCAACTCTACCTATGTAATTCCTGGCAGTTGCTTGTCTAATCTTGCTCTTAAAGGCCTTTAATGATGGAGATCCCACACCATCTTTTTTGAGTACGTTCCTAAACTTTCTGTTAGAAGGCATTTCGTAACATTTTTATGGACTATTCTTTGCCCCAGTTAAGCCTATTGCATCTTAGTCTGGTCAGAGAGGGATCTATTAATTTCCAGATATATTTTTAGAATTATTCTTCTTTGAGAATTTATTTAAGAATAAATTTGATGTGAGGTGTTAGTTTTATGTCAAGCAGGACAGAGGAGATCCCTTAAAATATTTTGTGTCTTTACAGTTATTTTAAGAAATTATTTGGAGTGGGGAGCCTAAAGGTGAAAAAAAGGACTGATTTATAACACCTTTTTTTTCCCTTTACATTCGTTGATATAAACATCTGACGAGTTGTAGGAACATAGTTAATGTACGTTAAGAGGGGAAATAATGAAGACAATATATTTTTTATCTGGTATGAAACAATTGAAAATATCAAGGAAGAGGACACTGTTGAGTCGTGAGTTTTGTATCCATGTCTCCAGCTGATAGAAATCACTTCCCACTGGCAACCAGAGAGTAAAGAGCAAAGAGCACCCTGAGGAAGGGTTTCCCTTCACTGCCACGGTAAACCTAAAGTGTACCAGTTGTGACCTTGTACTTGATTTTTAGGTTCCTGTGGCTGTAATTATATCACAGAACCTTTCAGGTAGCACACAGCTTCTGAGCAATGGCTTTGGAAATACTGATTTATCAAGCACAATGACTTTGTAAATAGCTACTCTAAATAAGAAAGTGCTGAAGTAGCCTAAACACATTTTATTTTCCTTTTACTTTTTTTCTAGACTCTATCACCAATCTAAGTTCTTCATCTCATTCTTGACAATTCATTGACCACAGGAGAAATTAGGTCAAGAAGTCACATCGTTAGCAAGAGATTACACAAAATGTGACTGTACTGGCAACAGTAACTACAGAAAATAAAAATGTAAAAAGTTAATGTATTTCTGGAAAATCTTTCTCTTCTCTATTAAAGCAAGAAAAATCAAATCATTCCTCAAAAAAAATTCTTTGTCCAACCATCTCTAATCAAATAATTGTGAGGAAATTCTTTTACCTATTCTCTTTCCAGCAGGCTGACCTGACCTTGGCCAAAGATTTTCAATGGAGTTTTATAAAATTCTTGCATATTTACTTGTTTTGATCTTTCAACTCAGCAACCCCTAGATGCAAAAGTCTGTGCATTCCATGCACTTATGTGTTTGCACCATTTATCAAAGAGTTTGCAAAACTTATATTTTTTTTCCAGATTAACACTTCTGCTTTGCAGCCATTTTTCTTCAGTTACTTTGTACTCTAAATTATTTTGATTTATATGGAAATAATGAAATACAGTGAATCCCTATAAAAATGTTTCATTTAATAAAAATTAGGGTGCAGCTCCAATTTTATCATCTCTTACTTAAAAGAAACAGAAACTTAAACATCTCTTACTTAAAAGAAACTTACTTAAAAGTAACACCTCTGTGTAAGTAGAAGAGGAAGAGAAAGGGACAATCTCAGAAAATTACACTGTGTCTGGGGATTGGGATACTTTAGATAGTGACACTAATGTTCATTCTCCAAACAAACTGGGGGATTACTGAGTTTAAAAAGAGCACTGTTTTCTCACAGCCCAGGGGCCCCACAAACTAGCCTTATTTTTTTTTTTCTGCACAATCTATATACCACAATCTAATCTTGTATAGCCAACAAGATTTACTGTCATGTTTAGAATGTGTTTTAAATAGTGATTTGCCATCTCTTAAATAAATGTTGTTTGTAGCAGACAGTCTCTGGTTTAGTTTTGTTTTCCCTATCTGCCATGAGGATCCCATTTTCCCGTTAGTATGCTGACAACACAACTTCGTTAAGGCTGGTTGGTTCCATTTGCATTGGACATCTCTTCTGCATATAGATTGATGAGTTTAATCAGCGAATCAGGAGAAAGACTTGCACATCAATCAGTGTCAGTTTTCTTTCTTTCTAATTTCTGATTTGCTACTTCTAGTTATCAATGCAATAAAATGATGCCAATTTGAGATAAAGGCTTGGAAATAATGCAAAGTTAGTGTAAAATTGTCAACAGGCGCAGGAGCCCTACTGCATTGTGATCACTGATATTTTGAAAAAGAGACACCATATTTAACAGCCAGGAACAATGATGAATTCATTGTTCACAGTTCAGTAAAGAAAACATTTAGTAGTCTACTGATTAAACCATACCATAATGTCTTTTGTCTTATTAGTAGAACAAAAATATTCCTATGGATTTCCATGGACTGCTAATGAAGCAAAAGGACAGTTTGTGCCTCAAAACCCAGCCTCATCTATCTTTAGAAGTAATATACTCAGTATTGTTTCATACTGCCAGTGTACCTGGAACATCTGAAAGTATTGTTTCTTGTATCTATTTTCACAGCAAACTGAAGGAATGGAAATTTTTTTTCTTCATTTTGGACAGAGTGGTCAATTAAGGCATAATAAGACTGAATCTATACCCTCAAGATCTGAATGTTCATATTGTTGTTTAGGAAGGTAAATCTTATCAATTTGAATATAAATGAGGTTTCCAAATTCCTCTAAGTATCCAGGTCTGTCTGACTTCTCAGATCCTGTGAAGGCAATGAATCAAACCAGACCCCCAGGCTAATTCCAGGCATTGCACTGTTCTTCCCCATTGGAAAACACCGTCCAGGTATACACCTTTGCCAATAGCAGATTGTTTTCCTGACTGTGGGGGGAATGGAGCAGTTTCCTTATTGCTAGACCACCTTTCTTGTCACACTCTGGGATGAAGAGAAATGTATAGAGCACTCCTCCCATACCTACAGGTTTGAGATAGAGAGATAAGGGAACTGGCAGAGAGATCACTGCTCCTCATGCCCTAGCATGGCCACGTAGTTTTGGTCCACAGTGTGGGCCTAATTAAGGAATTAGACTAGCATCCTTTTTTACAGGGCTGTAGATTGAAAAACAGTATAGTTAGGCCAATTATGCCTATACCTCATAAAATGGTAAAAAAAATCAGCTCAAAAGCCAGCCACCCAAGAAGATAAAATGTCTCATATAATTACACCTCTTGAAGTATGTTTCTGCTTTTATAAATGCTACTACATGTTCATGGAGATTCTTCTTTAGTGTACATGCTAGAAGTCTGTGGTTTTGAAGCAGTAAGTCCTGAGATTTCTCCCTCAGTATTGAATGCTTCGGATTTAGCTATGTACAAAATTTTCATTATCATTGGAAATTGCACACATATTTGTAACATCAAGTTTGTTTTATTTTTTTAAAACCTACAGCCAAACAGTGTTGCCAGAAATATCTGAGGAAATATCCATTCAATTTTAATTCATATGCAGGCAATCACAGAATCACAGAATAGAATCACAGCATCCTGTGGTCAGATATGCTTAGAATGGAAACCACTTGCCTCACATATTAATTCATTCTGCAGTCTGCAATGTGGCACAGACTGAACATATACCATCTTTTTTGCTTCATACTTTGTAAAATAATTTTTTTATTTTAACTTTTTTTTAAAATTCTGAATGATACATGTATTAAGAATAATAAAACCATGATTGTTAAATAGTAATTATAACGAGATGATACAACTATCTGCCAAAGCTGTATGTACTACAATGTATATTTCTTGTATATTTGTATGTTTGTATTTATATAGATATATAAAAATATGGATAGGTAGATGTATGTATATGTATTTATATGAGAGTATAAAAATGCACATATATATGTATGCATATCTGAATATAAGTCTATACAAAGCAGTCTTGGAACTTCATGTATTTCAATACATATATTTCAGAGACAGAGCGGGAGAAGATCTAACTAGGCTTTATTTAAGAGTTATGTGGTCATCCTAGTCTGGAAAGAAAATGGTATGATTATATAAAACAAAGAAACAATAACAGAATAATAAAGACAACCCACCTCAAATGTCAGAAAGTAAGCTTTTTACTCATAGTGATAATGGTGACTGGTGATAATGATGTCCATTCCTGTCCATCCCAATGGCAGTTAGCTAGACTTTGGTATAACAATACCTGGTGTAAATAGAAGGCCTGAAACAGGGTTCAGAGGATTTCATCCTCCCAGAAGAGCCTTGAAAACATGCTCAGGTGTAGATCCATAAGACCGATGCTATCTGAACGGAAAGATTTCCAAGAGTATCCCCTGCATTCCATGTGGATTTATTTACCGTCTGCAGCTACAGGAGAGTAAAATTGGGAGTTGTAGATGCAAAATTATTAGACAGTGATTTTAAAATATATTCAGCGTGCCAATATCACACCACCTAACAGAACAGCAATTCTCCAGGTGCTCTGAATTCTATCTCCCAACACCTACCAATGTTGGGTGACGGCTTTCAAGCCACCAAATTATATCTCCTATATATTCAGACTGTGCTTTGCTGTCTTCTCTTACTGTTTTTCTCATAGAAACAAAGCCAGATAGATGCTTAGGGCCCACTTCTAGAGGCACTGAGCATTGCAAAGGCACTTAGTGTCATCTGAGATGCCCTAAAACATTCCTGCCCAGCCTCAGCTGCCACTTCAGAAAGACACAGGTCTGCGGTAGGTGCGGCATTGCGTCTGACAGCCGTATGTGGATGCCTTAGGGTGTGTCAAGCAATGCTTGATGACAATGCATAGAGAACCAAATCAAACCCTCCTGGAGAAATGCTGCAATAACATGTCTTGCCACCCTAGGCAGGTACCTCAGGCAGCCAAATCCAAAAATTTGCCCCTAGAGAGGTGAGGCAGACATGGCTGGATACTGCTGAGTCTGTGCTGCCAGGGCTCCCATCCCCATGGATGGGGGTGGAGGGTGAGAAGCAGACGAAGACAGGCTGCCTGGATCTGCCATCGCTGTGTTGAGCCCTCAGACTGCTGCTGCAGGCCTTGTGTTGCAGTAGCCTTTTCTGAGTGTCTTTGCAGTCAATGCACTGCTCAAGGGAAAAATTTTCCTTTTTCCCTTATAGCCTGCTGTGGAGACACTTATCACCCAGGCTATTCAAACTGGCTCAGGGGTCCTGTTTAAAAGCAATCAACTGCATAACATATGGGGCTGGCTGCCCTTTTGCCAATGCCTAATTTTAAAAAGGAAAGAGGTAGGGATTCAGAAGAGCCTATGCTTTTACTGCAGGGCAAGCTCATATTCAGCCAGCAGGATCCAAAGTCCTTGGCTTGTATAGTTGTATTTACAATTAGCTCTAATAATTGAGAAAAGACAGTTGTCCTAGAACTGACTCTGTGGGAACACCTGATCATGCAAACAGAGAAGCTGAGGAAATCTCAAGGGACCCACACACACTTTTCACACCTCTCCGATTAGTGACTGGAGCCAGGCCTTTTGCTTGTGATAGATTAATCAGACCTTCCCTCAGCCTCTAATTGGATGACAATCAGGTTCTCAGGGTATGCTGAATGGAGGAAAAAATTCTACTTCCCTATATTTTATATGTCTTTCATTTCTGGCCTAGCTGTCTTTTTTTTTTTCCTTTTTATTTTTTTTTTATGTGATTCATTTACTTTGTTACAGTTTCTCCTCCTTTAAATGAGCTGCATATTTTCACCCAGAATTACTAACTTCCATCAGTTTTCCACTGAAGACACAACCTTTTCTTCTTATTATAACAGCACAGCTTGCAAAGTGATAGCTAGGAATCAGATTGTGTCAGCACTCCCATTACAACCCCCCGTTTTCAGGGAGTCATTTTTAGTGTGGCCACGGAAATATACTCAGGACTTACTGCTGCTATCTAGGTTTTGTTCAAAGAGTAATTTCCTTTTTCTCCATGCAGATGAAAACATTTGACCACTTTTAAACTCCAGGAATGCAAACAAACCAGCTAAGGGGAGAATGTGACAGGTTTATGAGGCCAAGGTTATGTCAGTGGTTGTCTGCTCTATCCCTTTTCTGCCCCAGCACTGTACCCTCCCTCATAGTGGCTGTGTGTCTAGTCAAGAGAACCGGATAACATTCACAATGAATGAATGTACAAGGAGCCCCTGAGACCACAGAAGAATTTCAGGTCTTGAATGTTTGTCCAAACTTTCTAGGGATATCCATTTAACTTCTCCACCTAGTTCACCAATGTCAGCTGAAGATGGAAGGATCCTAAAATTCCCTTTCCTGGACTTTGTTCAAAGATTTAAATTTAATGGTGGGGTTGGGTTTTGGTTTTGGCTTGGTTTTTGAAAGTTTGATTCTTTTGTTTGGTTGATCTTGTATTGTTGTTGGTTTTTTTTCCCATTGGCTGATAATGATTTAAATCTGAATTGATATGGTCACCTGAATTCGATAAGAAAATGTTTTCATTTCCCCTCAATAATTTTTTATAAACCCTCAAATTATCTATATCTCTCATTAACTGTTTTTTTAATAAATATGAGCACTCATGATTCAAGAGGAAACAAAATAAAAGTATTTCCAGAATTATTTAACTGCACTAGAAGTAGTTGTAACTGCACTGAACAAATTTGATGAATGAGTATGATTTCATAGTCGTGCAAAATCACTTCTACCAACTTTTACATTCTATTACAGCTGAGCAAATATTCTGAAGGGAAAGTGTCTCTGATTGTATGCATTACTTGTTTTGTCCTTGGCCTAGGGTAACTGAGGCATGTAGGCGCTGATGCCCCTGACAATTGACGCCTGTCTGTACAGAATCTATCTGTAATAGACTATTCTAGGTCCTGTGCCAAACTCAGGAATTTTCTCTATCCAGTGAGCCAACATTCCTTCAGTGGAAGCCCCCTGTACCAATTTCTGATGTGTGAGTTTATACCATGCGCACACTGTCTCTCTCACCTAGAGGTCTACCTGGGTCAACTGCATCCTTTAAACCAAATTCTCTTTTCTCCTCAACACCCCTTTAAATGTAAACATCATGTCCTTTTCTATAAGGCTTCACCTAACCAAGCTCCTATCTTTTTTTGACTAGCCTTTTAAGGTTATTTTTATACTGCTGCTTTATATATACACGTGTTTCTGCACAATTACAAAGGAAAATTATCAAGCACGTTGTTTCCAACTTTGAACTCATTTTCAGTTACATAACTCTGGACTGGTTCGTTCTAGAATTTCCCAGATAACAAGTAGACTGCACTGGTCAGTTGACTCCTGGTTACCTCCCACAAATCCCTCCATAAACACACGAGTCTTCCATGAGCTTGCTGTGAAGGAACCCTGATGTGCCATTACAAATGTTGCCCTGGGAAGATCAAATTCTTCACCCTATTTTTCTGCTCCACTTATGCATTTCACCAATGAATGAGATCATTTTCTTGATTCAATCTGTGACATCATTTCAACTGTATGTATTCAAATCCATGTGAGAACCCATTTCTTTTTGCTACCCGCAAGCACTAGCTGGTAATTGCTTATGTGGCAATCATCCTACATGAAAATAGATTAACAAACCAACTGTGTTATTAAAACTTAAAATTCAACAAGTATATTAATTATCCTGACCATTAAGGCTGTACGATGAACTCCTCTAGACCCCTTCAGTTATTTAGACTGTTGCTTCTGTGAGACAAGGATCTTTCTTTTGGATGTGGTGAGAATATATCCAGAAGGCTGTAAATCATAGTTTACAAAACCTTAATTATCATAGCTCATCTTGGTAATAAAAGGGAAATTGCCCTAAACTAAGTTCTTATTTTCAGCAACCCAATAATTCTTTTTATCTGAACATCACAGTAAGGTTTTTTGTTGGTTTGTTTTTTTTTCTTTATATCTACTACTTTTCACTTAAGAACTCTCTTCTAAAACAAACTAATAAAAATTAATTTGTGTTTCCCAATTTTTATTTTCCAGTTAAGCTTAGCTTTTAAAAGTCATACATATCATGTGGTTTGCTGATTTCAGCTTAATACCTAAATACACCTGGAATTGTTAGTAACATTCTTTACAACATTATTCAAGTGCCTTTAGCAGCTGTTGTTATTTTGTTCCTTGTGGATAAGACTCTTTATTTTAAATCAAAATTTAGAGTCTGCTTTCAGACCTACTTTTCAAGATTATTCAACTTCAGAGTGATGGAAAGTACATAACAAAGTTGAGTGACAGAAAGATAAATGCACTAATGTAAATTTAGGCTTCTTCAGGTCCCAAACATTTCCCACAGAATGCAGTGTGTTACTACAGCTTTACTGCAGCATGCATAAGAGCAGATTTAAGAGGTGATGCTTATAAGCTGAATTGTTTTGGGGAAATGATGATGGATTTTTGGCCATGAAATAAAACCTGAGAGTACTGAGCAAATAAGCGTGTAGCTGAAACTGTAGAATTCTTTGTTCTTCCCTCAGTAAGGGCTATTGGATAGAAATATGTCCTTTTCCAGAAGAGAAAAGATGACCACTGAGAAGATGTTCATTGAGATGGTCCACATTAGAGTGGTCAGAGAAGCCTTTTACATATGGATGGTAAACTGAAGAATGAATGACCAGCTTCTGGTCCCCTGAGATGCCATAGGTCACCTTCCTCTGCTGTTACGTTTGCATAATACCATCTTTAACTCAGAATTATCTAAAAGCATGATTTGACTTCATACTCCCTCATTCAAGATGTAGCCTTCAGGGTATTTGCCATAGGTTATCACCATATTATATTTCTTTGCTCCTGAAGTTGACCTTTTAGTCAATTTTTACTCCATCTTCCCCAGCAGCTTTGCATGTCTATAACACCTTTCCTCCAAAGGTCTCAAAGTGTGTTATAGCCTTCGATAAAATAAAGGTGAGATTTTCAAGGGCGTGAAGGGCACTTAGAATGACTCTTCTTCCTGGTTTTCAGGGAGACTTGAGTGCCTATCTTTCCCTCTTGTATCTTCGGATATTTCTCTTTAATACACTCCACAAGGATGTGAAGAGGCTAAGTGTAGTTTGTTCCATTTTACAAAAGGGGAAACTGAGGCACAATTGCAGATAACAGGCTTTGTAAGGCTCACAGCTGCACTTTCCTGGAAGGGCACCTAAGGCATTCAAGTCCTGGGCTGCTATCTTAATTATTAGAGTGCCCTTACAGGCAAACGTTCACCTTTCCTTCTGCTACCTTAATTCAGATTACATCTCTGACATGAGAAGAAAGGACCCTTCTTTAAAGCTGTTCCAGCTTCTTCAAGTCCATTCTAGACTATTTTAAAAGCAAACTCCATGGAATGTACCCCCAGAGCCTGGAGCAAGCTTTTTTTCAGCTGTTCTGGTCTATTGGGTTCATATGTATTCAGGGCTTCAGGCATTTTATGTAGCTAGTTGATTAAATATATATTTAGAATTTTCCAATATGCATATTAATTACCCAATAGACTAGAATGACTGTTTAGGAGAAATTTCTGCCCATTGTGTAGAAGCATTATAAAAATCCTATGAAAAATAGCAGCTGCACATGCTTAAATTCTTCAATTCTTTCTGTGCTGGACCTCTCTTATGCTCCCTAACATACCAGAACCAAGCTGTATCATACCTTGGAATAATAACTGGACAAATTTGCATTATTGCATTACATGGATGCAAAATCTCACGTGAAACTGAACTTTTTTCCTCCCTAGACCACAAACTGATAAATCTCCCTAAGTGCAGATTGCTACAGGATCAGGACCCTTACAAAGTACCAGGGAGCAAATCCATCATCATAATTGTTGTTAGCGTTCTAATATTTTTTTAAATAAAGGAGATTGGTGGGGGTGAGAAATGATGAGTGCATTGTCCTGTGGAATATTTCAGTTTGAATCTGGTTTGTGCTCCCATATTTATGGATGGGGTGAGAGGGAATAAGGAGTAGCAGAACTGTACTAGAGGTACCAGTAAGACCACAGGAATATTCAGATGAGAATAGCCAGGCAGAATGTGTGTGGCTGTGTGTGTGGTCCAAGGAACTGGTGAAGAAACTAAGGAAAACTTTGTGCTATCTCCTTTTCCTGGTCCTCTCACTCCTTCCCAAGAGCTCTGGATTTCATGGTATATGATCCTACATCACCTGCCACACGCACGGTTGTATGTGCAGCCCTTCCTAACTCCAGGAATACTCTTCTGAGGTGTCCTTCCTGAATATTCATCCCAAATACTGAAATCCTTTTTCTCAGGCTATTCCTAGTAACCCTGTAAGTATGTGTTTGAAGATGTGTGCCCATGTTTTGGAGATAGTGTTTTACAAACTGAGAACCACAAGATGAGAAAAGAAGGCTGGTTGCAGAAGAGCAACATAGGATCACCTAGATACTTGCAGACACATTTCTGTTCTGTCAAATTACTGAAGACCCAATCATCAATGGAATCATCTCATCCCAGTCTCCCTATGCCTGCTTAAAAAACCATCATATGAGGACCATAATGCAGCATGGTTGATTGAGGACTCACTCCATTTCCTAGGTTACACAAGGAAGGTCCCAGCACTTCATACCAGGTTTTTTGGATCTAGTTCCCAAAGTATATATATAGTTGTATATGAAGGCGGATTGCTTGGATGAGATGTGAATGACACTGAGGCACTTACAGCTATGAAATGAGGTGCTGTGTAGCTCCTCTTGGAAATAAAGCATGCTGGGTTTAAGTCTCAAAACAGACTCCTGAAGTTCAAGAGTTAAATTCTGCGTGCTGGTTTACACAAATTTATAGCAATTCCTCGACTGACTGATCTGTTGGAAAAGTTTCAAAATGAATCCTGTGTTGTTTTAAGGCTCTCCTGGCTCTTTCCTGAGGGCAGTGGGCAGAGCACCACACCATTCTCTAATACTGGCTGTACAAGCTGCATCCCAGCAAATATCAAGGAAGATAAATGCTCTGTCAACCTGCTCTGCCGTTATTAAAGGAGCACAGCTGAAGCGTTTGCTGATGGACCATGAAATCTGAGGAGAGCCACAAGTCACTCAAGGTGAGAAATATGTTCTGGGAGGTCACACAGTATCTTTGATGTTTCTGTGAAATTATCACACCATAAACTGACAGACTAAAATATTAGATTTTGACCTTTTAAGTCAATCATATCACTTTTTATCTCAAACATCTTTCATTTGCAACTTGGTCACATATCAGAAAGTTTAACGTCCTTTTCGTGGTAAAAAACAGGTGCAAGCAAACCCTCTGGGAAAGAGTGAGCTATGAAAGCCATTCGTAATCTTGTACTCTTGCCACACTATCTCACTTCAAATGTGGTATTTAGGTGTAAAGTTAAAGCACAAATAACACCGCTTGCACATCTGCCTGAAAAACTCAGGGAAGGCAGTGTGCACCGTGCTTTTCACAGGCATGTTTGGGTTTGAAGTGCAAACATAAGCCCATAATGAAAGAAGCTGAATCCTCAATAAACAATTGCCAACGTGAATTCTCAAATAAACATGAAATCCAGTAAGACACTAATATGAGTATGGAGTAAGAGTAGGCAAACACATTACCTTTGATCTGCTTGGAAAATACTGGAAATTCTGATTAACACTTCACTTTTTCTTTGACTGAACTGAAGATTTTTAAGACTGACCTTGAAGGACAATAACTGAAAAGAGTCTTCAGCATGAAAAATTGAGATCTGTAGGACTGGTTCACCATTGTGAACATGCTGGTCTAAGGTTACAAACAAAATACGAAATATTCTCTAAATTCACATATTTCACAGGAGAAATGAATAAGCTCATTATATTATATGAGATAAAATCACTAGATTTGCTGAAATAAGGTCTGATAAACAGAAATTCCATTAGGGAAATTGAGTGCCCATCATTATTATGGCATCTTATATGAAACGGCCAGTTTCTTTTCCTACAAATATCCAGAAGTAGAAGGACAATCAGCAGGTGGTGAAATGAATAATAGGAATGATACCTCTGTACAACCATTACCTCAGCCACTGATCTGCTCCATAACTCTCACCAGCTTTTTTTCCTTGCTCGTTGACAAAGTTGTAAGGCTTCAATTGCTGTACAATAGAAATTCTTTGATCATGAAACCAGCCAGAGCTCAGTGTCTTAGAATTCACTTATTTTATGATGAGTCAGTGACTCCATGGACAAAGAATATTTATCTCAAAGAAAACCTGGTATTCACAATCTGTATTGTCATGCTATGATGTGATGTCCAGGTAAGAAGAATGATGCTGTACATGCTATAATTTTTCTCAGATATCATATCATTTTAAGGACACTTTAGCCTCTGAATTAAATGGGAAATTACATAATTTCAGACTTTGAATAAAATATTGGATTTGGAGTGAAATAAAATTATTTCATGTTGTTTTGGATAGCTAAAAATGAAAGTTTTACAACATAAATTTCATTTATAGCATGAATTTGACAGTTACAACATAGTTAAAAACACTCAAAAGTAAAATAAGAAGTAGTGTGAGGAGAAGAGAAGCTGAGTGAATTGAAGATAGCAGATCTTATGATAGTTAACATAGGCCTGAATTTTTTTTCTAGCTAGACAGTGTTTTTCTGATGAATACTATATCTCAGATAAAACTTCAGGTCAGCTCTACTGAAGATGATGAAATGACTTTGTTTTTTTTTTTTACTTTTGTTGTAGAAAATAGCCATCCAAGATACTAGCTTTCATTCAAAAGTTGAAGAAGCCATATGTTGACAGTTCCATCAGTGTTGGGTAGAATGCCTATAGGAACCAAAAGAAATAATAGTTAATGGAACCAGCATTCACAGTGATTTTCTTCCCATAGGAATTAGAGATGTGTTTTACAGGCAGGAATTCTACAGCACTGCCTGAAACTACAAATCAGTCCAGGATCTGCAAAGAGGCCCTTTGTCTAGGTTTGAGGTTAGCATCTTTGTATATACTGTGTAAGCTTATGAACTAAACAGTTGTGCCCATGTCATTTTAAAATGCTTTGAATGGCCCATTCTCTGATCGGCTGCTCAATAGCCACTGTTCATCTTCCTTCCTTTCTCTAGTTTGTCTCCTCCAGTTTCTGTGGCTTTCAAGTTAAAAAAACAAAAAACAAACAAGCAAGAAAAACATAACAGTTAGACAAATACTTGTTTTTCGTAAGTTGCACAAAAAAGATGCCTTCCCATCCTCATTTTAAGTTTTCCTCACATCTTACTGCATAAAATTCCTACTTGCACAGATATGATTCATAGCTGCTTGTAGGACAGTCCTGAGCTTTCCCACCTTCCACTGAGCAGTTGCCAGTGTTGTGGGACTGTGTGACAACAAGAAGCAGTAGAATCAACACATCTGCAGGTCTCGCTCAGAAGCAGCACATCTGTTGGCCACTCAGGGATGTGTGAATGTTAGCTGCTGTGGAGAAAAAGGCAGTGAGAATGCAGGGAAATGCACTGCTGGGATAGACACACTTGCAGGAAAAGCTCTTGCATGGTAAATGGAGAGACCCAAATGTGGGCAGCAACTAAAAGTTGAGAAGCCATGGAATGAGGAGGGACCAAGTTAGGCACAGGAAAAGAAATAACCAGAATGCAGGAAGGCAGAAGAGATGAAATGAAGGAGAAAAGGGGAATCACAGCCACCAGATATTTTAGGTCATTTAAAGAAACTGACAGAGGGATGACCAAAATGTTTGTTGGCTTGCATTTTTAGGTCAAAATAAAGTTTAAGGTGGCCTTTTTGGATTCTAAGTTCAGAACAGACATGCATTATGGAATGATCCTCATTTAAGGCAGATAAATTTGTATATGCAAGTGTTGCATAAGATGCTCAGAGGCACCCACTACTTTGAAAACTGTGTCCAGTCGAGTCATTGCTGTTTTCTGTCAGGCTCAACATTGAGGCAAGACCTGTAGGAGGTTAGGCAGCTATGGTGTCCCCATGTGTGGAGCATGCACAGAATTTGTCATTCTGACTCATAACAGGATAATCGTTGTCACAAGTGAGGGTGTTGGATCTTCTTCTCATCTGCACAAGCCCCAGTGTGAAATGAATAATGCTACTTTTTCACTTTGAGGCAGCAGACCCTAAGTATGGCCCAACTACATTGGCTACAAAAACATTTATCCAGACCTTGCTGGTAGAAAGAAAAAAATTCAGAGAAGAAAAATTCAGCCTTCACTAACAATTTCCTTCCCGTAGATGAAAAGAAAATTCATTTTTCTCTCCCTAATTGCAGGTGTTGCATGGTTGGAAATAAAGACTTCAGTGGTGAATGGCATTGTACTGTCCATCTGACTGTACTGTCCCTGAGCTCAGGGACAGGGAAAACAAGTGTGAGGCCATTTTATTTTGAGTTTGCTTTTACATCAAGAATAGGTTCTTAGGTGCTGCAGTCGTAGATCCTGGGAAATAAAGCTAGTGATGAAGAGACCTGAAAGCCCATCTGTTACATACAGATGTCACATATTGTACAGAGAGGCTTTGCAGGGTGTACTTTTTTCCTTTAAACTTGTGGGAGGAGTTTCTTATAATTGAGAACAGATGGAAAAGAAGAAGGGAAAAGCACCCAAATCATCCCCCTTACTGTCATGCTTCAAGAAACACGGTTTCTTTTTTTGCATGTTATTCATGTACCTGGGTCTCTACCTGACAGTGTGTTGTCCACTGTTTAATTACAACAGATTTTTGCAGAAACTTCTTATTTTAAGAGATGTGAGAAACTACAAATATGCTGTGTAAGGTACATGAACATGGTTGCACAGGAAGTCAGCTCTAGCACAAACTAGGCAGTGACTGATCCACTCCAAGATAGAAAACCTTTAAAATTAGTCATGTGGTTTTTTTAAGCAAAAGTAGATGGACTAACCTTAGCCTCACAGAAGTGGCCTTAGCTTGGTGCAGTGGACAATGAAAATGGAGTCAAATTTATGAGAGAACATCTTGGGTGTTCAGTCTGTTTTCTGGTGGAATTCTGTCCCCACTGTGAAACCTCAAAAGCCACAACTTCATTTAACAAATACTTGTCATTGCACCTATGTCTGGTTTCTCAGACATTGTTGTAGAGACAGAAGAGCAACTTCTGCCTGTAATCTCAGACATCCCTTCTGTTCAAGCATTTGAGTTTCAGCAAAACTAGCCCGATTTATCTTGTGCTACATCAGGCCCAAGAGCTGTCATTCTGGAGTGCTGGAATAGGTATCTGTGTTTAGAAAAAAATGCATCAGGCTCAAAGGCTGAGTGAATAGATAGGTGAGATAGTAAATGTGCAGTAATTCAGGAATGTGCAAAGTTAAGACAATTATTTCTCCCTCTCCTTTTCATTGGCTTTGGGGTGGGTTTTTTTGTTGGGGGGAACGTTGTTTAAGTTTTTTTAAGCTCAATTTTCTGCTCTTTTCAATGTTGAATAGCCAAAGCAAATCTATGCTGTCCAAGTAAAATCTGCACGCAAAAAGTGGACAGTTAAGTAGTTTTCCAACAGATCAGCTGCACGACCAGATTGAGGTACACACAAACAGACAAGAGGTTACAGGTTCATGACTATAATGTGCAGTTATCTTATGGAAGGTGGGACCCTGGAATGAACTATTGTCATCTGCTCTGCTCTGCTATCAGTACCTTCCCTAGCTGCCCTGGGGGCCAAGGCACGCATGGCTCCTCATGTTTCAAGACATCCTGGTGTGCATTGGCAAGCAAAGAGAGCAGCCCATTGCAGCCATACCGCAAGGAGCCGTGCTAGACTTGCTGCTGGATGTTTCCCTTTGCACTGCTTACATCAGCTGAAAATAATCATCTTTAATCCAAACAGGAAATGGTTTGCTCACACCACCACAGCCAGCATGCAGGGCAGGGCGTTCCTGTTAGAACGGAGCTCAACAACAAGGTTCAAAATAGAGATAGAGGAAAAGATATGGTGCATCACCTCAGGTGCAGATATATTTGTGAAAAGAAAGCAAATTATGACGCTAGTTAATCAGAAAGTCTGTCGCTCGTCAAATGTGGCAATACCCACTTCATGCTTTTTTGTTCATCTCTTTTAAATCAGGTTTGAAGCTTTCCAGCCTGTGTCCTCTGCTTCTGAAGGAGTGCCCATTCTCTTTCAGTATGGCTATGGAGTCAAATAGCATTGGGGAAGACCAGTAAGTGACCATTTACAAGGCGACAAGACCTGATTATTTATTAGCAAATGACCCTTAAACTGTATTTCTAGGAGTGGAGATGGATCCAGAAATTTCCAATGCTTACCCAAGTTTCCTGAAGAGCGTCTGGGGGTCAATAACTGCATCCATTTCTCAGGATGCCTATAGCACCCTCTCCTAAACTTGCCTTATACAAATATGTCCCTGTCATGACACAGGCTGACTGGGAAAAAGAAGGTCCTAAAGTTTAGTTCATTCTCATTTTGGTGTGATCAGGTGCTCTGTTATTCCAGGGCTGTATGTCTATAATGATTGAAACATTCTAGTAATGTGCACATATTTTTTGAGAAACTGAGACGCTTAAGTGCCTGTGCAGGTAGATGCCTATCAAAATTGTTAGTGTGAGCTTTGGGATCTTTAATTACTTTTCTACTTCATAAGTCCTACTGAACACCTTCTGTGCATTTTAACACCTAAGAGCCTTTAAAAATTTCTGTATCAGCTACCTCAGAATTCATGAGATCACAACAGCCTGAATATACAAACTCTCAAGCTCTGAGGTACTCAAGAAATTTTACTTCCTCTCAAAATGATATCTGTTCTGAAAGGCCAAGTATCTCTGATTGCCACTAGACACCAGCAAAATAGTTAACATCCCTTACTAAGAAACTTTTATTCGTATTAAAAAAAAACTGACTCAAAGCTTCCTTATGTCATGCTGTCTTGACCACATTCGTTGTCAGTTATATTCCTGGAAAAAAGGATCTTCAACTGCACATTTGGAGGGGAGAGCACAACTGCAATAATTCACTGCATCATCAAAATGCTTCAGCAAGCTTTAAAGACAAACAAGGACAGCTCTCTGTTTCAATACAATAAATTAGGGATCCCTATTTTAGCGATCTTCATTAATTCCTTATTAAGCATGTTAAAGCATCTTCTAGTTCTGTGGGAAATAGTCATGTTTATATTTCGTTGGGTTCTAACCTGTTTCTTTCTTTTGTTTATTCTAGTTTTTGAGTCTTCTTTATCTCCAGAAATATTGATAACAATAGTCTGGAGTTAAATTTTAATAGCAAATGGATCTGTATTTCTTCTTCCAGCTCTAACATTTATATTCACAAAGGTTTAGAGGGAAAATTGCCCTTACATGACAATTCTGGCATTTGTCATTTCATATCTTCTTTTTTCCTATAAGATTTTTTCTTGTCAAAGATGTTTAAAAATCTCCTTTCTGTAACTACGGTGAATGTGCAGATCTTTGTGTGTGAAAGGAAGAGAATAAAGCAAAAAAAATTTGAGAAGATACTTAATAACACTTGAATTATGCAGACAACAACCAATTGCTTGATTCAGTTTTTCCAGCATTCATTTGAAATAATTCTTATTTCAGTTTTACAGGCTGGCTTGAGATTCTGTGGTCTTTGCAGACAATATGTTTGCATGTTTTTCTTGTCTATGCTTCAAGTGAATCTTATTTCTTGGAATTTTCATTCATTCTGGAAATTTTAATCCTCCTCTAGTAATTCACCCTCTTCTATACCCCAGTTAAGACTTCCCCCAAAACTGTTGAATCCCTGGATGAATAATGGTGAACATGAAACAAAGTGAAAAATACAGTTTTATTTACAGTGGTAACTTTCCAATAGTTGGTTTTGGTTTTTTATTATTATTATTATTACTTTATTGGCTTCCTCGTTGAATAGTTTGATCTAATTTAATTGCCATTTTGTTTAATTATCGGTTGTATGGGGTTTCATTCTAAGGACGAGTTTTATACTAGTTTAATCATATTTAATGATGGAATGTGGATATCTGGATGGCAAAGCTGATGTAAGTATATTTACTAAATATCAGTGGCGCATAATTATGACTATCATAACTGAATAATTTGGCAAAGTGAAAATATTTTTCTTTATTTCTTGTTTTAAAGGCAGAAACAGCAATTCTGCATGTTTGCTGGGGCTTTTTTTAATGATGTAAGGATGTCTTGATAATATCCCAGAAGTTTGAAGTTTAAATGATTTTTGTATTACAAATGGAATTTTAAATAGACAAATATAGTTGCAGAGTGGCTGAGTTGTTGAAAATAGCAAATATTTTTTTGTCACTTTTTCCAAAAATTAATCATATACTTTTCTTCTACATTGGCATTCCAATTACAGTTTCAGAACATTTTCAAATTTTGGAAAATTTCAATCATCTTTTGTGTTAGTTTACATTAAAAATTGAGTTGAATTCTGTTAGCTTTTGATTCTATGCCACGATTCTGTACATACAGATATGTAAAATATGGTTTTTTTAAATATGTCTTGGAATAACCCTCTTTTTAATATAGTATTTTTAAATGCTTAGCTATTCTTTTTTGGAGTACGTGTCTCCGAAAGCATGATTTTTGATGTTTATGCAGAACTGTAAGGTCCTAACTTTAAATCCAAAACTATGAAGAATTTGGGCAAATCTTACCTGAGACTCTAACATCTTTCAAGTCAAAAAAGAAACATTCTGTAGTTACATCACTTGTCATATTTTTTTCTGAACTCATTGAATAACGCTTTGCACATTTTGCTGCAGACCATTCACCCAGTGAATATTCTTTTTCAGAATATCCTTCTCTGTATATACACAGATTTTCTCACAGGTGACTACTGCTTAAGTGTGGAACACCGAATGCAATGGAATTTAGAGCCCAGAAAGACTTTGAACAGGATAAGACTGAGCATTTTGTAATGCAATACGCAGAGGCACCAGAACAATACATTATCAGTGTAATTTTTAGACACGGGCAAACCAGTTTCTTTTTCACTTCCCACATCTTCCGAGTCAGAGGTTGGTTTTTCTGGAGCAACAATGTCCTGTCTCTGCATGTCTATGGTCGTAGGGTGCTGGAGGATGGAGACAAAGGGGTAGGCAGAGCAGAATTTCATGCTGGAAGAAGTGGAAAGCAATTGACTGTAAGGGAGTGAAGGATGTTGGAGAGGAGGCTTGCAGAGTCACACAGGTACGTAGCTGTGAGGGGTGAAGAGGGGAAGGGAAAAGAGAACAATTAGGATCCCATGCCCTAAAAGGTGGGAAGGGTGTAAGGGACCTGAATCTGAAGGAGATGAAGAAAAAGAGGAAGGAAAAAGACCTCTGCTGGCACAAACACACCTCCAAAACTTCAATAGACCTCTACAGTCTGTTGGCCCATTTCAACCTTTACTAAAACTTTACTCAAGTATCACAACAGAATTAATTCCAAGGTCTCAACAGGAAGAAACCATGCTCTTTTGTCTCAGTCTTTGGTACAATAGACCCCAGTTTAGCCTGGATTGTGAGCAACCTGGAATAACTTGCTACATTTCAGTACCTTCTTTCTGAGCCTACACCTGGAGCACTCACAGAAGCAAAACATTACCTATTGAGCAAGGAAGAGCTCAGGAAGAAAAATAACTGCTAGATGGCTTTGTGAGTGAACAATCTTCAGTCCTCCAAGCAGATATTCTGTCTGATTTTCTGTGTGGGAACACTGTTTCACCTATATTGTTCATATTCCCACCTAACTTCACGAGATCTCACCTATGGATTTTAAGATACAGGTGTTTATACCAGTCTGTCCAAAACAGGAATTTTCTCTGGTGCAATGATAGATCCAGAAGTAGTTTCAGAACCCAATTTTATAAGATTGATATAAGACTGTTCATAGATAGATGAGGAAGTGTTGAAAAAGACAGTCAAATAATTATAGAAGTCCACATGGATTGAGACTAAGTGAAAAGCAGAGGATAGTAATTCGAGATTCCTCTTTTCCATCTACTCATAGCAGAAAGATAAAAAGAATAAGATAGAGATTATGTGAATGAAACTGCCAAGCAAAGGCTCAGCTTACTCATATTAGACCATCTGTGATTAAAAAAGAAAAAAGCCTATTGAATAGTAAATTACATTGTAATTACTTTCAGTTCTGTGTAATTGCCTTTGTTTTAATGCTCAAAAAGGTATGTCTATTTGGATGAATAACTGGCAAACAAACTTCTGCTATGTTTGTGTTTATTGAATCAAATGTGATTTTGCAAAAACATATCCAATAGCAATTTTAGAAATGAAAAAGATTTTTAGGCTAAAATATTTTTACCATAATTTTCTATTTAGTTTAGCAAATCATCTCATAAGTGTGAGAACAGTTTCTTGGTCAGGGATCTTAACTATTTCAGTTCTGCCCACTGGAAAGCAGAGATGTTTGTACTTTAGATTATCAGAACAGCTATAGATTTGAGTGTAAGTAAAATTTCATGAGTACCTCAGAACTCTGGAGTTTGTACATTCAGGGGATTATGATTGTCTAAATTCCAAAGTAGCTGAGAGAGATATTTTTCAGTAGAGCATGTGTGAATTGAAAATCAAGGGGATCGGGAGACCAGGAATACATAAATGGTTTTAAAAAGTCAAATGTTCACCTTGATTGATTTTTTTACATAAAGTCTGAACAGTGGTAAAAGCTACATGAAGCTGAAGTTAAAACTGAGATTCCGTTGCACTTGCACAAATGCTCTGCCTGAACCTAGCTGGGAAAAGCAGTGTGCTATTGTGTTATCACCAGTTTGGCTAACATGGCTTACTTAAAACAGGGAAACATGTGAAGGACTTTGCTTTGCCACTCCTTAACTTCACAGTGATGCCCAGTTCAGCTCTCTCAGTTGAAGAAGATATTCCAGTAAAACGGGATTAGCAAAAAGAAATTAACATCTTTTTTCCTATTAGTAATTTGAATTTTTGGTTAGACTGAAATAAACAGCCAATCTATTTTCTAGTTGTACATGTCTGATGTTCAAGGCTTTGAAAACGACCATATCAGTTTTAAAATTCATCATACAGTCTCCTCATTGCATCAAGTATACCCATAAAAGAAAAGACCAGTGAAAAAGAAAAGCCAAACTAAATGATATTAAACATTTCCATCAGCCTGAGGTGAAGAAGACAATGGACAAAGTAAGCTGGTAGAAGTAGCTTGATTCGTCTCATAGCCAGCTGTTACCAGATATGGGTCTGATAATAATTATGAGATTTATCAAAGAGCAGATTGACATCCTAACAGTCATTATTTTCATTTCATGTCCAGCTGGAAGCCTCTGGAATACACATTGTTAATCTTTTTTCCCATTATCTCTCTCAACTCCATCCTCAAATTATTCAGACCCTATGTATGCTTTTGTGGGAAAACCTTAGCCTCATCTGTATGGCAGATGATACAGACAATTCTTTTGTGCCTTTTTTTTTTTCCCACTGGTTTTAATCCAAACAAATCACAATGTTATTATCTATCATCAGTAGTTGGGATAGCAGCTCAGAGAAAAGACATGTACTGTAGGTTTTTGCCACTTTGCAAAGTTGAGTAATGGTGTACAATTCACCTCATGATGAAAATAAATGTACTTTTTCTCTTCTGCATAACAGTAAGCACTGTGCCTCTTCCTGAAATACTGCAAAACATAACACCAAGTGTGGGCTTGACAGAGACTGTATCACTTTTCCCCTGGGCCTCAGGTGGTTGAAATGAATTTGGATTGTTTACCAGAATACAGTGTTTTTACAGTTACAGGAACATCTACATTCTCAAGTACATCCCTGGTGCTGGTTGAAAGGCAATATGGATTGTCTCTCCCTCTGCTATTTTTTTCATTAGTACTAAGTTTTACAGATAACTCGTTGTGGTCCACAGTAGAAAATATTTATTGATGTAAGCCTCAAGTAACTGCTCCAAGATATCAGGTCTTTATTTTCTCCAAGATAGCCATTATTTTTTCAATCATGGGCTGATTTTATCTTAAGACTAAGTTAAAAAAACACATGGTACTATTTGAAACTGCGCAGAAATCTTTGCATTTGGGACAAAAGAGTGTTTAGCCATTATTCAAGGCTTAAAATCCTTCTACCAAAATGACTTGTGGTCTTTCTGCTTCTGTAAAATAAATTTCATATCTGATAAAGAGTGTGGGTTAGGTTGATTCCTTTAAAATTTAAATTAGGACTTGTTGTGAAGCCTGGGACTTAGTTTTATGAGTGTTCACTGAGGTTTACAAAGCCATTCAGCAAAACTCATGGCTGGTGAGTGAAACTGTGCCACTCAGAGCTTCAACCCACTGCTGAGACATGAAGAGCTCTATGAGGCACACAGAAGCATTTAGTAGAAATGTTGCTGGTAATAATTACTACAAGAAAACCAACTTGCATTTTTTAGGTTAGATCATACACCCTCCAGCTGCTGAACACATCTATAGGTATCTTCCTGCTGCATTTATTTGCCTCCTGAAGTAGCACAATGCTGAGAAAATGGCAAGAATTAAAATGAACTAAAGTAATTTCTTGCATCTGGATGGCAACTGAGCATCCAGATAAATAAAGTCGTGAGGAGTTTTTTAAAGATTCAGCTTCTGCAGTTGTTTGTTCAGCAGCAGTTTAGGCACCAGGCAAACTAATTGTTTCTCTCTAATGCCTTAAATTAAACTACAGACATCACTGACCTCAGGGTAAGGAAGAGACTTTTACCAAACTCACAGACTCCAGAAGTGAAAAGAATTCCTTAGTGCTGCTGTGAGGAAAACTTTATGCCAGGGTGTCACACTCAACAGGAGTTTCATGAACAAAGGAGAAGGAAAAAAACACAACTGCATTGCTTCTAATTAGTGGTTAATTCTTGTTTATTAGAATCAGGTTCAAGCCAAAAAGTAAAGAAGGAAAAAAAAAAAAAAGAAAATCAAAGTACAAAAAGAGAGACAGTTGGAGAGAGTTGTTCCAGGACCCTAAATTTGCTAGAGATCCAGATCTGTGCTTTGACCCCCCTCCTGCACTGACTATTTCAGCTTTTCCATCTAGCTTTTAAAGCAATACAAATGAAAAATCTCTTCATTTCCACAAAGCAAAGCAGTCATTTTGTATCCCTCAGTTACAGCTGATATATGTGGTAAATGATACCAGAAACCCTGCTACTCAGTGAGGGGTAGAGTTTTTTGGACTCCCCAGTGTGTCCCCATCCTCCTCCAAAAATGCAGGAGCAGCTGAGCAGGATCTGCTGCCTTTTTGTGAGTTAAGCCGAACATCTGCTTCAACCAGTCAGTTTCCTGTGCAGTCTTGAAAGAGCTGTGTAAAAGACCCCAGAAAGGGAGCTGGGCCTGAATTTTTAAGTTCTATAGATGCAAGATAAGGAGCTTAGATAACAGCATAACCTCCTCATTTCTGCTACCCACTTGGTGATCTTACATAACGCTGATCCTCTCATTTAATAGTGATGAAAATTTCATCAACAAAATTTGCTTTTGCTCTGCCAAGTCATGACAACCTCAATTAGAGCTGAGCTGGAAAGGCATTTGGGTGATTACATCAGTCCAACTGGATGTCCTCTTCTCCCTGTGATGGCTCTTTCTATGCCATTCTCTGGGTATTTGATCTTTCCATCCGGATTTGGGCGGCTGAGCAGTGAGATGAAATAAAGAGTAGCTAAAAAAATTTGGAAGAATCTGCCCACAATCATGATTTTCATTCTTCATTCATTTTTTAAAGCTGTAAGTTAAACGTGCTCTAAACAACAAGGCAAGTCAGATCCAATTTTGCTAGGTCTTTTCTGAAAGCATGATAATTCTGATGAATGCAACAATGAAAATACATTATATAAGACCTATCTTCCTCAAAAGGGTCTCTATTGATTGTCAAGTGATCTTATTTTTCTTTTCTCAGATTCACTGTGAGCAGCACTTCCTTAATCTTCTTCAGTGTTTAGATACTATGTTTTGGTAGCTCATTTTAGAAATTTCATTCCACAGAGCATTTAAAAATACAGAATATTTAGCTTTTAATGGACTGTGAATACTGGTGTCTGGTAAAATACTGAAATCCAGAAAAGAAAGTAACAGAAGGATTTCACCCTTTTAGATTTCTTTCTCATAAAAAACTCAGAGAAATTATGTGATTTGTAATGAAAATTGTACAAATTGCTAATTGTGAGCTACAAGAAAATTTTAATTTCTTGTTCATTTTGAAAATTGCAGTTATCTTCAAAGATTGAGCCTCAAACTCAAGCAAAGGTGAAATGGCAAAGAAAGTGAAAGAGATAAGCTAAAGGAATTTCCTTTAGGTTTCTTTTCATTATTCTTCCTTTATTTCTCCTTTTAGGGCTGCTTCCTGAAGGAGATGTGACCAGGATGATCAGCCTCTCTGTCATTTCCTTCACAATAACCTTTGTTCAGTTCATAAAAAATTCATACCAATGTCATAGAGGAGGTAAAAATTGAAGGGTATTTAACTTTCTCTAACTTTTGTGAAAGTTGATGAATAGCTAGGGGAAACACATACAAAAAGAAGTGCCTCCACCGAAGAAGAGATGGGCAGAACTCAACTACTACACGTTTTGTCAGCAACAGTCAGTCGAGGAAAAGGTAAAAACCAGTGAGTCCATGGGGGCATGCCTGCTGATGCTAATGCATTTATTTCATAGTTACAACAGTACACGGACACATTTATTGCAGCTAGTGCTAGAAAAATCTGAGTGCAGAAGACATGAATTCATAGGAAAACAGACTTCAGCAGTTCAGCTGCTCACAAAGTCAGTCTTCTGTATTCCCAGAAGTGCACCTGAACATTCTTCTATGTTGATAGAATTTGGATTTTTCTTTTACCCCAGCACTTGTGTTTTAATTAGGGCTTCTCTGAGGACAAGGCCAATTTGCAAACTTGCACCCCAAAATCTGAGTTTCTGTCCTTTGTGGGACATGTCTTTTTCTTGACTTTGATTGTGACACTTGAGTAGCTTTTATAAGGAGATTGCAAAGCCAAATTAATAAGTGCTGTGTCTTACAAATCGTTTGTCATTATGGACATCTGGATGAGGAAAACAAAATCTACTTCTATAACCACATTTTCAGAAAATATTTTCCTCAGGCAACTCTTTTTTGGAGCTCAGATCTGTACAAATCACACAAAGTGCAGTAGAAACTTGTAACCTCTCTTAAGCTCTGCAGCTTGATGGGCTTATATATAGTTATCTTGCATAGTTTCTTAAAATAGCCATTGACAGGGCTAGGTGACTAATTAGGTTCATTTTAGATAAGTTGGAGGCATTCAGTGCAAAGCTGAAGTAATGGTTAAAGTATTTAAAGAATAAGTCTTACAGTGAAAGGTTCGAGAAGCCCAATCTGTTCCATTTATGAAAGAGTAAAGGGCCATTTTTTCACAACCAGTCATCCCCTTACAATGGGAAAAAATAATAGCAAATTAATCTAAAAAAGAAATTCAAAAGCTATAGAATGATCTAAAGGCTGATCTATATAGTTAGACTATTCAGGCCATAAAGCACAGTTTTAAAACTCTGAGATAGTTACTTCACCAAAGATTATGACTGAGGCACCAGATTCTGACCTGCACCCAAATTAACAGAACTGCCTGACAGTCAGAACCCCTAAACTCCTGCAGTAAAACACTATGGGTTTAGCATCACTTTATCAACAAGCCCAGGAGTATTGTATGTCCTGAATTTGAAATTGCCATTTTTTTCAAGCTGTCTACAGGGATATTTTTACATTCAGTTCAGCTCCACTCCTTACAAAAGATACATGGCTGTTCATCTAAAAGCTTTACCTTCACTTGCTTCTGCCCAATAGATAGTCACCAATTTATTTCCCCCACTCATTTTCTCAGCTTTCATCCTAGCAGTAGCAGAAGAGTACTGCAATGGACTAGGAACTTCATGCTTTGTAGGTGAACTGCTGCTACTGAAATTTAATTTCCTGTCTTCATGAACAAAATGTATAACCATCTCACAAACACTGGTTGGTTGAGACAAAAAACCCCAAAGGTGTGTCCACCTTGTAATGCATTCAATGAGGTTTTTTAAAGCAGTGACAACCCCAGGTCAGATAATGAAAAAACCCAGCCATCTGCTATTGCTTCTGGAAATTCACCTTCAGGAGGCAAAATAAAAAATGGAATTAATGTGTTTGTTGCCTACATACCTGGTCTCCTCTGAAAAGGTCTTGAGTTGATTAGTTACCCCTTCCAGACAAAATGTTTCCTTCTCATCCTAACCCCTGAGATATTCCATTATTTAGGAATAAATGCTGCTTGGCGAAGCATGGGTCCAGCACAGAAAGAAAACAAAAAAGAGCAGAAGCACCTACTTGTCTTCCTGAAGCTAAATTAATCTAAGTAGTAGATTTTAAGGGCAAGGAGTAGGTCATAGCTAATGTTGCTAGTGGCTTCTCCCAGTCAAAATGAGCTTGTTAGTGGAGTGAGATTCTAGTTATAGGAAGCAGTTCCTAAATTTTTAGACAGCATATATTTATTTTGCCACCATCATCCTTTTTATGACCACTCCTGACTGTACCTGCCAGAGACATGTATCTGCAAGAACATTTCTGCTTCAGGTATGAACATTTTGGCCTGCAATCTCTTAAGCTGTTATCCTATACCACCATTCCCTGAGATGATGCAGAACAGCATTGCAGTTTTGCTCCTGCCACAAGCAGGATTAGGAACAGGACACAATTTTTCCCTAAAGGTTATTAATCATCCTACAGTATGGTTTATTTTTTATTTCTCTGAAGCTGCCATCACCAGGTAAGCAGAAGCAGCAGCTCCCATTTGCACTGAAATTCTGCTCTTCTGTAGTTGTGCAGTAGCAAAAGCAACAGAAAGGCTGTGCAAGGCCCATTGTGTGTATGTGTGGCTGCCATCTCTCTTCAGACATAATCTTCCCAGTTTCCCCACTAAGGGAAATCTGTATCCTGAAGCCAGCATAACCTGTAAAACAGCTTTCTTTCAGATTTGAAATCCAGAATGCAAACCAGCTCTCATTTTCAGTCCCTCTGTTATGCAGAAAAATTACACTAAACCAGAGAATTGCACTGTTTTGTTGAGCCATTACGACTGTGTTATCACTGGCAACATAGTATTGGGACATCCGAATGTAGAACTACAAGATTTTCTTGAGAAAAAAAAGCAGACTTCTTGATGTCCTCTACTTGTTAAGCCGTCTACTTCCCTGGTAAAAACCAACCCATTTTATAATGCCTAATATTCTCTGATCCCAGGTCTCCCGCAGATTAAAGGTCCTATACCTCTAAAATGTGCTAACCACCACCCTTCCTGATAAGAATCCCCAACCAGACGCTTGCCAGATGTCAGGCTCACTGTACAATAAAAAGTACCCTGACTTGCTCTGCTTTCATTCTGTTTCATGAGCAAGAGACCACAAAGAAAAGTGTTTTATGGGTATGGAAGTCCAGCTGCGAGGAAGTGGCTCTCAGACTCCCACAATGTTGCTCAGGTGGAAATGCTGGTTCCCCTGTACTACCAGGATAACGACTGTCCAAGGGAGAAATATTCCTGTATATGGTAGTGCTGTGGAATATGATGAGACAGCACAGAGGGAGAGTGGCACTCCCAGACACCCAGAAAGGGTACAGGTGCTCATTAACACGCAGAAGCCATCGCTACAATTTTTAGCCTTGCAATTAGAAATGAGTCCCTATGGAAATATTTCAAAATAGAACTGAAACTAGTTTTAGAACTATAAATAACATGTGCCTTGGCAGGCCCCTGAAGAAAGATTTCTCCATTTGTTTTTCTTCTTCTTAACCTAAAGTTACGAGTATAGATACATTCTTTCCCATTTTATACTCCCTGAAGATCTCAGGAGACCTAATTTAAACCCTACACCGCATTATAGATCCCTCTACAGCCTGTGACTTGGGAGGGTCTGACCCCAAGAGGTTCCAATGCATTTTTTCTTCCACTCCCTAAGAAATCCCACTAAAGCTGTTCTGGTTGCACAAGTATTGTCATGCTGGAAGGTTTGATATATTTTCCCAAATAGTAAGTATGCGTGATGTACTATGGATTCTGGTAGTAAACTGTGTTGTGTCATCTCTTTCAATCCTTTTCAGGTCAGATTTTCCTTCTGTTATATATATCTCAAAGGCTATAACAAGAAAGTCTGCATCTCATTTGAGACAATCCTACCTTACCATCTGATGAGCAGATTAGAGGATTATCAAGTGGTCTCAGTTTGAAGGGACCTTAAAGATTACTGAGTTTCAAACCCCCTGCCAGATGAAGATAAATTTCTGACTAAACAAAATTTCATTGTGTTCACATTTTGAACACTAATACTGATAACATCCTTCAGACCATCCTATTAACTGTTTGTAAAAGTTAGTATATATTAAAACTGCTCTTCTATAATCTGTCCATTAGCTTCTGAATGTCACATTGTATAAAAGATAATAAGTTTGTTTCTTATCAGTTCTACACCTATTTAAAGAAAACTGACATCTGAGTTTCTGGATTATTACAAGAATGATTTTCATTGCATTAATAAAGTAGTTTTTAAAGCATAGGCTTCATAAAGTATTTTCCATTTAAAATAACATTTTTGTCCAATGGTAAATACAGAACCAGGAAGGATTCTATATTTCTAGTTTTCTCAGAAATATAACTAAGGCTGCAAGGTATCAGTATAAAGCTTAGAAAATGCTTAATAGTGTCATGGATTTACTGCTCTGCTTAAAGTTTGGCTTCAGTCATGTACCCTTCTTCAAGGTCTTCTTCCATGGGCGTTAGTACAAAGAGCAGATATGCTCTGTTCAGCTCCAGCAAGGCTTCTGCAGAGATAAAGCTACCTAGACATCCTAATACACCCAGTTTAAATCACACAACCAAAAAACACAGTTCAGCACAACTGTGTAAACTGATGTCCTTTATTAAAACACAGGCATGGGAGGACTCTGGAATGGGTAAAGACTAAATTATTCTTCTTGCCAGATGAGTGATCCTTTTAAGTCTAGGTTTAAGTTCACTGGTGCAGCGATGGGAGCGAGCCATGCCTGTACAGTACCTCGTCTAAAGACAGATAAATCTTCAGAGCTCTGCAGGAAGCCCAGGTGCCATGGTATATTTTATCATCACTCTATAAACCATGCTCTACCTCCATGCCTTTATAATGAGCACAAGGACATGAAGACGAAGAGCCTTGCTGCATATGCATCATGTAAATCTATCAGTTTCATTGCTAAATTTGAGCAATTCTGCTAAGGTCAGTCTGTGTAGCAGCATCTCTTTCTTTCTGTTTGTTTAAAGAGATTGACAATTAGCTCTTTCTAGTATTTTGGGAAATAGAGTATATTCAAAAATATTTTTATTGTCTATTAGGTAACTTGCATTCAACACAAAAAGTGAGAGGGTTCTTCCTTTTTTTTCTTTCTCTTTTTTCTCTTTTTCTCTTTTTTCTCACTCTTTCTCTTTCTGCCTTTTTCCCTCTCTCCTTCTCTCCTTCTCTCCCTCTCTCCCTCTCTCCCTCTCTCCCTCTCTCCCTCTCTCCCTCCCCCTTGTATATCTAATTTAATTCTTCAAGGCATGGCAGATGTAACAAAGAAAGGAGGGTCTGTGTGGATGGGCCACTTCCCAGCGCAGGACGAAGCCATCCTCCATGGCAAACGTCCTTTTCCATTCCCTGCCCTGGCAGACTCCTGCACCCTCAGCAGCAGCATCCATGAAAAAGGAGCAGAAANAATATCTCCTGAACCTCAGTATTTCCTCAGTCTTTTCTCTCCTTTACTTGGACCAACCACAAATGTGATTCCAGACTGATCAGAGCAAGAAATAGAGAAACAGCTTTAAAAGCTGAGGCATTAACAAAAAGATACCAGGGAGGATGATTTAACAAGTCAGTCTAATCTGAGAGGGAAACGTTGTAGTGAAGAAGATACTGTGCCTTTCTGAAAAGATGTGTCACACGGCCTCTCGCACTGCCACACTCTGCACCCAGTGCTCTGACACCACCTCCGGCTGCCACTGACAGCCCTAATGTCAAAAATTTTTTTAGACTGCATGTGGAAAGCAGTTCATAATTGGAGTCTCTATGAAACTGAAGCTAAAAAAAAAAAAAACCCTCAAAAAAATGTCTGCAAGCAATATTGTTGTCAGGATTTTTGCTATCACTTTGTCTTTAAATGATTAATATTAGTGCTATGAATTGTATGACAGAATTTACCACAGCTTCCAATTCTGGCAGGTAAAAAAGCAGCATTTCATTTCATAGGAGACATAACAGTTATTGATACATGCAGACATAGATACATTAGATAGATAGATAGATAGAGAGATAGAGAGATAGAGAGATGAGATAGAGAGATAGAGAGAAAGATAGATAGATAATCTCTCTTCCCCAGCTATTTGGATTTTTCATTCCACACTTGGCAAAAAATGTTCCCTTTAAAAATCTGCCATGAAAATCTTCTTGTGGCTGGAGGTCCGCTCTGGGGTTTGCAGGGGCTTTACTGACAGCACCGTGGTCACATTCCAGGCTGGATGTGGAGGCAGGGACTCAGAGCCAACTATGTGCCCGTGACCTCCACAGTCCAGGCTGGTGCCTCTGCAGCTCTTTCATGAGCACCGTCAAGTTCGGGTCATTGTTCAAAGAGCTGTGACACCTCTGCACCCACAATTTAGACATCTGCCCTAGACTCCTAAATCTAAATTCAACATAAATACTTTTCAAAATGTACACATATTTTTTTTTTTTTTAAGGTGTGTGCGGATGTTTCTTTCTATTACAGGTTTCATTTAATGAGCTAGATGAACACCAGAGGCCTCAGTAGAAACATTCTCCTCAGGGTATCAAGAATTCTTACACTGAAGCTACATTGTATTTTATTATCAGACACAGGATTTTAATTTATTTTACTGTTGGTTAAGTGCCCAGGGTCCCATTCTCAAGGGATTTACTTATTTATTCTGGTCAAGGATAACTGAATACTTTCATGATATCTTTGCCCTCTGCCTCTTCAGTTAAGTCAAGGTGTTTGCTTTGTTTTGCTTGCTTGTGTATCAGTTGAATACTTTTAAATCTCCATCATCTTAGGTGTTTTTGTTCAAATCTTCCTGAAGTATCAATGTCCTCCTGCTGTCTCTGTTAGGAAATAATGGCTACAAGGCCATGCGGAGTAGCCATTTTGAGAGACTGGTAAGTGCTGGACACCAGTGTAAGAGTAAAGCTGGCTGCAGAAAAATCTGAGAACAGGGAAGTAGTTCCTCACCCCAGATCTAAGGGGTCAAGCAGCTCCCTGAGCCCTGGTGGGCAAGGAGCCCGCTTGTCCTGGTCCAAGGAATCCAGCTCCTCAGTTGGAGTGGAAGCTGGGAAGACAGGATAGAGAAGTCAAAGGGATTTGGGGGTAGAAAAGAACAGTGTTTGGATACCATCTGAGAGCTGAGTGGAACCAAAGCACATGACTGGAACCCCTTTGCTTTATCTGAAGTGGCACGATGAGACACAGCCTTGAAAATAAGGAATAGCTTTGAGTAGGTGACAGCCTGAGTTAAGATCCGTTTGCTGATTATAATGATCCTGTGAAGTACACCTAAAAGAGCCTTGAGTGTACTTCTTAGTTATATTGGCTCTTTGCAGTGATTATCTGTTTGTCATCTGTGTCTATTTTGGAAAATTATATTTTAGTTACTGCGAGTTAGTCAGCAGCTTGCACAATAAACAGCTAGTCACAATGAGAGTGTCAGGCTCCTACTGGGTCCAGCTACAGAGATGTTTCCACCAACAGGATTTATAAATGAAGCACACAAAATGCCAGCCTCTTAAACACAGGGCTGTGGTAAGGCAGCTCGGCGCAGCAGCAGTGGGAGGAATTGCTTGGAAAAGGCTTGTCATAGAGTCGAACTGAACCGGGCTTTTCTCACAACAGTTTGAATTCTCTAAGTCTGGGGGAAGCAGGATCACCGGTTCAGGAACATGAAGGATTAGCTTTACATCACACAGCTCAAGGGAAAAACGACAGCAAAATGTCAGGGAGATGGCAATTTGACCCAGCACTGTTTCCAGGGAAGGCAAGGCCTGTATTGCTGCTCCACGTGTTCCCAGTACCTAACACCAACACAGTTTTAATCCATGAAACACTCTTTTCAGAATGGCTGCAGTAAAAATGAATCACAATGATCTAGTCTGGAAAAATATATCAATAAAATACCTGTAATTTTATAGTCATCTGCTTATTTGGGGCTGCTTTGGAAGTGATTCATCTGCACCAGAAGCCAGTGCCACTAGTTAAAGGAGGAAGCTGTTTTCCAAGGACTATGGGGGAGAGGGGAAGGAAGGCTATTCATATATGTGGTTGCATCCTTTGGACTGAGCAGAAGAGTGCTCCTAAAAATGAGTGATATTGGGTAATTTTCAAGCAGTCATTTTGTTATTTAACATCCCTCAAAAGTGCAAGGTCTTTCTTACAGATTTTGTCTGTGCCACATCCTGTTAATAGCACAATCTCATTACCACAATGGTAACAGTCATTTGATGCTCATTTAACAGAAATCTTTCAAAACAACAGTATTGCATTTTCACAGTTGGCTCCATATGATACAGGTTAGCAGCTTCTTAACTCTGCTTTCTTAGCATAATTACATAATTTAGAATTAGTCAGTCATGTTGACCTTTAAATAGAAACAAACATTCAATTTAGATAGTTGTTTTGTCATTAGCAAACAGTGAGCAGCTGTGAAAATTTTTGCCATTGGCTGACAATGTCTTTGTGAACACGTTCTAGTCCAGGCAAAGTGCAACATCTGTATTAATTATGCCTGTCCTTTGATTTGGGTCTGGATTACCATCAGTCATCACAAGAGTTAAGGTCCAGTCTCACCTCCTTGAAAGAAGTAGCTTTCATCCTTTTATCAGAGGCAGACTCAGCATGTCTACAAAAACAATAACTCTGACATACAGAAGAAGAAGGAATAAATTCTGCCCTGGAATACTTCTCATCAGTTCTTACAGCTACAGTTTGTACATATGGAGGATGGTAAATCTGAGCCTTGAATATTCTTTCTTTTAATATTTTATCTCAAAAGTTTTTCACAGGCAGAAATCACTGTGACAACCAAGAAAGTTGCCCCACATCTGGGATAGGATTCAGCAGCTGTTTGCATTTTTGTGCTTCGTTACCTGGCTGCACCATCTTGGAAATCAAAAACTTGTGCTGGGGTAACAGAAAGCGAAATATTGCCTGTAGCTTTTAGCTGCTCCAATCCTCAGCGCACATATCCCACACACAGTGGTTTGAGAAAAACAGGAAGAAGCAAGATAAGCCAAAGCCCAAATGACTACAAAATATACCTTACTAAGTCCCTAACTGATACTGCCTCTTATCAGATGAAATGCCTTAGTATTAATTCCTTTTAATTAAATTCATAGTTGATTCTCCAGTGATCTTTGGTGCATATTTATAGTCACTCCTCTCTGCCGTATGATGTACTTCAAGTTACAGAACTGTTCAGAATATTTAGATGAGCATTGAAATATGTGCTACAAAAACATGGATAAAGTCTATATTTCTGTTTACAAAGACACACAAACACAGAATCACAGAATCTTTAGGGTTGGAAGGGACCTCTAGAGATCATCTAGCCCAACCCCTCTGCCAAGGCAGGGTCACCTAGAGCAGGTTACACATCCAACATGTATGTGTTCTGAATGTCTCCAGACAGGGAGACTCCATGACCTCCCTGGGCACCTGTTCCAGTGCTCAGCCACCCTCAATGTATCGAAGTTCTTTCTCACGTCAATGTGAAACTTCTTGTGTTTCAGTTTATGGCCATTGCTCCTCATCCGGTCACTGGGCACCACTGAAAACATTTGTGCACACACAAACATGTCAGCAGCAAAAACGATACAAGACTAGACACTGAGTAGATTTACTGACTGCTAATTTTACTCTCTCAGGACACTTTCTTCCTTTTATAGTGTTTAATGTGCTCTTTTATGGATGAGGTCAAATTGTATAATAGTCTGCTGATAAATTGTGAGGTGCCTGTGGGGCAGACAATCTTTACTAATAATTATCAACTTTTGACACAAAGCAAACATTAATAAAATACTATGAGGCTAAGAAACAACATGACAATGCTGAAAGAGCTATAAAAAATACTAAGACACATACAAAAGGTTGAACACCTTTTTTTAAATTTAAAATGTCATGCAATAAGTTTTTTATGAAACTTTGCCGGTTTCTCTTTGTCTTCCAGTCAAAATATAACTTTTTACGCTGTTTTAAAAGAAAAAGATGATAAGAAGATACAGGAAAATTACTTGAAGGTGTGTCTTATACCTGCCTTCGATGAATCAAAATATTTCTATTAGTATGCCATATATTTTTCATACTGAGAAGGAATAATGGATAATAACAACAACAAAAAAAAAGTATCCTGTCCAAAATCAAAATATGTGTAACAGTGCGATGACTGTTTTCCTTTGGTTGCTTAAGCAGGTGAGTGGTAAAATTACATTTTATTCATTTTATTCACCCTTGCCTTAGCAAGGTACAGTCTGCTCACCAGATGGACTACCTGTCCTGGCAAACTCTCAGAGAACTATCGCTTCTAGACCAGCCTTTCTCAATACACCATCTCCTGCTACAAGTAGAAAAGTCCTGTTCCACGTTATTACACATAACAGAAAAGAAGTAAATATGTATTCCTGAGCAGCTAAATGATAAACCAAGGAATGACAATTCTAAAAGCCTTGACAATGAGTCAGTGTTACATAGAAAGGTTAATCATGGTTACGAACTATTATCCTGTGGCCAGAAGATCATACTTATCCCCGTAATTTGTGGCTGATTTTGAAAGGAACTCTATGATAGGCCTGGCTAAAGCCTTATCATCGTGGTTTGTGGTCAGGTGGGCCAGCTGAAGCACCAAGCAGAATGTATTTACATACTCAAAAGCAATTTCTGGTGAGATTTCCTCAAAAACAACAGTTAAACCAGCTATTAAAGAAGCAAATGAATTCTAAGGTTAAAACCAATTTTCACAATTGTGAAAATAACACTGTCCTTGTTTGGGGATAGGAGCAATCTGGATGAAATATGAAAAACATGAAAATATGATCTAACTCCATTACTCCTTAGCACACTAGCAGTTCCTGTGGCAAAGGAATAAATAAAAAATAGAAAATTGGAAATGTGCAACCAACCTATAGACTTCCAGATTTTTTATTTTTTGGTCAAAATACTTTTTACAGGAAAATACCAATTTACAAAACTCTGAACTTCTCAGTAGTTCATCAAGTTTAGTGGACATTTCACCAAAAGAAAAGCTTTCGAGGATCAAAAATGAAACTGTAAAACCTAAGTCAAATTAGATATTTCCCCTTGTGTATTGGAGACACGGTTTTGAATTCCAAATCAAGAAACGCATAAACTCTTCTACTGAGGGTCATCTGCATCTTGAGTATGTGCCCTATGCAGTGATTCTTTGCTATTACAGATGCAGATGGAAAGTGAAATTATGATTTCTGAAAAATCCCTCAAATATTTAGGTTTTGTTCTAATGAAGTAGAAAAACAAATTAAATTTTGCCAACTTGGGATCCCAGTTTCTATCTTTATCATATATCTTCCTGTGGAGATTTGTATTAAGGTTAAATTAGTCCTTTTGAGGACCCTGTCCACATAAGGAAGAGTAGTTTGCTTTCTCTCTGCAAAAGGAATCAGGTTTACACCTTAAAACCTGAAATTCATCTTTCTCCAGGAATTTGTCATCTGCGGTAGCTCTTATGTAGCTGGATGTTTTAATTTAATTTGAGCTCTTAAATTTGTCTGACTCGTATTTAGGTGAATACATGTTGCAAAATAAATAAATATATAAATAAAGGAATCTTGTCATCCTGGCTCAGTGGTGTTTAATTTATCAGATGAACTTTCTCTGCGTGTGAATGTGCTGGAGATCCAGATTTTTGAGAAATCAAGGCAATTTCTACCTGTCAGAAAATTAACTCATACATTTTAGATACCACTGAGGCTTGTTCTGGGGAATTTCTGGCATAAATCAAGGCTCTCTGTAAGTCCATCAAAACAGACTGGAGCAGATCTATTTGAACGCCTATGCTCAACACAGGGCAGTCAAAGTGGTTTCAGGCAGAAGTGTATTCCCAGGGGCCAGAGCAGTTGAAAGAAACCAAGCCTTGCTGCCAGCATGCCCCAGTTGGCTGATTAGCAAGCACATAGTCTGCTTTCATGCTTCTACCATTTCATCTCAGTGTGTTTTCTAGGGTGCTGGTCAGTGTTTACCAGTACACTGTGACACTTGGAAAGCATTTCTTTAGCATCTACAAATCCCAGGTAAACAGTAGGCAAAGAGATTTCTGATAATCACCTTACAAATTTTTTAAGGGATTCCTAGGATCAAGTTTAAAAATTCAAAGAGTAGTGTCACTATATGTGTTTCACATGGACAAATGCAGTTTGGCATAATAATGCAACTTTGAGAATCTCTTTATTTGCATGGCAGAATTCAATACAACTCTGTAAGTAATGTGATTATTATTTACAGAACACTGTGGGCACATATGCTATATTCATATATGTCTGTGAACGAGTGCAGCATGCCCATGCCTCATTGAAATTGCATTCTGTGAAGGAGAGAGCTTTTTGTTTCAGCCTTGTGTAAGGGCTGGCATGTAGCAGCAGCACTCTAGGAGAAGCCCCAAAGGAACAGTGACGGGACAGTGAGTCAGAGAATTCCCATCTCCCCTCTGTCTCCTAAGGGAGTCATTTGTTTTAGTTCCTTACTGATTGCAGTTAATTTGCGTCCTCCACCCATTTCCCGCCAGCTTGCCTGCCCAGTGCACAGCTTTCAGAGGACTAGGCTCCCAGTCTGTTCCCAGTGCCTGCTTCTTATCTGTGGATTCCTCACATACATTTCTGGCATGCCCTATGGGAAATAACAGCAAATGATGGTGAAGAGGCTACCAGGAGAGCCAGGTGAGAAAATGGAGATGCTAATGGCAAGAAAGGACATATTTTGCATTTAAAGGATCAGCACTCTGAGTGCTCATGCCATCTCAAGAAAAAACACTCACAGGGGGCATCCTTTCACGTAAGGATAGGAACGTGTCCTTATACCAATTTTACAGATGCAGTTCAGTTGCCTAGACTTTTGAGAAGCCTGAGGTTATATGCAAAAATGCACAGGTAACTGCTCTTTTCATCCTCTCCTTGGTTGGAAAGGCAGGTACAATGGATGTAAATTGGAGGTGTGGTAAATTCTGTCTCATTTTTCTTGATAGGTTACATTTCAAAAAGCTGTCCAAGGATGCAAAAACAAAGTCAAACTACCGATAATATTAGGTCCAGGAATTCTTGCTCCCAATCCCCCTAATATTAACTATTACCTAATACTCCCTCTTGTGTTCATTCATATGTTGCTTATGGCTATGTAGGAGGGATGCTCTTCCTCTCTATCTTTTAAGCATTTACATTTTAATATAGTCACAGAGGGTCAGTTAGTTATCAGATAGAGTAAAATGACCCACCCCCAAACCCTTTGGTTAACTTTATAATCATGGAAAAGTCAGTAACAGGAGTAGTTCCGTACTCGTGGGCACAGCTAAGGAGATAAGTCAACCACAGTATTGACTCGGGGTTCAATACAGGGATGGTGTCCAAAACTTGAAAATATATGAATGACAGCACAGGAAGGGGATACTGTTTGAAAGGCTAACTTTTATTCTCTAAATTAGCACAGTAAAGGCTATGGAAGAGAAAGAGAATCCAGTATTTTACGAAATTATTTATGAAATGTAGATGGGCCTTCAATTGGGAATAGGGCTGGGCAAAATGTTAGTGGTTCTTTGTTCTTGCAGCTGGCCTGTCAAATTACACAGAGCCAGCACAGTAAATAATACTACTATTGTCTGCCTGTGTCAGAGACAGACAGAAGGTACATTTGGACTTGGTCCAAACACCACAAGGGCCACTCATAGCCACAGTGTCCAATTACTGCTTGCTTGACTATAAAATGCACTTTTTTTGCAGAGCTAATTTAAGAATGGCAGCTTTTAATGGGGTTTGTATTAAAAGGGGACTGCTGCTCTGGCTTTTGCCTGCAGAAAAAGTTCTACACTATACAGGAAGCAACAAACACATACACAGTGAAAATAATCAGAGTATGATAACATCAGCGCAGCAATAACAACAGTGATAGCAGAGTCGATGCTTTGCAAAGGAAAAAAAGATCAAGCCCTTCTGGAAGTAGCCCTGTGCAAAACATGCAAAAAACCAACTAGATTATCTCAAATGATGAAACAAGTGCATCCACTCATTCTCTGCAGATGTGCACATATTGCAAAACTTCTCTCAGTCTTTCAAAGAATCATTGACCACAGTTTTCCCACTCTGCACAGATACTTTTCTTAAATTTCAGTGGCACTTATTTTCACTCTTACTGTCAAATGCTTTGGAGAGCAGCAAACTCTATGATCCTTCTTGCAAATGGTCAAAATTTGTTTTTATTAGAAACTGCTTTTTTTTTTAAAAAAAAGTGTTTATAGAAGATTATTCATACAGAAGGAAGATCCCATGGGATCAGGGATGCAGAAGCTCTCCCCTCTACAGTAAGTGCATATCAGGGCTTTCAGGGCTTTGATTTTCTTTGCTTATCTATTAGCTAGAGATAAATTTAGGTCTCCTGTTTAGAGCAATCTGCCTACAGTGCACAAGAGATCAGTAGTTGTCAATGATCTATGAAGACTTACTGTGTTTCTCTCCTCTGCCATGCTGACAAGGTGTTAATTTCTTTCTTGGAATAGCAAGCAAAAAAGCCCCAGCAAACTGATAAATTTAGGCGAAACTCATGCAAGGACCACATCGCTTTTTAAGGCTCCCTGCTACCACCATTCCATCATAGAAGTCTTAAAAGTCTTGCATAACAATAATCAATAACAGAATGTGTCTATTCTCTAACTTTAAAATCTTGTTCTCTTCTGCAGTTCTCATACACACACATGCACACACTATGAGTGCTCACAAAAGTATTTGTACTCACGGTTATAGAAGGGTTTTAAAAAATGTGCCACAGGTACAGAAACACTATCAATCAAATGTTAAAGCCTTCATAAGCTCTATGTAGGTGAGTTCATTCTCCTTCTTTTTTATCTTTGGATGTCTTGCAGAGTGCTTCGTTTGGAGAAAGACCTAAAAGCCACATTGGGTAACTAGAAGGGATAAAAGGGTAAACCTGTCTGTTCATATTTGCCAGCCTTCAACATGGAGAACACAGCAAGCATTCTGTCAAGGAAAATGAGGATATTCTTTTTGCTTCTTTGAATCCTCAAAAGATGCATCTTCTTTGTAATACAAAAGAAGTATCTCAATACTTAAGTCAAAATAGCAAACTTTTCAAAGGCCAGAAACTTGAAGCTGGTCATGCGACTTGTGAATTGCATACTGTAGGATTGTTTGATATGGCATAAAACAGAGAGAACCTGAAAAATTTTGTCTTCAAAATGATGGATATGGACAGTCCTTTTCCACAAAGCAACCTTCAATTATTAACAGCAGGACTTGTGCTCAGCAGAGTAAAAAAAGTCTTCCCACTATCTGGAGTGAAGCTCCCTCCAACAGTCATGGTTGATTCTCTTATACAGAGACATTAATTCTTCTCCAGCACACATAAAACTATTCACATAGAGAGAACTCTTCACCTACAGAGGAATATTCACATACACACTGTTAAAGTCGGGTTAAGGATGTCACTTACCCAGACACAGACAAAAAAAGAGAGATATTCAGTGTTAAAGCACCTGCTTGTTCCTTAATTCATGCTTTTGCAGGAAAACATATTGGTCTGTGGGTTACATAAGCTAACATATAACACCAAGACATTTGTGATGCTATGAGTGAGTACAAAGACTAAGGATAGTATCCCCATAAATGAGGCTAAAGGAATTACTCTGAGGCAACTATCTGAAAATCCAGGCTTCGATATTGATTATGTAAGAAGTTATTTTGTCCTCATATTTAATGTTTTTGTGGGTTTTGGAAGTAAGAGAGGATATTTTGCGTAAACTTCCTTGATTAAAACTCAATTGAAGCTCGTTTTCTTTTTAAGATGTAATATTCAACAGTTCCTGTGTATGGACTCTCTGGTAATGTAAATGCCACTCAGAATGTACCAAGTCCATGTTCTGTAATGTCAAGGACTATGGTACCATAGGGGCTCCTTAGTATGCAAATTATTGACACAATAGAACATAGCAACTCTTTTGAAATCATTATGTTTTATTGTGTCAGGGTCTCATTGAGGACTCTTTAATCTAAGGATTCTTGAGAAGATAAAATCTAATAGTTCCTGTGGAGCTATAAAGTTCTCTGATGTCATAGGCTATTTGGACACTCCTTATTACAGTATGAGGATTATTAATACACTGACTATAATGACTTTGTGACTCCTTTGTGGTCTGTTATGACTATCTAGAATTTTATAAGGTTGGTCATCACCATGGCATGTTGAGTCTCCACCACAAAAAATTATCTTCCTTTTTGTTTCCTTCTGCCATCCTCTCTGTAACGATACAGCAACTAGCTGCTGGCCTTTAGAGGGGAAAAAAATGCCAAAAACCCAACCCACAACACATTGTAAATGTAGTATCTAGTGTTTTGAAACACTTTAAAAGAATTTGAGTCAGACAGCCTCACTTTGCATCTAGTTTGGAGAAATTGTGGTGGCCAAACATATTTCATCTGGTGGTGTCAGTGGAAATTTGCCCAGTACAACACTCTTCACAGGCAAAGAAATTTTACTCCCTAATTCTTTTTATGGAAATTACTTGCAGTGTTGTTCGGGTGTCCATGTCTGTGCATGTCAACACAAATGTTTTACTCCTATTAGCTGTAAGTTTCCCTCCAGAGCAGACACTGAAAAGATGAATAGCTAAAAGAGAAAACCAAATACAGCAATTTGCATTTTAGACTGATGATCTGCCTCAAAACCAGAAGCTCTGAACTCTGTTCCATCTCATAAGCTCCAGGAGTCCTTGCTGCGTTTCCCCAGTGAATCTGGAATTTGCTTAGCTATGGACTCACAACCTTTGGCTTACCCTATCCTAAATCTCTTTGGGACTGATACTCAGCTGAGAGCCAGGATTACTAGGATTTAAATATATATCAAATGCAAAAGTGGGGAGGTGCAGGAATTCTACAGCAGCTACATAAGGCGAGCCTTCATGGTGTGTGACAACAGAGTCCCTGCCATTTCTCAGCTGGAGAGATATAGGGCAGGATTTTTTCATTAGTCCTTAAGTGGACCCTTATGCCTATAAAGCTCTTTTTCATCTTTCTCATTATTGTTGGACCTTACTCAGCATATGCTGTAAATGTATGTATTTTTAAAGTGTTATTTCTATAAAGTATATGCTGTAATTTGTGCTGATTTCTCTACTATTTTACCCAGGATGCCACCTGAAAACACACAGATATTGTTAGATATTCTTTACATACCACAGGGCAAGCCCATTATTCTTTATATTACAAGAGCAGACAATCAAAAAACAATCTCAGAGTCAACAACAGCAGGACAAAACGAGGAGGCAGTACTGGTCAGCAAGAAAAGAGACGGTCAGAACCCATTAGCAGCTTCCTTGGTTACATCTTTTTGATAATCATTATAGAAAATGCCTTTCAAGAAAGAACTTGAAAGAGGACAATGTGAACACTAGAAACACATGAACCAGGCAGGAAATTTTTGTGTTCAAGTTAAAATAATGACTGATGGAGGTGACATTCAAGGCCAGAGATAATATCCCAATAGCAAAAACGCAGGGAGTAGAAGAAGCTGTGAGCACCTCTGAGGGTAATAAGAAACACTGAATGCAAAGACAGTGTTTGGAAGGATCCAAAGAAGGAGGAGAGAGGGTCAGTTCATTAGTCTCAAAGATAATCTCTGAGGAGCATTTAAAGTAGATATTATTCTTGCAAGATTTTATCTGTCAAAGCCAGAGACGTGTATGTCCAGAGACAGGAATGCAAAACAATAGGAACAGGAATGCGTTTCACAGTGTGAAGAGCAAGGAGAGGGTATAATTGGAGGACATTGTGCAACAGGTGTTTGCAAGGTTTGAAACACAGCTAAGGAGGTTGTGCTCACTGTTCTCTGTCTCAGCCCTTTGTGCACTGCAGAGAGATTGGAGAAGGAGCTAAACTGAGCCCTTTCTGAGTGATCTGCAAATCCCACAGTTAAAACATGATACTACTGAGAATCCAAGGAGAGAGTTGCAGCTTCTCAGGAATTAGTGTGCACTTTGGAAAGCCAGGAATGTGGGTGTCTGCTGTGATTTCAAACTTAAGACAATTTTCAGTGGAAGGCTGATGTAGGACTGCAAACTTCTGTATCATCAATGTTCAATAGGAACTGTCAGTGTTTTCTGTAAACATTTCTCAAAACATTTCTCCTAAACTGTATTGACTTATATCACATCCACCTAACTGTGTATAGTGCATACTGAAAAACATTAGGAAATTAGTGTTCAGTTATATAGTAGACTAAAAAAGGTTGTATTTTGAAGAAAATTAGTAAAATCCTTTCAAATATTTTTCAAGCCATTTAGCAGCGCTCAAAGTGGTGTATATTTGGAAAGCTTCCAGAGCAGCAGCATGCACATACTGCATGTGGTTCAGTGTCTGTGTAATCCTTATTTAATTTGCAAAGGTCAACAGATAGATTTGTTCTCTTAAAATACTCAACATATATGCATATATATTTAGGTTCTTTATATGTCCTATATGCCTGCTTCAAAGTTCTCTGTTTTCTATATATTGCTAAATAGATGTTGCATCACTGAAGTAAAGGCCAATTTTACCCGTTCCTTCTTGGTCAGAGAAGAAACTGTCCTTGTGAACAGATCTGTGTAAGCTCAAATTCTGCCTGGTTGTTCAGAAGTTGCCAGAGACAATTTCAGAACCAGGACACTTAAAAAATGTATCCTGCTTTCATGGCCAGCTCCTGATAATCAGATTCATCATTTTTTCATACTACTTCATTTTAGATTGTGTTGACACTTTACTAAGTTGTTTTTTCTTGTTGGAATATGCAACTTCTTTTCCAGACCAATGGATTCAGTCAGTGATAATCCTCATTTTGATTATTTTATTGTGAAAAAAATATCCTTTAGCTGAGTGATCAACATCTGCTTTCTCTCAACCTGTGCTTATTTTGATTAAAAGTATGTTTCAATGGTAGGTCAAAAACTAAGATCAGACCCTTGAATACCAAGGTCATAAATCAATTCAAGTAAGGCTGCAGAAGTTCAATGGCATGAGAGGAGAGGAGAGGAGAGGAGTCATCACCTGACAGAATGTGCATCCCCAACCACCGCACACGTTCATACATTTCAAGAGATGTGTCATACACAAAAATTAATCATTAAGAAGTCTTTCCTTTGTGACAATCATACAAAGTGTCCCAGAGGGCAACCAAAGAAAAAGTTTAATTGTATACAGTCACCTAAATTATAAAATCAAACTTTTGAAATTAAAACACTGATCTATTAATTTAAAAATCCAGAATATTCCCTTTTGTAACAGAAATTTACTAAATTGATTGTGAATAATTAAATTAGAAGAAAATAATTTAAAAGAACAGAAAATACGAGCAAGTGAGTGAAAACCATTCAGTCTTACTACATGACAACATACTGCTTTTGCAGGAGCAAAGCCCACTACCAGATACCCTATAAAGTACCTCATCAATATAACATAGCTCTTATTAACTCATATTTCTTTAATTCTTTTTTATGGATTATAACACATGTTGTTGAGTCACAGCATGTCTCTTTTCCCAAATCTGTGAAGTCTTACATCTCCAAATAACATCTACCAGCTCCCTTTATTCATACCTAATTCTTCTGATCCATGCACCGTTTAGAGATTTTTTTATCCTAAAAATTACCTTTTGCTCTTACAGCATCGCATCTTAAAAGCACAGCATATCTGAAACAAACAGAAAAGATGCCTCCATTTTTGATTGAAAACACTCTCATGTTGGGAGTTTTTGAATCAATCAAATAAACCATGAAAGCAACAAAAGTTAGAATGACATGATTATAAAATAATCACATAGTAGTCAATTTCCAATGTTAGAAGTGTAAACTTCTGAATTTCTAAATAAAACTTCTAAACCATAAAACATCCCTGAGCTTCAGTTTTGGATGTGTTGTGGATTTCAGCTAATTATGTGGCATCACAGTGAGCATTTGATCCCTTCTTCACTGACTAGGGGAAGTGATGTGTAAAGACTTGATTAAGAGAAAAAGGGATATCCTGAAAAAAAGAAAAGAGGAGCTATATATGTAATATAACAAATTATTCAATCTCTGAAAATAAAGAAATATTCTTTCCTTTGCCAATTTTGAATGCAATTATTCTTATTATTTTTACTTTAGCAATGCCTTAAGGACCTAAGTGAGATCAGATCTCCTTTGCAAACACAGTGGGAAAGTTCTTGCCTCAAAGATTTTTCAGCCTATATAGGCTATGCAGACAAAGGATGAAGATGGGAACAGAAGCGCTGTAGTGTGCTCAGAGATATACAATAGGCTGCAGCAGATCTGCCAACAGATTTAAAGTTTCTGCCCCTGTATTCTCAACCTTGACCAGGTTGGCTCAAGAATAATGCTCTCTCACAATGAACTGCAGAAATACATCAGTGTAATACTGAGACTTAATGTGAACTGTGCCTCTGGTGAGAGCCCATATTCATCCACATGAGCAACATAATTTCCACATGGTCATAGACATTTTCAATTTAGGGGAAAAAAACTTGTTATAGACTTTCAGGATTCAGCCCTTCTAGCTTATAATGGCTGCTGAATCTCAAAATGACACTTGGATTTCAGAGAGATGGTAGAAAGGAGAGATTTACTTGCAAATAAATCCAAGTGATTCATGGGGGTTTCTCTTTCAGCACTGTGTTTATCAGTGTTGTTATGTGGCAAAAAAAAAGCTTGCATATTTGCTTACAAATGGTTAATTCCATAAGTCCACACTTGGTCAGAAAGCAGTTCCAAGACATAATTTTTTTCTAGCTAACGTGCAAGTTCTCTTATAAAGACACAATTATGTGAGGGTTTTTTTTGTTCTTCATGAAGCATGTGAAAACAAGATATTAAAGGATGATATATTTTTCACAATTTGTACTAAAATTGCTTTTTACCATATTAAGGACCAAATTGTGACACTTCTCTCACTTTGGGGCCTGCTGTCTTACTGCACAAATCCTTCAGTTAAATTCAGTAGACTGTTGAATATGCCTTTGTATGAATCAAGGTTGCACTTATAACAGCTTAGTCCTAAATTTGTGCTTTACATTTAGTGTTATCCATTTTTTGAGGGCTGGTAAGATGCATTCCTGCAAAACATTTGCAGTACAAGGAGCCTTAAGAATGAAGCCTATAAAGTTCTAAAAAAGAGCCAAAGAAAGGATTTTTAGGCTGAGAAAACAACCAGTCAGCTTGATCTCACCTGTAGCAAATAGTGTGTTGAAGGCTGAAAACACAAATTAAATAGGGTGGTGTACCTTGCAAGCAAAGCTTTTTTCATTTGCTTCCTTAGATTTTTTGGTTTAATGAGGTCTTTGTTAGCAAGAAAAATTTACTAGAGTTCATTAAGGAAGTCCCAAAATAATTCCAAATCCTGAAACAGGGAAAGGACCATCTCTGTGCCTGAGCCATGCACTGTCAGCTCCCACTGGTTTCAGGAGGTGCTCAGAAATCAGGAAGAAGATAATCATCACCTCTCACAAATGGGACTTTTTTGCACTGGAATGCTGAGGTTGGCTTTCAAGGAGTCAAACTCTCCACCCAGTTTACTCCCTGCATTCAGCCTACAGCTTCATCTAGAACTGGTTATTCCAAACTCAGCACTGGAGGATAAAGCCTTCCTTTTTTCTTATTTCCCCTGTTAAGTGCTCCTGTGTACTTTTCCCAGACTAGACAGGCAACCCTGACCTGCAGCCATCTACTCTCACACAAACAATTAACTTAAAGCATGTGTCCTAACATGAATTTTGGCTCTACAACAACCTAGCATTCCTATGGGAAACAACCCAAATTAATAACAGCCTTCTTTCTGAAATACCTGAAGTGCCCTCTCTTAAAAGAGAGAGATAAGAACACTTTTTTTTCCCCCTTTGGACTAAACCAATTGATTTTTGGCTTAGAATGGTCTCCCACAGAACACTTACAATGCTTGCTGTAATGAATACAGTCAGCATCTATGTTCCTGTATCACATCACTGTTTTCCCTTAAGAAAACATGAGAGCTAAAACACTAATCTGATTTCCAATATAATAACCCATTTTCACACGCTCTCACTAGTCAGTACTATACTTGGATTGGGTCCAAAAGAGATGTAAATGTGCTGGGTTTGTTTCTCCCCACCTCCTTGAAAGCTTGAGTCAGATCATTTTGTCATTTCAAAACATATCAAAATAGAGGGGAAAAAACCATGCATTTTTTCCCATAATTTTGAAAACAATTTCAAAATTATTTTGATCCTCTGAATAAATCTGCTGGCCTAGTTACATTAGTGACCTCTCCCATGAGATGAACAAAAAGCCGATAGCTGTATACATCTGAGGTGCCAATCTTACTGAGACAGATCTCCTCTTTCTGAGCACTCTGGCTGCACTTGAACTCATAGTTCAACTTGAGCCTCATAGTCTTCACAGGGGCATTGATGTCAGAGAAAGCACATGCTCTCCACTTCCCCACTCTAAGCTATAAAGCCTTTTTCTTCTTCATTAAAAAATATTTAAAGACTACAGATACGATGAAGTCCTGTGCCTTCAGCTATCTTCAAGTCCCTCTGGGGACTAGTGCATCAGCACTTTCTTCTTCTGTTTCTTCTGAAAAACAAAATATCCTTTGCACTCACCACAGACCAATTCAGATTTATACCATTCTACTGCATCTCTTAAAAAAGCCTAAAAATGACCCCAAGGATAAGGCAGTAAGAATGTGCAATTTCCCATTTCCTAGAAGAACATGTTCTTCCTGCTCTTTTTATTCAGCCTTTGCCAATGAAACTCTTGCTTTTTTTCTGTTGAGGTGGGGAATGTTTAAGGTCTTGGGACATGATTCTATGAATGTTTTCCTGGGTTATTCTTTGTCTCTACATTCTGCTAATTTCAAAACTTGAAAATACCCACATGACATGCACTGCAATGTTCCCCATGAATGGTGTCCACTCTTGTATGCAAGATAGGAGAAAAGAGCTGAAAAAGCCCCTGGAGGTCCCTGCAAGGAACACATGCTTCCTTCCCTGCAGAAGCCACCATTTGCCATTCTCCCTTGACAGACCCATGATGTTAATGGGGTCATAAAGGACAATCCTCCATCCTTAGGTAGAGGGGGTCAAAAGCTAGTTGTTAAGGGGGGGATGTGGTAGGAGTTCTCTTTCTCTGTAGTTGGTCCTTTCTCCCAAGCTCACAGTCTAGCAGGAAAGAGAGTTTGTTTGTGAACCAACACCTCATTTTTCAGGATGTGCAATGCAGGTATTGGAGACATTAGCAATGTGCATCAAGGTGGTTTTCAATGAGATGAGTCGTGTAACTCGGTCACAAAATAGGCGGAAAAATTACACTTTATCTTCAGTTCCTTGTTTAGAATTATTCAGGTAAATTCCAGTAGACATCAGAGGAACTCTGGGAAGTTAAAGTTTCCAATTTCGTCTTTTGTATTAAATGTTACTGCAAGAAAGTTGCAATAAAGATGTAAAGACTGTGACTCCTTTTGACTCCTTTGGCAATGTTAATCCAGCTGCCTGAACTTCCAGAATATTTTTCATTCGGTTTCAAATGTCCCACTACACACACTCCACAAAATACAGTGCATTTCTATGTGCCAACTAAATGTTGCTTTGCCAGCCATTGCTTTTGTGTCTTTTAATGTCTTTAATTTACCTATGCAACCTTAAGTTCACATTCCCGTATATATAAATATATCTCTATCTACTTATTTAATTCAACATATTAAAATCCTGCTTCAGGCTTCTCCTCTGATCATCCTCTTCCCATTTATCTTTCAGACAGCAATAAAAATATGTAAATATTAAGCCACAAAAACTGTATTACTGTAATTTTAAGGATGTGACTAACACCCACAAAACGCCAGAGGTTTCAAAGTCAAGGCTGCATGTTGAGCCTGGCTCTTTCAACACTCATGTTAAGTAAAATTCAATTAAAAAAGCTCTGATGAGTTGAAGATAAGATTATTTTACTACCACTACTACTTGTAATAGCTGAATTATGGGAGTGTTTGCAACATTAGCAGTGTCCATGCACCATGGGCCAGAACCTAGTTTCAGCTGACATGAATACAGCCTGGTTTTGGGGGAAGCTGCAAAAATTGAATAAGTAGTCACCACACCATCTCTTTCTCTGTGATTCTGTAACCCCTGAGCCTCTTGACACAGCAGAAAACAGCTAAAGACTGGTCTAGTTTATTACAGTTGTTAAAAGACCCAGGAAAACAGAAGGATCAGAAGTATGTAGGTGAAAGCTAGCAAAAAATTGAAGCCCTGTACAGCTATTCACAGGACTTGAGAACAGAAACCATTAAATGGACAGGTTAGGATAATGGGCAAACTTTCCTAATATCTGTACTGAAGGACCTTTAGGTACAGGTAATGAGAGGGTATTAGAAGAGCCTGAATGGAAAAAACTTAGGGTTCGCACATCTGAACGTTCATTCACACCCATGCAAAGTGAGCAAATAAAAGATTACAATGGCAGTAAGTGTGTGATAAAGGGCAATGCTCTCTCCATAGCTATCTCAAATGCTTTACAATATTAACTGATCAAGCCTCCCACAGAACACTTGCAAGTATGCATCACTATCTGTAGTTTACAAATAGTTTTACATGACTTGCACAGGGCTGCAGAACGAGACTGGTGAAATCAAATACTCTATGTCAGGTGGTGCATGGCAATCCTTTGCTGCTTAGAGTAGACACAACTATTCCCCTTCGTACTTTGAGACATTTCCAAATCCCTGTGTGCAAAACAATAGATTGCAAAAGGAATTATGTATAAGGAACTTTCTAGAAGCAAACTAAAGGAGAATCTTTCTGATATTTGGGGCTAGGCTGACAACTGAAGCCTGCGTGACCAAAATGTGTCTTATCTAGTAATCCTATTGAATTGTGTTCAAATTTAGGTAGGTAGAACCTTCTTCTCAAAGAATATGATTTTCAGTTTTCTCTAGCGTCCTATAGGTAGATTAAAAGACAAGCTTCCTTCTTCACTGGAAAACAACTGTAGTAATCCCCAAAAAATTGCTAAAAATATCTATAGATATTCAAAAGCATACAGCTAGTGAAAATACATTGCTTCATTTACTCTTAAGATAATTACCAATATAAGCAGTTGGCACTGGTAATTTACTACAAACTGCCCTCTTTGTTGGAGGCAAAGCTTTGCAGAATCAAGCTGAAGATAAAAATGTATTGCTTTTTATCAGCCATCTTTGAAAATCAGGCCCCAAAGTCCTAATTAACTAACATTAGCAGTTCAGTACCTTATGGAGCAAACAGTATCAGATCTGAATTAAAAATGGGTATATCTCTGTCCCAAACCTGTGTTCAATCTCTGATAAAGAGTGAAGTTGCAAAGACAGTATTAATTAAAGTTGCTTTCCTTATATAGTTCTCCTGTTGTATATGTGTGCTTCGTGGAAACAGACACTTTTGTCTCCAAAGGTGAATGCAAAGAAATTAGCAAAAATCAGGAAAAAGTGCATTTCAAGTAAGAATACTTATCCCTCTATATTTTCTACTACTTTTCATATTTAGGCTTTGGAAACACTTTTAGCATAAAGGAAATCTGAACAATGATATGGAAACCAAATAGGTAATTCAAACCAGCCACATGGAAGTCTATCTATTAGTTAGCACGTTGTATGTACAACTAGTTTCAAATGTCAGATTCAAAAAGTATCAACTTGTTCTTGGAATCTGCTTTACCGCCACGTGGGGAAGGGGCAGCAACACAGATTAGTCCCCAGACAACAGTGATGCTATTCTCTGCCAGCCTACCACTGCCTAAAAAACCCACCCTTAGCTGGGTCCAATGGCTTTGCAGGGAAGAACAGAGAAATTACATATACGCTCTACTTATCTATTTATAATTTGCTTATTTATTTTTACACTGCCTCATTTTCAGCAGGCAAATCGGCATGCATGTTGTCATTTTGATAGGGAATTAGTATTTAAATGTGGAGACATAAACATAGTGGCAACCAGATATGGACCAGTAGCTGTGTAATCACTCATCTCAGCAAGGAAAATTACAAGAATTTCTGCTATCAATGCTCTGGTGCTACAGCTATAGGCCTGTAAGCTATATCAAACACAAGACTTAATCCATCAGTTACAAAATACAGTGTGTTCATTTACCTCAAAATATAAACAAAATACATGGGAGGGAGGAGCCTTTTTGCAATGACTTCTTTTAAATTCCTTCCCCAACAATCCCACACAATGTACAACTATTGGCATTGTAGCGGTTTAATCTCGTCTGTTCTCAAACCACAATAAATATCTTGGTCATGACCTTAATGAAGTACATAGTTCTGATTTTGATCTTATATTAACTTTTCACAAGTCAGGAGTTCCTCTTGATTTAAGCTAGTATGTAGAGAGATCAGAGTCAGACATACATCTAGAAATCTGCTATAGATCTCTCAGCATATTTCAGTACTTCACGAAGACACACAGGTTGTCTTTTGGTTTTGGTTTTGGGTTTTTGTTGTTTTTTTCTTCTGGCAACCATTGTGATCTCCTTCATAAAAGGTTGTGAGAGGACATAGATTCAGACATGCTGGAATGTAGTCTAATCTCCTCATTTTGATCTTTAGAAAATTAAGATGTCTTTATTTACTTTTCTTTTTTATACACATTGCCTTTCAAAATATAAATACTTTAAAAGAAGGAGAGAGAGGTTGGAAATAGACACAAAAAAAAAAAAAAAGAAGACATTGTTTTAATTGTCTAACCAGCTCAACCTTTGGGAGAACAACCCTGACCTTTGGACAGATGCCAACAACTGCCATTTAGGTATTTACATCTGTTTATCCTCTCAGTCAAATGTCTTTTGTCTTAGGTTTGACATGGGATTACAAATGTTCTGACCCCTACAAGCGGTTCTCAAACATTGTATAAAAGACTCCTTTTCCCTTTTTCTAAAAGGATGAACACATACTTTTATCCTCCCTTATTCCTCTGTATCAGTTATATGCTTCTGAGGCAGTTGTTGACAAGACCTGCATAATTCAGTTTATGTGTGTGACTAGAATTTCTCAAAGGCTCTGCTGGACTTTGCAGCCAGCCTGTTAATTGTCTACAACTCCGTCCCAAGTTTTCAATATATGCTTTTACTTTGCTAGCACTGCCACACGTGGCATACAAAAGTTATGCCTCCTTCAGGATTTGGTTGAAGATTGTTGTAAGACCTAGAAATCTATCCAGACTGGAGAAAAATTCAATTAAAGTATGATTGCATATGCTTTCTTCTTAAAAAAAAAAAAAAAAAATTAGCTTTTTTCACTGTGCATGGTTTCTCTTGTCCACATGTAATAAAACAGATAACAAAGGCAGTAAAAAATAATTATCGGAAATAGGAAACTTTGCAATCCCTCTCTTCCCTGGCATCTAACCCGGATTTTTCTCAATAGGTACACCACCTTGCCACTAAAAAAAGCCATCACTTAAGTACGTAAATAATCATAGCTCTATTGTGGTTTTAAAGAACTCCGTGAATATCATGTTTCAGCAATCACTGAATGTTTTCTCCAGGTTTGGTATGAAACACAGCAATAAAGTTATCTCTCAGCTTTATAGAACCCAAACTATTTGATGGTGTCTCTCTAAGATCAAATGGAAATTAAAGTCTGTGGAGGAAGTTCAAATGAAGCTTCCAGCTAGAGCTGAAACATGAAAAGCTTCAAGTTAATTGATAAACTGCAGGCAGAGAAAGAAGCCTCTAGGCTTGGCTTGGCTGTTCTCTCAATCTACAGCAGTCTCAAATACCACCAGGCTTCAATCATGCCTGCAGCTGGAAGTAGAACCAGGAGGTCTCCCTGAGCTCTGCACCTTTCCTGCCTGATAAACAGGAGCTTTGGAAAGGTTTTGGTGGTACCCTCCATGGCCAGTAAGCCTCACATTTCTGCCTAGGGAGAAAAGAAACAAATTTCTGTCATTGATAAGACCAATGACCTTTTACCAAAGTTTGTTGAACTTTTCACAAAAAAAAAAGAGGCCACCATTTGCCACATCATTTTCATGAAGAATCATACCCACAACTATGCCAATCACAGAAATTTATTCTTAGAGAAGGACTATCTAGGAGATACTGGAGGATATGATCAACAATTCAATAAAACTCCTTTCTCAGAGAACAGGAGCTGAGTAAGAAGAATTAGTAGCATGAAACTTAGCTGGCAGGCTTTGCTTTTTTCCCTTTCCAATGCTGAAAATGTAGATTTACTGTAAAGTTTAGTTCTGATTTTTTTCATTCTCTCCTAGGTACAATATTTGTATTTCCCATTAAATTGAAGATGTTAGCAGCAAGTATTGGCTGGCCAAAGATCACGAATTTGGTGTTACAGTGCAAACACTGTTTCTGAGAACAAGGTCTTTGGATATTTTTCTGTGTCTGAAAGAGTGCTGATATAAAGGAGAACATTAATGTCACCTATGTAAGTAACATTGCTGACATTTGCACTTGAAGAAAGTAAAAGGGGAGGTTTGCAGGGTGTTCACCCTAAATGACCCAGTGCCCTAGAAGGCCTTTGTGCTCCAAAATAATGTGGAATTTTCATTTTCCTGTTTGAGAGTCATTCTCCTCACCCAGCCATTATGAAAAACTAGAGCTCTCAGAAGTCTCGGGCAATGTGCTGGAGTTTTGCTTGTTTCTTCATTTGAAGTTGCTGCCAGGAAAGGCAAGCTAGTTGAAATGTGGAGTTACTTCTGTCATTTAATAATTAGCAAGCACTCAGAAAATATATTATTCATTTTTTGAAACATGAATAATTAAGATGTAATAATGATGCTTTTATAAATAATATTTAATTCTCTGTGAATACACTCCAGGATTTCCTTACGTCCTAAACCTACACCTTGCTCCCAGCTAGAAAGTGCCTTTTCTGGAGTATTCAATAAAAGCAAATGGGATAAAGGGATCTCAACTTCCTTCCCATTTAGATATCTGTGGGAACATCTTTAAGAGCTCTTTCCCCCCCATACCTAGAAAATTAGTCCTTTTTAAGCAGCCAGACTGTTAGGCATTCATATTATGCAATCCAAATGAGTTGCAACCAGAATGCATCTGAAAGCAGGGGTTTTTTTTCACATGTAAAAGCATTTAAGCATCTAACAACTAAAATTTTGGGAATCCAAAGTTTACAGGCTAAGGAAATGGGTTAGTAGTAAAAGTGACAGGTCTATATTTCAGTTAAACATTTTTCAGCTTATTTGTCTTACTGAGAAGTGAATATTGTGTAAAGATACAGCCAGGCAGAATTCCAGAAAAACATGTTCTCTTATTTTACAACCAAAGACCCAAGTCCTGCAGACACTAACTGCTGGATATAGTCCCAGCACGCATCAACCTCCTCTCTCTTGCACCCATGTGGGGCCACTGAACCTCAAATTACAGCCCCTTTCTTACTGTAGTTGTAGCATAAGTATATAGTGCTTCAGAGCTCTATAATAAAGCTACAGTGCAAATGAAAATAATCCCAACTATTTTAACAAACTTATTTCTGATTTATACTAGTGCAAATATAAGGAAAACAGGACTAGTTACTTTCTTGGAGTATTTGTGGTTTTAAATGCTTTGGAATTTGTTATTCTCTTTTCTGATAGTATAAAGCTGACTTAAAGCCAATGCAAATGTAATTTACATTAAGCAACTTTCCTCTGTCAGTCTTGTGTAAATGTATATTAGCATAGATGGGAAGCACAAAAACTGCGAGTGCAAGCTTTACCATACTATGCCAGGAGTCAATAGTAGAATTTTGTTAACTTCTCTCATTCTAATATTAAAACAACTTTTCAATACCTAAACTGAAACAAATAAAACTTTGGGTAGAATAGAGACTTGCCCGCTTACTAAAGTGCTTGCAACTCTCAAAGAAGTGCTGAAGAGCAACACCAGGAATCCATGAAAGTTCTGCCTGAAAAATGGAACATAACAGAATTTGCACACAGGAGACACTACACATCTCTTTCTGTGAGGCGCAAATGGGACAAGAAAGTTGGTAAGTACATGCCAGGTGAAACCAAGAGCATTAAGGTTAGCAAGAACCAAAACCAATGGATTGGATTATCATGACTCTCAACCACAATAATGCTTTGCAGAAAACAACAGAAGGAGGCAGTGGAAAAATTTGCCAATAATCTGGCATATTAACTGAATGGTGACTGCAGTCTTGGTGCAGCTCTGTCTGGCCCAACCAAATGGTTTCCTTCACTGATGCCAGCTACATTATCAGGTATATCAGTAACCATATCAGTTGTAACATGTACAGAATTGCTGAGATCAACAGAAACCTAGCACTTGGAAAGAGTTAAAACACATGATTAGACACAGGGCCAAAATCAAAGGGCCTTCACTCATCCTACGGGTGGTGCTATCTCAAAGTATAATCACACCCTGGGGTGGCATAAGGCTATTTATCAACTAACTTGCCTATATTTGAGATGGGCAAGACAGAGACTTTTGTTTTGCATGCATTTAAATGCTGCCAAGCAAGAATTGCAGCTGTGACAACCATCCTGTGAAGCTCTCAATTGGGAAAAAGAAAGAAAGGAATGAATCAATGAATAAAAGGTGTGTGAAAGCACGGACACACAGGGACATAAAACCCCTCTCATATAAAGCACATGACACTGAAGGAAGATAGGAATAGAAGAGAGCAGGAACACGGACTGCTGTATAAATTGGTGACCTAAAACTTTTACCCACTTGTTTTCATGTGTGTTATTTCCATGGCAGAAGTCTACAGACCATCTAAATTAATCAGTCTGCTAGTTAGTGATACGGAAAAGTACCACCCACAACCAGAGTACCAGAAAGAACACAGTGTCTTATCTTTTTATTCTGGACTGATCTGCAATGACTAAAGAGAAAGGAAACTGTAAGAATCTCTATGCCTTTACATGGTACACAGAGATGTACACCTTTCTATTAATATATTCACTTTAGAGTCAGGACCAACATGGAGCTCTCAGAACACCCTTATTAAGAATATTTGTTGAGAAACGGCTATCAAGATCCCAAACCGTTCAATGACCCCTTCAGAATTTTGCTTGGAAAATAGAATAACTGGAATGGGCAAGGTTGAAAAATTAAAGTATGTGAACGGTATTAGTGAAAACCAACCCTTCTCTTTGCCGTGCCTCACCAAAAAAAAAAAAAAAAAAAAAAAAAAAAGAAAAAAAAAAAAGAGAGAGAGAAAAGGAAAAGGTAAGAGATCCAGAGATCCAAAGCTCCTTCCTTTGAACTAGAGGTAATATGCATAGAGGAAAAAAAGGACTTGAATTTTCACAGTGAATTGGCATACTGCGCAATTTAATGCCAGAATAGGTCAGTAAGTCAAATACCATAACTGGATTTTTTAAAGAGCTGTATGTTTCATGACAACTAGCAACTTTTGGAGCTATCTGAACTAAGATAATGAGGATAATCAAATCTCATGCTTCATTCTACAAAATGATTACCTATAGAAGCTGAGCAAAGATTTTTCCTCCAAATGCTAAGAGCATTGTTGGTAGGTTGATTTATTTTCTTGCAAGGAGGAAGCTTTCCCTTTCCTCTGCTGCACTGGATATGTTCTGTGCTGAGAAGAGGATACCAGCTTGCTTTGCCAGGTATGCCAAAACCTATTTAAAGATCTGACTTGGAAGGGAAATCTACTGTATGTGAATTTAAGCTAATGCATTTTATCTCACGAATGGGGCAGCTGAGGAGAGCTTGCACGGTTGGTTACAATAAGTCAGCTGATAGGCACTAACTTGTTAAACTGCCATAATGCAATTGTCTCCCACACTATGCTCATATCCTGAGGAGGAGAGGGACAAATAACTGAGCATGCTGAGATATCGTGAGGTAAAGCCAGTGCGTTTTTTTTCCATGGCTTTGGGATTTTTCACAGACTGCCTACACTGTGCAAGTAAACGCGTTTGTCAGTACCTTAAAAAGCAGACTGCTGTGTAATTTTGGAGTCTTCCTGTTCTTCTCCTCTACTTCTCTCTTCTTATAAGCACATTCACACACAGACACACTTTTACAGAGATAAACCCTAAATAGCCATATTTGTTTCTCACCACTAATGTGGTGAATATTAAAACTCACATGGAAATTCTCCTTTGGGTGAATGATCTGTGAGTGTTGGAAATTCTTCACACACATGTCCACAACATCCACAGCTTCACAGACAGACACAGGTAGGCTGAAAGAGCAATCAGGATACCATCTGTGTTTGGCAGAAGATTTCTAACCACTTTGCTGCTCTCTCTCTTGTCTCTCTCAGTGTGAAGAGACAGAGGAACCCATGGAGATTCGGTGAGAATTTAAACAGAACATATTGAGGGCTGCACTGACAACTGTGGATTCGAAGTAGATGAAAAATGAGTGCTGGAGCAGCAATGGTGCTATGGATTTAGAAGGGATGTCTGAAATGGCTAGAAGAGGTACAGCTATAAGGGCTGAACCTGCTCCTCCTTTCCTCCCCCATCCCCAGCTCTACTTCTGTATGCAAGGTTTTACTGTTCACAGCAGCTGGTTGCTGTTGATACCAATTTGAGCAACTCTCTAAAGTGCATGACAAAGCAAATCTCATGTACCTTGAATGAAGAATGTTGAATTCCTCCACATTCTGAAAATGCACCCCTTCTTTATGTGCATTTGCATTTAAAATAGTACTAGCACAAACTAGATTATAAAACCAGTTGTTTTTCTTGATGTCTGTTATGTTAGCATCATACACATATAATTTAAACTTTTTCTATAGCTTTTCAGGATCTTTTGCCTTTCCTTTGCCCAATTAGAGCGTGGGCTATGCAGTTCTGGTCAACTGAGGGCCTTGGTCTAGGTGGACACAAATTCACTGATGCCACTGAAATGATTATAACTGCAGACATGAATGTGATATTATGCCTAGGAAGATATCTACAGAGTTACAGGAAAGAGAAGGACAATAAGAGGGAACACATTATTTTCTTTGTGGATGTCTAGAGACAAACATGTCTGTCAGTCATGGTGTTGAATTCAAAATAGTTTTACCCAGCACAGAAAATGCAAAAGGAGGAAGAACTTTCTTATATTCTTAACACTGAATTTCTCTTCCACAATTCTGCCAGCATCAGAATGTCACACCATAAACAAGTTAACGTTAGCTAACGTTACTGCATCAATTAGCAAATGTATGCAACTGGCTGGTCTGTGTCATCTTTTAGGCCTTAAGAATACCAGAAAATTAAACAGAAGATCCTGGAACCCAAGTAAGTCACGGCACATCCATTACTTCAGAGTCTGTTGAGTATTTGGATTATATGGCTCAATTTGCCATTTTGTTTGGAAATGCATCCAGTTTGCGTGATTATGGACATCAGTGTCACTCAGTAAAAGGAGCCAGAGAACCATAAGATCAAGTTAGACCTTGTCTTGCCTCCTCAGCAAAAATATCAAACCAATTCTGATTAAAAAAATTTTTAATGGGCAATGCTTTCTTATTTAGTTATTAAAAGAGTATAGAACAAGTTGAGATAGGCTCTTAAACAACGAGCAAATCTCACCAACTGGCAACAAAAAATTCACAAAATGTTCTTGGGATGTGGCCTCTACAGCTCAGAGTAATACTTTTCTTCCCAAATAATTGCTTTAATAACCTGCAACATCATAACTCCTTACTACCCTTAAGGGAGGAGGAGAAGAAAGAAGAGAAGGAAGAACAGCTTTATTTTCAAGATACCTTCCTGAGTTTGCAGAATGGATGATTTGAGAAAGTATCAGTTTGCTTGCATTCCATAATTAAGCCAACTATCTTAGCACTCAGGATACTGCTAAGGATTTTACAGAGATCCAAAGAAACACAACCCTGACCCAAACACAATCATCTCTGTGAAATGAGGCTCTTTAATTTAAAAAATATTGAAATAAATAAGAACCTCCCAAAAATAATTTTAAGAATTTTTTTCCTGTCTGAAAAAATTTTATTGAACGGAAATCAATTAAAACACTAGAGTCTGCATATCTAAAACACATATTAAGAGCAAAATTCCAATGTTGTAACATCCATGAAGCAAAACAGGCTTTAAACATAATTTCATTTTTGTTTTATTGGTAAACAGATGAAGGATTGTTAAAGGATGTTACACTTATTTGAAAAACTGGCCCAGAATGCTATCATCAGAAACAAAAAGAACTAAGTATCTTTGTAAATCTGCTGTTTATTTAAGGGCCTACGTAGGAGTTGAGATTGTTAAAATCATTTTGGTTGTTTAGCAGATGCAAAGGCCAAAAACCACTGAGATTTTACAAGAGACTCCCTATCAAAATGGTTTGAATCAGTGGTTTTGAATTTATTCAGTTTAGAAACCCACTACAAATCCTCCAAAATGAACTAAACTCCCACTGGAAATTTATGTTTATGCACAAGAAACTTCTTTGCCTTAGAATAGTCTTCAGTAGTCTGTAAACCAACAAAAGCTTTTGGACTATATATTGAAACAAGTATGAAGCAGAAATTAGCAATAAATGACCTTTTCTTGCAGCGGATGAAGATCACCTGTGAAATTCTGTAGAAAACAGCACTGCTCAACATTCATGGATGACATGGAGTAAATGCTGGGGTGATAAAATGTGATATATGTAGATAGATATAAAGGGAAGCACACTGGGAAAACTTGTCTTACATTCACACCATTACTACTCAGTGGAGAAAGTTGGTCTTTAAAATATTAAAGACATTTCCATGAAAACTATCAAGTCAGTAGTCCTCACAAAAGTAAATGAAGTGTTCAGAATCCTTAAGGAAAGAGTGGAGAAGACAAAAGAAAACCTCATCCTACCACAGCAGAAATCCACAATTAGCCATTCTATGACTTTGAGGGGTTCAGCTCCCCTCTAGTAAAAGTTGTATATTGTAATGGGAAAGGTTTCAGACATATGTCTGAAAGATCTCAGCGTGGAATAGTTTCTTTACAGGAATGACTGAGGAGATGAGGACTATCCTTTCTGGTCTACAAAATCCCAAGTGGCCTGAGGAGTTTGTGTAAGGCCCAGATATCTGCTGTTATCTTCCATTTCAAGTACTAAGGACCTTTAAAGAAACCAGGCCCTAAACACACAAAAGGAGGTGTTTATGGAGCAGATAGCAGCCCAGTGAACCTTCTTGCCAAAAGAAAAGGATAAGGAATATTTACATGAGTTCCAGAGGTGGAAGAAAGAACTGTAGGTTGCTAAACAGACAAACAAAATCAGGCTCAGGAACTCCTGTTAACAGAACATAAAAGGATGCTTGAGGAGAATGACAGGGGAAGATCATATATGTTTACCATGTCTTTTCCTGGCATGTCCTTGCACTTACACTTACAGATACCATTTGGGAAAGGACACTCTGATGGATGAACCCTAGATTGACCCAAAGTGAATGCTTTTTTAGAATCACTGAATTAAATGGGCAGAAATAGCAGGTATTGTCAACATAGTCCATTAATTTGCGCCTATAAGACACTTTCTCTGACAAAGGACTTGGTTGGCCTTTTGGTCTATTACAGCACAAAAAAGTGTTGCAAAACTTCATTTGTTGACAATATTGTGAATGGCTTGTGTCAGATTCCCAAAAAGAAAGGCTTTTGATATCAGGCTTTTGTTAAAGCATAATTTATGTTAACAATAAAATAATGGAAGAGTAGAGAAAAGAATGAGAGGTGTTTATTGTTAATATAGAATGTGGTTTATTGATCTCCCATGGCTAGATATCATAGCGGTACCTTTCATCTCAGACTGTGGTGGAAGGAACTAATGTCTTATACAGAAGAACAATTAGTGAACAAACCATAAGGTGCTCTATTTAGCAATGTTATTGTGCAAAATTGGATCTTGGCACTTCATGGGGAAGGGAAGAATTTGTCTTTGTACTCATTGAGTGCATTAAAAGCTATTGAAATTTTTGTGTCACCAGTACAGTACGCAATCAGATGGAACACAACAAAAGTGTTTCTAAATAATATATTTGTTTCTGAATAATTTCTCCAATTTATCCACTTTTCATGAATTTCAGAATAACTACAAAAGTTGAACAGCAATGGGTTTCATGTCATCCTTGTATTCATGCAATGGCAGCTGCATAATACTGCCTGGTACTGCAATATGTAATTGAAATTAGTTCTTAAGAATACATTAATACAAGCCTTTGTTTAAGTTCATGGGCCAACTTCAACCCTGATGGAAGCCCAATGAAGGCAGTGAATTTGAATTTTGTTGACATCAGGTGTTGATTTAAAAATGTTGACAGGATAGCATTTCAGATATCAAAATGTCACAGAAGTTGGAGAAAGAGCTCTGGAAATGTCAAAAATTGAGAACTGCCAGTGTTCATTGGATTAGCAACATTTGCAAGCCTCAATCTAGCCAACGAGAGGCAATATGAAAGAAATCTGTGATTAGAAGAAATGTCCTGGCTTAATCAGCTAAAATCCTATATGGCTAATGACAGAAGATCTTGTTCATGAACTCAAAAATGCTTGATAGGTCTGTGACTGAAAATAGCTATAAAGTTTATTTGATTTTGTTCAGACTGTGGCTTGAACAATTCCAAATTACAATTAGGCTGGGGAAAAAATAACAGAGAAGGAAGCAAGTCTGAATAAGCTTCAACTTGAAAATACAATAAAATAATTATCTGAGCTAAGACACCTAAGAAGAGTATGGGAACGTCTTCTGCCTATACCTCTTGCCATCTCACAAACATGAGGTTCCTGATTTACAAAGAAACTTGAAAAGTGTGAGGTTAGGATTTCACCTGGCTCTGATGTTGTTCAAGTTCTAAGCTCCTGGCACTACTCCCTTGCCCTCATCAACCCCCACTTATCTAGATTGCAGGAAAGGTTATATATACTTGAACATGCTGGAATGAGAATGTGTATTTGAACATTTAATTTCCTTTGAAAAACTGCAGTATAAAGTAAGGGAGTAATGATCCCAAAAAATACTCCACCAAATTCTAAATGTTACCGAAGTTGCATCAATCTTCAAATACTGCTTAATTTTCTCAATTATTTCATCTTACTGCATTTCATCATGCTGCTAAAACATGATGGACTTGATTGGACTTAATAGTAATATTCCAATGCTTCCTGTCTCTGAATCCATTGCTGAAAATAGGAAATATTTTTTAGTGCTGTGAAGTTGTGTTTTAGCAAGAGAAACTGTAAAATAATCATAAAATATATACGTATATCTGTTCAAATTGCCTCAGTGAGAAAAAATAAAATGGTGTGCAAGGAGTAAGAAAGTAAAAAACATGGTAGTTAACCCACACACCAAGAGCATTCTGAATGCTCTGGTTAATTAGAGAAAAGCCAATTGTTTAATGTGAAAGATGGCTCATTATTTAAGTATACCCAGAAAATGGTTAATTAGTTTACTTAACAGAGTGTACTTTTATTTTGTCTTCTTCTTTGTGTTCTGAATGACATGAAATGTATTTTGTTTAATCCATGCAATTTTATTCATTTTTGTTACAAAGTATCTATGCAAATCAATGAATCATCTAGCTACATTTGTCTCTTTGGAGTGAAAAATAAGCAAAGGAAATAAAAGTAATTTAATTTAGCATTAATAAACTGCAAACTGATGTTTACAATAAATCAGCCACTATTATCATGCTCAATAGTTGTGAGTGAGACAAAGCAGACAAGGATACATCTCTCTTTTGCTTTTCCTTACTCTTAGGGGTGAACCTCTCCTGCACCCTTCTAAATGAGCACATAGGTTGTTCAAGTAGGTGTATAAAAGGACCATTTTATAAAATAAGAGCCAAATAAGAGCCAAGGCCAAGAGTCTTAATTCCTCAGGTTTCTTTACTCACCAGGAATTTAAAAAAAAAAAAANATGTTCAGTTTCCCTGCAACATTTAAACAGATGTGGCAGCCTATAAACAGAAGGAAAGGAGAAGAAAAGAAGAAAAGGTCCTTACAGGTTAAGCATTTTCATTCAACTTCTCTTTTGTATAGTATCTTTATGCAATATTCCAGTCCCCTGGAAAAGAACTGTAGCTGTACAAAGATTATTAGTTTCAATTTACAAAAGTCTTCTGTGTTCTTGATTTTCCACAGACATTATTAGAGATTAAAACATTGTGTTTCTGATAAGTTTTTCTAAACATAGCCATAGCAGTTAATGTTCTGGACATACAGCAGATGCTATCTGCATTAGCCACTGTGTCTCTGTTTCAGGAATCAGTGACAAAAAACATAGGAACCAAGCGAGAAAGAAATCCTTCCCAAAAATCCCTTCACCTCCCTATCACTGCACTCAGAATACCCAGAACTCACCTTATATTTCTGTAAGATTGCTTCCTATGTAGCTTCATCTCTGGAATTATACCCAGGATGAGTTACACTCTCAGCATATTTTTAGAAAGTTTCTAAGAAAGGCAGAGACGAGGAAGAGCACACAGAAAAACCAAAAATATTTTATGCTTTTTTGAGTAATTAATTCCACAGTATAAAAGTCTGAAAAGGGAATGGGCCTGGAGAGCAAATTTGCATGCTAATGCACGCCAATATTTAAAAACTGCACAGCATTTTTTATCCAAGGATCTTTGCAAAAATGGGTATCACAGATACTGCATTTTGCTAAAGGTCACTCAGCAAGCTGAAACATGAGCAGAGGTGAGGTGTTCTGTCTCCTGTGTCTGTACCCTACCCACCACAAGACACCACAGCCCTATTAAGATGAACTGCTATGAAGAGAGGCTTTTGTCTGATTAATCTTTTGTCCTGTCAGGTTCACAACACCCCTTGCAAAATTGTAGTTCAAGGTCTTCTGATGTTTACCTAACATATCACCACTTATTTCTCTGAGGTTTTTATAACTCAGGCATGAAAAATTTGCTCCAGGGTGAAAGTTGGCATGAAAGTGTCTCCAGCCAGGAGTTCAGCTTTTTTTTTCCCTTCTTTTTTTTTTTTTTTTTTAAACTAAATTTAAGGAAAGGGGAGGGGGGAAAGGCTAAAGTATTTCCAAGAGCTTGCAAAGCTGGAAACGCAAGATCATTTACTTGAACCAGTTTGCCCAGACCTAACTTTAATAAGAATCATACCATGCCTTAACTCAAAATTAACCCAAAGCATTGTTATTCACTCAGTCCTTTTCTCCAACAGAGTTCAGTGGGATTTAAAGGGGGTTTTGGGCATTTTTAGTTTTTTTGAAGTAGTGAACTGTGGTAAAAAACTAATAGCAGGAATCTTGTGAGGGCTTAAAGTCACTGGAATTTCCAGCTCATGATGATTTGGCTGAACTTCAGTTAAGAGGACACCCACTTCACAACTCTCAAATTAACACTCAAGTTCACCTGTAAGCTGTGAATCCTACAATAGCATTAGGGAGGGTACTAAAATTTTCCCCTGCTCCATACGTTTCCAGAAGCACTTCAGGCATCCTGCAGCATGCAAGGTATCCTTCTTGGGACAGCTATGCAGCTCGGCCATGGGCAACGTGCTCTGCCCAAGGCTGACATGGAAACAAGTTTTACTCCGATTTAATTTTCTTGTGTTTTTTGGCTGGGCTGCTGCCCAGACTGCCTCAAATTCACCACCATCATTACAGGCTTCAGATGGTCTTTCCATAGTCTGTACCTGACCTTCTCTTGCAGACATGGTGTGAATGATAAAAGACAGGCTTCAGAGGTTCCAGAGAGGAAAACGGTCTTTTGCAAAAGCTGCTAATGTGGAAAATGTCCTACATGCAGATGTATTAGATCACAGATTAAAGATACCCTATCTGATTACCCTACCCCACCATGTGAAGTGAAGTAGGCACTACCAGATAAAAAACATGGCCCCTGTACAAAGAGATTAAAATCTGACCTAACTCACATGGATTGCTGGCAGCACGTGACTATTTTTCAGTCCAGGTCTCAACTACACAAGCATGAAATGTACTCCCACACCTTCTTACACACAAAGAGGGGAGTTTTCAAGGTAAAAAATATGTCTTTAATAAGCATCCAATGGACTTCTAAAACTCAGGACTACAGACTAGGGAAGTCTGGCTTCAATAATAACAATAATTTTGGAAGGAATTCTAGGTAATGTAAGGGAATGTGGATACTTAGGTCTTTGAAAAAATGGTCTGTGATTCCTAATTTCGAAACTGTTTGTTTACATTGTTTTATGTCTTCCTGTTTTACTGTTGTATTGACTTGATTACCAAGGTATCGAGATTCCAAGAAAGTGAATTTTTTTTACAAAAACCTCCCTGCCTGTCTAAAATGTGGTACAAGATTTGGCACCATTGAATAATGGTGTTGTCAAATTTAAAAGCTGTCTTTCTTCATAAAAATATCTTTCCGTCCTCAAAGAACTGTAGGGCAATAATCTCTCTTAATTTTAGTGTTCCTGAATAAGAGTCTAAAGATTTCCAATTCTTTTTCTTTAAACTACCTTTTGAAAGATCTGGTGGTGACAGGCTACACCAAAGTGCCTACAGGGACAGCCAAATCTTCTGCCTTTTATTTGCCTGAAGATTACTGCTTTTCCTCATCTCATCTTTCTTCCCTCAAATGCCATAGGACTTATCCACCCTTACCTTGTCACAATGGCTTTAACAAATACCTCCCAGGACTGGCTCTTGGCAAATTAAAGACTATTTACTTAATTCTGGAGGAGGTGCAGAGACAAATTTTCAGGTAATTTGATATTTACAGGGCTGGAGCACCTTCCAGCGACAATTGTTTAAAATTGTACAGCTATATAGTGGTCTGAAAGGGGAGAAAAATAGTTGATTACAGATAAAACAGCAGTAACTTTATAACCAGTTTTAGAGGTACAACGCAGTTTCCAGCTGTGAAAAGTTACCAGACAGGGAGAATATGGAAGCCTACAAAAAAGGACAAATGTGAATTTGTAGTGAGATAGTAAAAGAGATTCTAATCCTTTTCCAAAGTAAAGTCATTAATCAGGGACAGATTTAGGACAGCCAATAGGTGTTTTGATTCCAGCTTCAGTGAAGTGAGAATTCACCGAGGCTCTACTTTTTTCAGCATCAATATCTGTAGCTGTTTCTGCTTTTACAGATTTTGAAAACAAAGTTTTTTAATATGTATATTTATAGTCTTCAACACTGAGAAGCAACAAGAAAAAATCTTGGAGTTGCTGGTAGCTTTGCAGTGCAAGAGCTTACAGGCTTCTTTATATTTTTCCTGCCTAATAACTTTGGATTACTTCCTGTTTACTGTCAGTGCATCTAATGCGTGTGTCAGCTTGGTGCAGCACTGACATGATATATGCATTAGACCACACATTGATAGCAAAAACAAAGTTACTCGATTCTGACAGGACAAGAAAATTACCCACAAGCAGTAAAATATAGGGTTGCCATGTGACTCTGTTCTGCTTCAAAACCATGTATCACATGGTGATAACACAAGAATTAGGGGATCGTGAGAGATGCTGGAACTGCAAAGGCAGTTACTTGGTCCCTTTGCCCATATGTCTCATGCATTAATATGCCCACCTGCTTTGATCTCCCTTGTGTCCTGATGGGCTGCTGAGCTATGCTTGGAGTTTTTGGGCATTGTTTCTTACCACAGTCAGCCCAATCGCTGCACGCCTCATGCACTGCCTCGTTTCCCTTGAGCACCAATTCCTTTTGTTGGTAATGACTCTGTTGCTCCCCTACCCCCACACTGCCTGCCCTGCTCTAAATCTGCCTGCCAGACTGGGAGAGCTAAGGCAGCTCAGGGGGAAAAGGAAAGGGGCAACAGATAATTTACTGCCAATGTCAATAGTTTAGTTTTCTCTTCAGAAAATGCAGACTTGCAGTGAATTTAGACTGCAATACCTTGCAATCTTATTGATATTCTAATTACAAATCTGAAGCATCCAATTCACCAACTCAGGGAAAATAAAGAAGAAGCAAATTATTATCTACAGATAAAACAATATGGTTGAGGTAGTTGAGATCATGTGTTTCATTTCCTAAGATAATTCTGGGGTTTTATTTGGTTAATGTGAGATACTGAAAGGTAAGTCATTGGTTAAAAGTCCTATATGTGTATTTCTGCCTTTATGGAGATTTGCATAAATGCCGACTGTGCTACCTGAAAGCGTTCCTGTTCTGATTTATGGGTGTGTTTGTATTGCTCATATCATAAATCTTCTTCTCTAGGACACTTCTGTTCTGGTATTTATTGACCAAAGACAATTTGCGTTAAGAATGTTTTGAGATCTTGCCAGATATGCACTAGGGGATATTTGAGAAAACATTCAGTACTCAAGTGAATGAATCTAGGCAAGCATATGATCTCACTACTCAGACAAACATTTTGCCATAATATTTTAGTACCCTATTTTATTAAGAGAAACCTATGTTTCCATATGCATCTATTTACCATAGAGTCAATTCATTTAGGCCAAATCAAAATAAGTGCTGGAAGAAGATAATTTAGGCTAACAGCCTCAGGCTGGTGATTATGGCTCAGCGAACAAATCTTTAGGGTCAGATCTTTTTTTACTGAATCTAGCTCAAGCCTGAGTACTACACTGTGTTGAAACAAAATGCCCAAACTTGCCCTCTGTTACCTATTTCTAGGAATTTTACTTTGAGAAGAGAATTCTTTATTACTAATTATTATTATTATTATTATTATTATTATTATTACCAGGTCTGAAAATACATAGAAATCTTTGAAATGAACACTGCACTACTGGAAGATGTACATATTCACTGTAAGAGAGGTAGACACCAAATAAGCAGGCTGTATGAACAATGGGAGAAATATGTTAATGAGAAACTGAGGCACAAGGAGATGAAGGGGTGTTTGTGCAAGAAAAAATCATCTCTGCAGCATCTGGTGGCTTAAGGATGCATTTTTTGGTGCTCATCCCATGACATAGCCTTCATATGATGTTCCCACCTGGAACTGCAGGGCTAGGAACACACTCTTCAGGGCTTTACATGGCTTGATTTGGGTCAAAGTCAACCTTTTCCCTGGGATTAGGCACTCTTCCTTTGAAAGGAAGAGGGAGAGAGCAGGGAATCCCCACATGGTTTTCTTTCCCCAGCTGGCCATTCCTATGCAAGGCAGGGTCACAGCACCCACGCTTCAGCTGGGAGATGCTGCCATCTTTGGAGGATCTCTACATGCCAGCTGCTCCTGACTTGGAAGCTGTTTTGGGAGTCTTCAGTCCCTCCCCCCAAATCAGTTTTACTTTGCAAGAAACATCTAGCGATTCATTTGGCCAAAGAGGGAAAGCAAGACTGAGCATGAATCTCTATCCTACTAGTCAGGGCACTCACCTGGAAGGAAGGAGACCTGGGCTCCAATCTCTTGTTTCAATGTGTTTATGTGATTTATATTAAACAGCCATTGGAAAAAATACTTAAATAGGTATTAGAACAGAGATGGCAGCCTGGGTCTGCGCCGTTCCCTTCCAGGTGAGGGCCCCAAACTGCCAGTCGTGCTCAGTCTTGCTATCTCCTTATCTCTTTCTAATGAATCTGCAATTATTTGATGCAAAGTGGAACAGCTTCCACAGCAAAGATGGGGAGAGCACCTCCCTGTTTCCCCTGTTTTTAATGAGGAGGGTTCAAACGCTCTCAGGCAGACCGGGAAACCCCGCTAAAGTCTCCTGGTCCCAAGCTGTGGGGTCACTGTGGGACTGGTGGCACCGCTCTTCTGGTGGATGTGTACACTCTGAGGTCACCTGGCAGACTGAGCCCCTAAGGGGACCACACACAAAATAATACCTCATCTGCAGATCCCCAGCCAGCCAGGCAGGAATTAAGCACTGAGCTACCTGGGACTAAGACACTTGGTGGCATGCCCAGACCTAGAGGCACTGGAGGATCTCCTCATCCCAACGTGAGAAACACTGGGGAGGTGGCAGGTGAGTGGGGGCTGGAAAGGTGCTCTCACAGGACTCAAGATCTCCCCATCCTCAGCTGAATCTAGCCCTGGGTCACCTGCCAAAGACCACCCAGGGAAGCTGGGGAGGAGCGAGCCTTGAGCAGCCATCTCCCGAGGCACAGCCAGGCACCTCTTTGTTCTTATGCACTCCTATGCAATTTCTCAAGGAAGAAAAAATCTGCAGCGAGGGTGGACGAGGCAGACTGTTCATCACCCAGAAAGATCACAGCTAACAGCCACTGCCATTTCCAGTGGATATGTGTAATTAGCAACCATTCAGTAGGCAGTCCTAAATGAAAATCACAAATAGAGCTAGTGACTTCCTGGTGGAAAGATTTAGTTATCTTTCCAGAGGAAGAAAATATGTCCATGTGTAACCTTTTAACCCTTCTTCTCTTTCCTCCTCTTACTCTTACACTGGATAATTATTTATTTTGTAGCTTAATTAGCTAATTATGCATGTATTATGATGCTCTTAAGCAGGAAGTCATTTTGTTTAGTTGTTGGTGGCATGTGGCTTTTGTTCAGCATCTGCGATGTCAGTTTATAATATAATCATCTTTACTTGCAGTGGTCTGAGGTGATGAAGTCTTTTCCCGATGGTAATATTTTAATTATCAGAGTAAAGTTTGAAAAAAGGCAGTGACTAACAGGGAATTACTTCAGGTGGGTAGAGGCTAAGCGATAAATTTGCACAGGCCCTCAGCTGCCTATCTGTGAGGCAAAGTTGTGCTGTTCCCCTTTAGAAGAAGATCCTTTGAGGATTTTCAGAGGGTGTACTAAAAGTTACTAACAAGAATTGACCAAATCCACCCAGGAGTTTCTTTTCTGGTTATCACTGTGTTTTCAGAAACATAAAGGGACTTGAACTGGATCCCCATCCCATCAGCTCAACAGTAAAAGCATCTAGGTAGAACTGGTGCTTAGGAAGAAAATGCAAAGCAGGATATATTGCAGGGAGCCAAGGCAGGTTATCTTGATACCTGCTACAGCTTCACACAACAGCACAAGTTCCACCTGCCTGCACACAAGCACCAGTTCCCTGTACATGCAGGCAAGGTGTACAAGGTCGTTGCAAGAGTTAGCAGCTTCATTTCTTATCAAATGCACAGCCATGAAAGCAACTACAGCATGTATCAGTGGTTCACCCCCACAGCTGTCCGATTCTCTAGTTTGTCTGATTCAGAGATATCCAGCATGGTGCTCTGTGCCAGCTCCAAACCCTGACAAACGTCTTTTGTTTGCATTTGGTTGTCAGACATAATGTATGCAGCCACAGGCCTGCAGTAACATTTGTTCCTCCTTCTACTGGAAAGTTGAGTAAGGCTCTTAGGCTCATTTCCCCAGTGGTAAACCCTAGCTATCTCAGTTAGGAAACTGGTCTCCCTCAATTCCTTATCTAGTCAGCTGAGCTGTTCAAGAGGACTATTCAGAGCATGTGAATTAGTTTCTCCTGAGAATTAACCTTTAAAGAGCCTCTCTCAAGCAGAAACAGTACAGCTACTAGTTTACAGTACTCAGTGCTTTAAAACCCTTTCTATATTCACAGATTAATACTTTACACATTTCTATATGTTCATATAATAAGAAATAAACTTTCCTCTGAATCTATTAATCTGTCCACCAGATGCTGTGCCTGCTATCTGATGAATGCAGAAAGAAAAAGGTATAGTTTTGAGTAAATCCCTTAGAAACCATAACATGTACAACAGTTCCTACACCAACTTTGAGACTGAAATGTTGCTCTATGTTTTTAAGCTCACTGACAGTTTTATGATTTAAAGGCATTTTTTTCTGTCTCTTTCCCACCCTCCCATTCACGTATTCTTCACGGTGGTTCCTGTGCAACAACACTCAGTAATAACCCCTTTCCCTGAGGGATCAAGGAAGGAAATTCGACAAGTCACTGCCTCTCTCCTTTCTTTTTTTTTTTCNATGGTCTCTGAAATGGGCTGGAATGTAAATGGAAGATATTTGGCAGGTTGACATTTGTCTGCAAAGCTAGGCATCAAGCCAGAAGCATGGAGCAAGCTGGAGTGGGTTTACATAAAGTGGGAGCAATAGTGCCAGAGCACTCCAATACATTTTCCCCTGAGACTCATAGGCAGCCCACTCAATACTTCATTAAGGGTGAAATCCAGCACTATTTGAAGAGCCATAGGAAAGAGCCTGTGCACCAATTAAGTTCTTGAGGCCTCTGCACTGGTCTGAATTCTGCCCAAAAGAAGAATTGTTCGCTGAGGAAAAGATGTTATTACCCAGATTACAGTCTGCTCTTGTGAGGAAGAGAGACTGTTGGCATATGGTTGGAAGCAGCACAACCCTTCTACACAATCCTTCATAGACGATTCCTTGCAGAATTTTCAATGCAAACAGACTCCTGCCTATCCATGAATAACTCTTACAAGGTGGAAGAGTCCAGGCAATCAAGAAAGCAGGATATTTCCAGGAAGAACCCTAGAATCTGATCTTTAAATGGGAATACAGGAGTCACTTCTACACTGCTGGGATGTTGCAGAGCACGCAGGGCTGGCTGTGGTGAGGTGAGGTGCCTCAGAGCACTGTCTGTTTTACAAATACAGGTATTAGCTTTTCTGAATCTCTTTCTGCATGAATACAGGATGAACACAAGGGTGACAGGCACGATACAGCATTTACTACAGATAAGAAGTGTCTGCTATCGCTTCAGTGGGCTGGAATGCAGTTTTTGTAAAAGAAGAAGTTTGCCTAAATTATTCTCTTACTTATATCTACAAGGCAGATAGGCACTTAGTGGCTCTCTACCACAGTAGGAAGTTAGTCTTAGATGGAGGATATCTTTCTATTAACAAGGTCAACACCATTATTTCGTATGGGTTGCATGAACGCTCATTTGTTTGAATGCAGCGCGGGGAACACTGAATATTTTAATTTCTAAACAATGGGGTGGCACATTGTCAAAGAGACACAGAGGGACAAGGGGAGCATGGGGAATGCTTGTAAAGCCCCAGAGCCTTTTCACAGCAAACCAGTGATAATACAAGCTAATGGTTTCTGTAATATGAACTAGGATAAGGTCAGTTTAAGACTAATTTTTAGCTTCCATCAGAGGGCATCTGCTCCATAAATAAATCTCTTTACACACTGCATTAGATTGAAACTTAGGGTTGAATAGTGAATGGTAGAAATATGTTTCTTAATTAAAAACCTCTTCACACTTACATAGATATACAAAAGAAGCTGAGTACAGGGATGGGGACTCACCAAACAATTTGTGAGTTCAACCAATCAATTGAATACTAGCCCCTTGATGCACATGCTTAACTTCCATTAGTGCCATTGGGAGCAACGAGACTGCACCAATGGAGAGAATCAACCTCATAGTCTTTACACAAATGCATATGTTTTCCATTGAAATTAAGGTGCTTTTAAGAATGCGGGGTTAAGAAAAATACAGTCTACACAATAAAAGTGAATCAAATGTTTACATTATATAATTGCTTTTGCTGGCTTTGACGAGGAAAATTAGCTCTGTAAAGTGCCAGTTCTAAAATGCGTACTCGAATATACTTGATGAGCATAAGATCCCTGCACACCTAGGGCTAGATTGATAAAAAAATCTCACATATGCAATTGAGCTCAATTTTTTTCTTCCTCTTGCAGCTGCTGTCAGGAGCCTGTGAGTTGAGGTGGTAATTTCATAATTTGCAAAAGTGTCAAATGAAAGAAAATATGCTTTAGCATGTGGGCATGGTGCATCCAGCAAGAGATGGATTAGAGAAGATAATAGAAATGGTCTTGCTCCAGGCCACCATTATGTAGTCCTCAGTCAAGACTTTGGATTTCAAGGTCAAAAAACGCTCTTTTGCTCATCTAAGATATATTTTGCAGGACTGAGGTCTCTGTCAAATAAAATACTAAAAAAAAAAAAAAAAAAAAAANTGGATGGAGAATTCACTGCAGTGCATCACAATTACTGTCCTTATCAAAACAACAGACAAACAACTATTCCCTCAAGATGTGTACCATTGAAAATGAATGTGTTTGGGTTTAAGCATCATATTTTAACCTGGTCTGCAGAACTGAAGAACTGTCAACATGAGAACTGAATGGGATTTTTTTCCCTATTATCTAGTCAATAGCAAAGAGAGAGAGGTCATTCCTTTGAAAGGCAGGACACCCACGTTACATCCCAATTTTGCCCCAGCTAGAGTTAAGGGATTTGAGCTTCATTCCCACCATAAGGCACTGGGTCCACTGGGGGCCGGGGTAGCATACAGCCTGCTCTCCACTGTAATTGTGTCAGCTGATAAAGCATTCCCTGCAGCAGGCATGAAGCTTTTCTACATGGATGGTCAGGGAATTTTGCATAAAAATCCTGGGCAATGGTAGAATTGCACTCTCCATCAGCAAGTAAAGCTGAGGAGAGGAGGTGGAGTCATGAGCTCTTCAATAGTTTCAGTCCTAAGTTTATGTTTTGCAGTGATGCAGTGGCTTGTTTTCTAGGTCTGCCTACAAATACTGGCAAAAAGGGTGCAAATTGCAAACAAGGAGTGGGAGAAGTGTATGTACATCCTACTGTATTTTCTTCACAGGTTTTATCTGTGCCTATTTCCTCTGTGATGTTTTGTGAAAGTTTTCTCCAAGGTGACACAACCTGAATATTATTTGTAGTTTTATTTGTAATGTATTACCTGAGAAAGTAACAAAATGGGGAGAAAAATGATAACAAAATCTAACAGGTCCCAAAACATCAGGAAAATGTATAATTGTTTTAAATCAGAACACAAGTTGAGACAGAGATCTTTCAAATTTGGGTGGCTCACAGAGAAAAGCAGTGATCTGTGCCAGCTATGGAAATGCATTGCCCTCAGTGGGATCACAAAAATACGTGTAGAGAGACACAATCCAAGGACGGCTTATTTAAGCAGATGGCTTCATTTTGGGGTGTACTGTTTGCCTAGCACATTATAACTCTAGCAAACGAGATTTGTATCACTTTTCTTATCGAGTTATGACCTGTATTTTCAAATATGGGTGCTTACAGTTGCAGTTAAATAAGTGCCCTGATTTCCAAAGCCACAGAAGACATAAGGATGCCTCATTGTTTTCTTTTCTGTTTGGTTTTGTTTTTTTGTTTGTTTGAGTTTTTTGTTTTGAATGCTTAAAATGTCACTCAGTCCTGTAGAGATTAATGAATCATCAGGGATCTCAAACATCACTTTCTTGACCAAAACAATCATTGGAGTTCCATATTTAGAGATATTATTTGAAGCAGGTGATTGGGATAAACTCACCTCACAACAGTTAGGTTCATGTGGTAGCAATGGTCTAATATGCAGGTAGAAAAAGGATGGTCTATACATTCCCAAGTGCCTTTGCAGAGTCCTCACTCTTTTAACTCCACTTTTATTATGTCTCCTAACTTTATTAAGCGGTCATAGAATATAGGACAAAACCCTGAGAAATAGAATCTACCAAAATTAGCTCAGCTTTGACCAGCAAATTGGACCAGATGACCTTCAGACATACCTTCCAACCAATATTACTCTGTGATTCAAGTTAAACCTTATGCAGTCTGATTATGACAGTGGTTTGGGGGAAGTTAGAAATGTTGACTGAATGATGACAGCTCTTGAGCCACCAAGCAACTTAGCAAACCCCAAGGAGACTTTTAATTTTGTAAGGCCAAGAGAGGCAACAAAAAGGACATTCAATCCCTCCAGATAATTATTAATAAAAAAATTAAATAGGTCAAAACATTCATAGATGGTGGTGGATAGGAAGACTAGAAGAGCCTTCCAAGGCACGGCAATGGCAGCAAAATTCCTGTCAAAAGGGGCATAGTGAATTGATCAGGGTGAGGTGGAATCCACCTTGGCTGGACTCCAGGTGCCCGACAAGCTGCTCTATCACTTCCCATTCTCATCTGGAAAAGGGAGAGAAAATAAGATAGAAAAAACTAGTGGATTAAGATAAGGCAGTTTAGTAAAGTAAAAGTCAAAGGTTGTTCTTCCACAATCAAAGAAAAAACCCAAAGATTTTATACCTCCCATCAGCAAGTGATGTCCGGCCACTTCCCAGGAAGCAGGGCTGCAGCACATGTATTTAAATTTCCCACTCCCAGCCTACTGGCAGAGCTGGGGGTTGGAATGTTGGAGAGACAGCATTGATGCTGCTGGAGCACTCCTCAGCCAAAACACTGCTATTTATCACTTTTCTAGCTACAAATGCAAAGCACAGCACTTGAGGGCTGCTATGGGGAAAAATAATTGTATCTCAGCCAGACCCAGTACACAGGATAAAATACACTAAGGCACAACGAGCTGAACTTCAAAGGTATCAATGGTCTTAGAGCCCTCAGGGTAAAACCTCACTACTGAGACAATTACCCTGGTCAGAAACCAGACTGAAAAAACTCCTGAAAAAAGAAAAGCAGTAAGGAGTAAGCAGCTCTCCATAGAAGCTCAAGAAAGTAAAGTGTACTTCTCCACAGAAGTCTTCAGTGGTATTTGAGCTGAGAAACACCAGCTCTGAAACACAAACCTCCATGTAGGAGAAACAAGGCTGCAGGGTTCTTCTGGATGAAGATCAGTGCAATGAGAGCCTGGTGATCAGAGGGGCTCTCTCTTCTCTTATCCAGAAGGGATGTGGCAATTCAGATTATAAAAAAGATACAGAATCAGCATCAAAGCAGGAACCTGGGAAGAGATATTTGCAATGTGTTCATTGCTCCATATGGTCCCATGAATTTCAAGCTCCCTGCCACATATTTTACGCTACTTAATGTGACATCTTTCATTAATGGAAGGCCAAGTCTCATTCATTTTGCTCATGTGACTTAGCAGGAACTGTTCTATTTACTGATGCATGAAAAGTTTGGCCTCATAAATTACCAGAGAAGAAATCAACAGGTCTACATTTTGCTTTCTGCAGCCTGCTTTAGGATTACATCAGCTTGAGAACTGAGAGTCACTAGTCACAAGGAAGGTGACTTTCAGAGTAACATTCCTTCAGAAAGAAAAAAATAAAATGTTTTTCTTTGAAAAAAACCCAACACATGAATTCATGATATGAGTGCTAGGATTTCTACAGACTTCTGTTAAGTATTTTACCATTTGCAATCATGAGCTATGTTATCTCTATGTAAGTATGGTATGTATTTCATCTGTTTTCTATAATTTTATTCCATGAAACACCAATATGGTGTTGGTGAAGGTTTTTTCAGAGAATCACATGACCATTAAAATCATCAGTAATATTTTTATTTTTAAAATAAAAATGCAATATTCCTTCTAGTTAAAAAAGGAAGAGAGTGAAATGTTGACTAGTGTGTATTTATGACCATTTAATATCTCCAGATCTAATAAAATAATGATAACTTTTGAAAAGCAATATTATACATGCTAAGTACCATCACTGATCCAGTCCATGTTGAGTCAGCTGATGTCACAATTTCTATATCTTAGCATAATTAAAATTTAAACTCAAAGAATTGGCAATATTAAGCATGCATAATCAAGGTTTAAATGTAACAGGTATAAGTGTTGGAAGCATATATTTCTTCTCCCAGCACTTCTGTAATATTCTTAAATAAATTTTTTCTAGGTGTATCTGTTTGGTGGCATAATTTTGATGAATAAAGTTCTGGACACATTTGATTTACAGTCACATTTTCACTATAGTTAAATACTCCTCATCTCTCTTTAAAAAAAAAATTAGTACAATAAGGATCATTAAATTCAACCTCTGGTTTTTTGTCCTGGTTCAAAACCTGCTGAGATTTGTCTTCAAAAAGAAGTAACTCAGTGACAAATCTAAATATGCTTGGCCTGTTCTTTTCTGAAGAACCACTCAGAAGTTCAATTAAATATACTGCAATCAAAGAGAGATATCAAGTCTCTTCAAGGACTTGAAGTGAGGAATTTTGTTTGCTTGTTTTTCTTTTTACTAAGATTGTAACTTTCAGAGGCATCTGACTTAGAATTAGAGTTTTTGTTTCCCAGATTAAAAAAAAAATGACATCAGGCAAGGGAAGGATTCTCAATGGGTGTAAATTAGCAAAGTTGATTTAAAGTTGATGGAGGAATGTTCATTTATATCAGCTGTCATTGTGACACAAGCTGTATATATTTTAACTGGGAAGCATTCACAATTTCACAAATTATTCCATTTTATAACTTATGTTTTTCATGATTAACAGAGTTGTCTCATTTAATACAGGCTGCTGTTTTTCTTGTTGAAGAATATATTGGTTAAAAGCATCACAAGGAATAAAACAATATCTTGATATAAAGGAGTTCACTCTGATTCCTTAATGGATATTAAAGAATCAAACAACAATAAGGTATTTTGGAACTACACTGTCCAAATAATATTAATATGCAGAGGTGGGAAATGAACATCAAGTTACTCAAAATCAACACTGTCCAGGCAGAAACTTGCATCTCAGAAAATAAATTACTTGTAAAACTAAATGTCTGTATGAAATATTAAAGTTTAAAACCATTTGGTATTACCCATTTTAAATACAGTCACCCAACTTATGCTGCTTCTTCTCCAACCATATCTGAAAGTGAGCAGGCACACTGCATCAATCAAAAGAAAACTGCAGTGAGAAAAATAATCCCCCATCAAAGCAAAATACATAAATACATAAATAAAGCCAGTGTTACATAAAATATCAGCAGTAGTGAAAAGTATTTAAATGAGTGTTTAAAAACTTTGGGGTATTTTTCTCTCCCTCTTTCTGCCTCTCTCCACCCCCTCCCCAGCCTGGGCTTGTTTTATTTGGTGCTTGAAGAGTCTGGTATATTAGGCAAATATTTATGAACTTGACTTTAACCAAAATCCTGTTCACAGCTGCACCTGAGAGTTACTCCCGCCTTGGACTGGAGCAACTCTTGGGGATCAGCAAATTGTTTGCACAGCCACGGACAGGGAATTAAAAATCTTGTTGAATCAGGACTAGCAGTCTGCATGAGGAGGAGGAGGAGAGCTCATTTCCATAAGCTCTTCATCTCCCAGGCTGCTTCTCAACTCTCTGTGGCCTGCAGACATGTGTGACCCAAAAATGGGGAAAAAAAACACAACAATACCAGTGTATGATTGAGAGGGAAAAAATTAAAATAAAGAAAGAAGGGGCTTTTGCAATGACTACAACTTTGCTTTTTCTGCTGGGCAGGGTCTGAGCCACCTTCCTGCCCTTTCAGATAGACTCAAATGACCTCACACAATTGGAAGTACATAACAGTTTCAACACAGGTCCCAGCAGTATGGGTAAACCTTTTTTCCTCAAGCAGTGTTGCCAAGCAGGTTAAACTTTATGAGGCCGTATTTATTTCTGCCTTCTGATTAACGGCAGAAGAGCTGTGTCTGCACTGTGAAGTTCCATATCTCACATCTGTTGAGCTGCCTACCTACCTAAGCCTCCCAAGGTCAGGGCAACAGCATGCTCTCTGATCATTAGGGGCCCTTAGCTGCTTGCTATTTGCATGGGCATCAACAGCACTTAAATCCAAAACAAAATACACCCCTGTGGCATGTACGGGTGTCTTTCATGCAAGATGAATGGATAAAGCTGGCTGAAGTTAACAAACTATTCAATGACTTAGAGTTGCCCTAAATTTGTAGAGAGCTAACGTTGTAGTCATGTGAGCTCCATTTCCACATTCAGAACAGGAGCACGAGGTCTCCTACTTGATAGAGAAAAATACACATTCCCACGATTGTCACAAGCTGTGTGCAGTAAAACCTGAGGCTGGGATGGCTATAGGGTCCCCACCACCTATTCAAATTTCTTCATGACCACAGTCACCACTGCCACTACTTCCTCTCTCAAATGTAATCAGGATGGTTGAAGGGTACAATGTTTATTTTTAAACAAATCAAACCACAGGCAGATGAAAGTGTACATATTTGAATTCTATTGATTATGAAAAAAAGAGATACAACGTAACAAAGATAAGCATAGCAAAATCAAACTCAAAATGATTGTGGATGTGTGTGCAAAGCCAGACAATAGAAAATCATGCTTTTTAAATTGAGATTGTTCTTGTGTTTATACTTACTATCCCAGAAAAGCCAATTGAACAACTCCTTCAGTATTAATCGGGAGCTATATAGCTAAATCTCTACTATACTCTGTGAACCAGACCATGTCCTTCTCTGTGATAGCTCATCCATTGATGGATCTTCTAACAACTGCAATTGTAGAATCAAAAGTAGAAATCAATTTCTGAAGTGCTCGAAAGAATAAATCACACATGTCCCAGCTATGTGGTCACTTCAATCAACCATCCTTTTAAAAGCTGCATTAGAAACTTTAACTATAGTTTGAACAGCTCAGGTTTATTGACTTTGTCAGTGTCATTTTTATTCACTAGACTAGCTTGAAATTTTTGAATGAAAAATGTGTGCAAATTTTCAAAACTTGATTTTTTTAATACTGCTAAAGCCCATTAATGTACTTTTGATTTGACAGACAACTTCTCTTTTTTTTTCTAATTGAAAGTCTTTCTTTCCTCTTTCCTGCCCCACAGAAGCTGCTTTTTCATGTCCCTAAAGTGCTCATTTGAAGTGATCTTTTCCATCACACTTCCCCTGCTGCTGCCAACACTTACACATTTGAAGTCCATCGTAGTTATGACTCTGTATCATTTTAAGCACTTCTGCAATCTTCTTGCTCCTAGACTGCTCTGAAGGCTGAAAAGACCCTTAAAATCATGGAGGCAATTCTTATCACCTTTTAAATTCCAGCTGCATGTCCAGGCTGTCACATAGGTCACTAAGGCCATGTTACACTTTCCTAGGATACAACACTCCTGGATCCAGGTACTCCTATGTTTGCTATCCTGGATCTGATGGCTTTCACTGGTTGGAGACATTGACACCCTGGTCATCAGGCCTTTGTCCACAGGGGAGTGCCAACATGAAGGACACATCCCAGATATCCCCACCCAGAATGTTGCTGCCAGTCTTTCCACATTACATATTGCTGCCCTACTTCTTTCCACTGTTGCAGCATCTGCTATACCCAGATGAAAGGAGGAGTCTTTAAGATTGGTGTCTGTCATTTCTTCAGTTGGAAATTCTTAGTTTTAGTTCTCCTTTACACTGTTCTGACCTTTTTGCATGTATCATTTTGTTCTTTCCCTTGGTATAAAGTACCTGAATTACAGGAGAGATTGCTATAGTTCCTCTTTTTTGTACTTTCCCTCACATCCCAGATCTCTGATTTCCTTCTGAAATCTCACCTCTTCAAACCTAACTAACAACAGGCAATATTCCCCAGCACCACCTCCACCATAGCACCCCTTCACTCTGGCCTTCCCGGCAAGAAGTGGAAATTGCCTCTTCCCCCTCACTCACTGCAGAGAAACCTCAGTTTCCAGTTTTGGTTTGCCTAATGCTGCTCAGGGAATATCCATAGACGTGGATCACACCTTCTCCCTCCTATACTGTCGCTGTTCCTCCAGCCCCAGCAGCCACACGGCAGAGTGGCTGAGATTCAGCGTCTGTCAGTGAGTGCCCTGAACCCTAACAGCTGATGAATCCAAAAGTTTTTCATGCAGTCCATACTGTTTTCTTGGCAGTAGCACCAAGGTGACAGGGATGTTGCTCACAGTCATACCAAAAATAGATAAATTGATAAGCTCTTCAGAGTGGGCCACATGTCTTCAGTACGTTTTTGCATTTTTTTTTTTGCTTTTGTTGTCTTTAGGACTGGTGCAGTGGCACATTACATTAGTGCAAACTGGTGCTGATGCTCAGAGGCTGTACCCACTCTGTCAGTATTCAAAATATTACCACAGTCTGCAAGTAAGCAATAAGATATGACAAGCAGTGTGATACTGTAACATAACAATGTACCTCGAGGGACACCTGTGAGGGAGGAGGTGAAACTGAGTGTATTCAAATGCCCAAGGTGTGATTTTTATCTCAAACCATAATGTAATAAGATGTGATAATAAAAAGGCACAGGGCTGAAACAAACCATGTCTTTTTTAGAATGTCAACCTGCCTATGTGGTATGCTGTAAAAACTCTTGTGTGATTTCCTGCCTTCTAAATAGAATGCGTAAAGAATTATCTGAGATAATTTACATTAGTGTGTTTCTTTTTAAAAAATCCATTAGCCATGGTAGGCCTGGATTCCTCATGTGGATTCTTCTCCAATAACCCCTTATGCATCCAATATTGTTTTGCCAATATATAAAAAAACCCAACATGGGAGAAATTGGCTCAATCCTTTGTTTCATTTTAAATATAAGGTATTTAGAAACACTGGAAGAGAAATGCAATACACAACTAGTTCTCTCCTTTTGTAACAAGTCCACTCCTTTCTTGATGATATTTTGGAAGTGTGTTCCTAACACAGGTACTACACAAGCCTCAAACCCTCCCACGCTATAAAAAATGTAAATTAGCTTGAGCAAAACTGAAACACAGTATCTTAAAAACTCCTTGGGGATAATTTCAAGGGACATCATGCTCCGTAATTCAAAGTATTTCTGCACCTACAACACAAATCTGGGATTCCTGGTTGACAGAAAGTTGAACATGAGTCAGCAGTGCCCTGGCAGCTAGGAGGGCCAACCGTGTCCTGGGGGCATCAGGCACAGCATCACCAGCTGGGCAAGGGAAGGGATTGTCCCGCTCTGCTCTGCACTGGGGCGGCCTCACCTCGAGTCCTGGGGACAGTTTTGGGCATCACAATATAAGGAAGAGAATAAGCTATTAGAGTGCATCCCACATATTTTGGGATTCTGTGAAATCATAGGTATAAAATAATTTTCAAACGAGGCATTATGAAAAGATGCTCTCAGAAGACTTGAAAGGTGGAAAGCTCATAGAGACCTGTTACCAAGTAACCTCAGCTCTCAGTGACTTCAGTCTCAGAACAGACATCATGTTATTACACAGTCAAGTCACGAAGGATGGAATACCTTAAACAGCAGATGATAGCTCCTGCTATCAGAGGTCTTCTATCAGATCTCAGAATTGTTTGTTTTCAAATTTTAATTCAAGAGTTCTCCATATAATCCAGTGCTGTTTTAGAAAAAAATTGTGTTATTCAACTGAATGGACATCATCACAAATGTCTGCTATACCAACAGAGCAAGCCTCAGTCTTTATCCTCTCCGAAATATGCCATTGATTGTATTTCATGAAAAGAGAAGAAAACTTTCATACAAATACAGTCCAGTCACCAGCAAGAGATTTAATCTAACTATTGTGTAGGAAATAACTATTGGAGGTCTTGTTATGATTATATGAAGTACATATCGAGGCATTGAGTTCACATTGAGATGAAACAGCTCCAGAAATATTCTGCATCTGTTACTAGCCACACCTGAAGCCATTTTTTAAGCAAATGCCCATGAATATTTCCCCTGAACAGTTAAGTCCCATTGACTTCAGTGGTAGGACCCACAGGCACGAAGCTTGTGACGAAGTCTTGATTTGGGGCTGCTATTATTTCTGCTTGCCAGTATTTAATGATGCTGGTCTATTTTAGCTCCGTGGGAGAGACTCTGCTGTCCTTATTTGTGCCCCCCACAAATGTTCACATGCATTGCTCTCTTGCTCTCTTGCCCAGGTATGTCTCCACGTACTTGTACAAAGCAAACATTTATTTCTCTGTCATCTTCCCCTTACAGGGGGTCTGTTACCACAAATTCAGCAGAGCAGGCGTGTGTTAATCCTCAGATGGGAGAACCCTTTGGGGAAAAGCAGCCAGTTTGTGCCTTAGAGGATGGTACCATTACTTCAAGTCAGAAACAAAGTTGTGTGTTCTATAGACTGCGCTATAGGAAATGTCAAAAGGAGAAATAATACAAAGGTTTGGGCTATTCGTCTTCATTAAAGGCCTCGTAGTAATTTCCACAATACCATACCCAGTGCTATGCCTGATTTCAAATTGAGATAATCACATTTTACCTACCTGAATTTCTGTAGCTCAGTTGGATAGACTAACTTTTTTGTTGTCAGAATTCAAATGTTGTTTAGGGATGCATATCTGCTTTTAAAAAATTTTTATTCTCCTCTCCGGACATTTGTAGTAATTCAGATACTGAAATGGTTAATATTAGAACACTACATATAAATAAATAAAGGAATTTCAGGAGTGGTTGAAGTGATTCCTGTACACATGCACACACATGACCCTTCAAGATGAGATGCAGTATATGAGACACTAGTCACTGTAAGACACTGAGATGTTATTATGCTTTGTATGGAGGATGCTATATAAAATATTAATGCCTTTCATTAAAATTACTCTTAATGTCAGTATGCAGTGTGACTGTGCCATGATTTCTTATGTTAGTAGGTGCTTTACCAGAAGTTACAACTTTACATTATTCAACCACAATAGTCTCTGTAGTAAATGTATTGCCTCTGTTATCAACTTACTTATGCCCCATGAAAAACCATTGCTATGGTGATGAGTATTTTATGGTACAGTATTTGCCTAATTATAAAATTGTTCCCTAACAGAAGCGCTAATGTTATCTTCAACAGCAAAATCCATTTTCAAAATTAAAATATATGCAAATAATTGATCCATAACCTTCATCACAGTACTTTTATTGATAATTATTTCTGTGTATTAAAAATGTTCACGGCAAATGTAAAAGTTATTGCAAGGGGTGTTTAAAAGACCTTATTTCTATAACTCTAAGGCAATATATACCTTTTTTATTTGCTGATGGACTGTATGCTGTTAAAGTGAAAAAGTTACAATAGAAATAAAATTATTCTGATTGCCTATGAAGCATAATATCACACAAAAGAAAAATGCAAGATCTGGGTTCATTAAGCATTTTTTTGTAAATAGCATCATCCCTTGAAAAATGACACATTTAGTTCTCTGACTTTATTACCAGTTCCATGAGGCTCAATGTTTTTCTTCAAATTATTGTGATTATTATACTCAGTCTGAGAATTTGACACCTGCTGTTTCAAAACTTGATCGCAAATGTTTCAGGATATACATCAGATAGTACATAAGAGAGAAAAAAGACTCAGACTACAATAATGTGGGAAGATTAAAAAAAAAAAACAAAGCCAAAATTGTTCTTCCCAGTGAGTAAAATCAGTCAAAACAGTTATCTAGAATATGAAGAGAACATGTTAGGTGCATTTAAATTAGTGTCATGAAATTTATAATGGAATGGTAAGCAGAAGAAAAAAAAAAATCCTACTAGCAGAGGATATAATTTTGGTTGAATCCTGTAACAAACTGTCTGTAGGAAAACAATACTAACAGGGATACAACTGAGAGTTGGACGATTAAGCACACAAGACCAGAAATGCTTGAATTAAGAAGAATGGAACATCATTAGATAATAATGGGTAAGAACAATGTGTGCAATATTGTACTTTAGTTTTTATTCATTATTTAAGTAGTAAAAAGACAGGGCACCTGATAGAGTTTAATATCTACTGTGTTACAGTGAACATAATAGTGCTGTTTAATCTGAAAGTCTCTATCTTTTATTCCTTTTCTTCTTAGTTTATCCTTCTTTTCCTCTTATTTATAAGAGGCTGGCTTAATAATTTTACCGTTAACTTTGCACAGTATTTCTGAGATGCTTGCTTATAATGGAAGCTTCAATACATACATCAAAATAATGGAGAGCATTGTATTGATGATTATTCAAATAACATCATCCATTAATAGCCTGTGCATCCTGTAGATTAAGCAGGGTTTCAATTTGATAAAGCAATTAGATGTGATCTTAACTTTGAGCATGCACTGAAGTCTGTCTGCAATCATATAAATATTTAGGCATATGCTTTAACTGGAATGAAGTGCATATGTAGGGTTAAACAGATGCTTTGCTGAGGCACAGATTCTAAAACTGTGAGCCTGATCCTTGATCTATTGAAGGCTTTCAACTCTGCTGGATGTTAGTTCTTTTATTATGTGTAAAGCTGTCCAGGGAGGATGAGATACTGACCCTAAAATGAATAACAGTACATTCAGCCAATGTTTTTGCTCATGTCTGCTTTGAATAGAGATGGAATAAAATTAATGTCTGAAATCTGCCTTATTTGAGAAAAGAAGTAAAAAAGGTCAAAACTGGGGGGCCTGAACTTGGATATAATACCAGTTTCTGTCTTTTATCTAAAGGTTATTGATGTCAGATACAGGTAAGAGCTGATTCTAGATTGCTTTGGTTTTTATTTACTTAGGGTATTTTGCAATGTGTTACATTTCTGCAGCACAAAGACTGGTGCTTGCATAATTTCTTTGGGAAAACAAAAATAGAAAAGAACTCCTGTGTGATCAGGTCCAGTTTATGGCTGATGGAGGCAACCAGGTCATATAGTTCTGATAATAAATTTATCAAGCTCTTTGTTTAAACTCATTAGATTTTTTTTATCCTTCATTGCTCCTATCTGAAAACTGTTCCAGAACTTCGGTCCTCTGTTAGTTATAAATCTTCTCTTTCTGTCCTAGATGTGTTTACAACCAATTTATACCCATTTGATCTTATGCCAACATTGTCTTGGATTTTAACCCCTCTCTAGTTGAAGAAACATAATAAAAAAATTTTAAAGGAAAAAAGGGAATTACACTGTTCAAAGTCTGTAATGCTGACAGTGTTAAAATATGGAAAATAGAAAATACTCCCACATTCTGATTTTAGGGTACTTTTACTCACTTTCAGACATAACCATTAAAATCTTAAACAAAGAGAGTTTGATTTTTCCCTTGAAAAACAGATGTATAAGTCTGGACACTCCTAAATAATAAACAACCAAGCACCGATCCATATAATTAATCACTCCTAAATAAAGAGGTAACTGTGTTATCTTCTTTCTAGCCCTACTTAGCAGTTATTTTGACAGGACACTGGTCAAACCATCCCTCTCTGGGGGTAGCCTTTGTTTCTCACAGACAGAAGACTCAGGAAACTAGCTTCCAAAATATTCAAGGTTTCTGGATTGCACCAGTTTAAGGCTATTTACACAAAAGCCATTGTTCTGAGGGCAAACACTGGTTTTTTCCTATCATTGAACTGGCCATGGAACAGGGTTTTCATGACAAAAATGGGGAGTTGTGGTTTTGGGGGTTTTTTCAGGGTTTTGGGGGTTCTTTTTTGTTTTAAGAACAAAAATATTAACACCTTCTTCTCCTGCTTGTTATAGGCTCTGTACTATCCATTGGTCCTATCCCCAGCTTGTGGAGCTCTTTGTCATTTAAAGCCTTGGCAGAGTATTTTGCTTCTTCTTTTCAAAGAGACTGAACAGGCTACCTGAAGATGATCATCTCTCTTTAGATTACAGAAATACATATATAAATATACATATGCATTATATATATATATATAAAATACAAATATGCTTGCAGATATAGATAATTTTCAATGCACTATGAATGCAACAACACCAAATTTTTTTTTTAAGTCAGAAAACACATGCATGGAATTTTTAAGGCATTCAAAGCAATAATATTGTAAATATTTCCTCTAATTGCAACACACATTTATAGGTCTTTGATTTAAAATACGTAAATCTTGTAGAAAGATGAAGACTTGAAATGAGAAATAAATATAAAGCCTTAAAAATTCTGAATATTGAAGGCAGAAAATTATTTTATACTTGAATATCTGCACTTCACTAGTCCTTTTCCTAAATAAATAAGGTCATGGAAAAAAAATAACACCACATGGCAGCTTGAAACACTCAATAAGAACTAAACCTTCTTGGACCACCGATACCATTGTTTCCCAAAAGTGAAGATTTTGTGTTGGAAATACTTGCATCCAACTTTGTTGAAATAAAGACTATACAAACATATAAATTTTATAAATGTTGAAAGGCCCTGAGAGGACACTGTCAATCTCCAAGGATATCTTCGAGATAAATATGCTTGCCACACTGAATTCTCCCCTTTCTTTTCAGGCTGGTAATAAATCTTGTAAAGTTAGTTCCACTTTCAAAGCATAGGAAAGGGGTTTAAAATATCCCATAAATAAGAAGAATTAAAAATGCTAGTGCCCAATCATATTGATTTCACTTAGAGCTGAGGGCACTCAGCACCTTGCAGGAGGCTCTTGCAGCATCAGACGATCAGGCCCTTATGCAGAAGGAAATCTTTCATTGATTGCTCTTAACTATAAATGGTGTCATTTCAGAAGAAGCAGCACAGAATGTCAAATGTGTGACACTTTTTTAGGCCCACTCTTGCAAACATTTATGCACAGCGGACCATGTACACAGGTGAGAGGATTTGATGAGGTCTGCCAGGCACAGGGAGGCAGGAGCCACTCTTCCTTGGCTGCCCTAGGCAGAACCATGCAGCCAACAGACAGATTCTCTCCACTGCCTCGTTTTCTACTGTGAGTCACTCTGAAGGCGCGTGAACTGGGTGCACAGATTTACTCCCTTATAAGTGCTCTCAGAAATGTTTCCTCTCCCTCCCTTTCTAAGTCACTTCATACACTTTATTTCCTTTTAGCGAACTTTCCAATACGCCCAGCACCTGTCCCTTTAATATAGCACGCAGGGTTCTTTCCCTCCATACTGTACATTATCCTCATTAACACATATCAGTCAAAAGTACTGTTAATTAAACTGGCAAGATGATTACACACGCCTCCATGTGCCCCCTCAGAGCATCCGCTTGCCAAGATTTTTTCCTCCCTCATCTAGTGGGTGGAGAAAGCCCTGAGTAAACCAGAATTTAATATTTAGAAAAAAGATCCCAGTGCATTGTTTTCTTGGAACAAAATGGCTTACACATTATCACCACTGTCCCAAGTAAATAAATACAACACTGACATCAGTCTGTAAAACTAACATGTGCATATTTGATCTGTACAGGCACTGCATATTATGATGTTTCCTTTCAAAGCTCCTCTCCAGATAGAAGACTCAATACCCCAGCATTAAAGTCTGGACTAATGAGGACGTCATAAAGAATTCATTAAAGCTGGGCAAACCCAACAAAGGTTAAGGGGGTTAGGGTGTTTAACTCTCTTTTTCGTTTTTGGGGTTTTTTTTGTCATCTTGTTAAAAATCTGAATTATTTCCAAAGTTTTCTCTTCCTTTCCACTTGTATGTGACATTTTTGCAAGGAAATTCATTGGCTTCCAGCAAATATTTCCACAGCATTTCAAAAGTTATAACCATTTTTGCCACATTGCCACAAAACTCTTTAGAGAGTTTGCAATTCTGTAATGTGCTTTGGATCAAGCTCTCTTCAAGAATACTATTGGAATGACAGGGCTGGAGGGTACAGTAGTGGAGTATAAATAAAGGCAGGCAGTGGTGATCCCTGAAGCAAAGATAATTTACTTTTCTAGTATTCATACACAGGCCTGATAACTGCAACATAAGCCATCCAAACACCTCCCTAGCAGAATGCAGTTCTAAGAAGCTGTAAGAAAATACTGTCTTGCAAGGAAGGAGATGAATTTGCAGAAATCCATCATTGAGACTAAAGAAATGTTTACTCCATAGCAGAACATGGGCACCTAAGCTCCTGGGAAGTGGGACTGGTACTCAGCTGACTGCTAACACCGTATTCTCTAGTACAAGAGATGTCCTTGAATGATGAAGAGAAAAATATAGTGTCAATCAACAGGAGTTTTGCCACAGATTTTTTTCTCCTCCCATATCAGAAGAGGTCAACATTTTGAGGATGACTGTGAACTGATGAAAAATTAGGGGAAAGAGAAGCATAAGTGAGAAAGCTGGGATTTGCTGAAATTATTTTGCATTGTTTTGTTCCAAACTGTCTCTTGGAAGCTGAAAGGTGATTTCGCATGTAAATAAACACTGACAGCTGGGAAAGAAAAAATAAAAAAACAAGGTTTCTTTTTAAGAAGGAAATTCACAAAAACTACCATGTTCAACAAATATTTCCTAGTTTGACTATTCCACAATTTCCAGTAGAAAAATTCAGTAAAGCTGTTGACCTGTTGTATGGGACTTTGCTACATGATTCAACAATATTAAACCTACCTCGACAGAAAGGAAAAAAGATACTCCGTATAAAAGTTTTCAATCTGACCATATACAGGTCAGTAAGAATTCACTTCTTTTCTTTGAACTTCCGCCTCATTTAGCTGAAGAGAACAAGACTCTCCTTGTGTGACACAAAGCAGTTTTCCCATCAAAAGTCCTCACATACACAATCCAGAGGGGAAACATCCTACGTGTTGTTTCAAATGCTAGCATAAATATCTGTGTATCATGATATAAGATCAGCAACATTAAATAAGTGATTATTATTTTAAAATAGGAAATGGTTATTGAAATTAACTTTAATGTATAATGCATTCTCAAAAATTAATTATTAATATTTTTTTTAGAAAAAATGAATTCTGATCACTTAATTTTGAAAATTTTTTCCTAGCACTATCTGCTAGTTATGTTCCAAGATCTGGAATTCAGCTAAATTTCAGTATTACAGTTTAGGGATGAGAGGAGAGGAACACTATGTGCCCAAAAAAACATACATGCCCACTCATACACAGGTATTGAAAGGTCTCATCATACAGAAAGAAGATAATCAAAAACCTCTCACCCAGACGGATTATAGCTTTGCTCCAGGACAAAATTTATGGCTTGTTTTTTCTACCTTTTTAAAATGAGATGCCTGACTCAAAGGCTCAGTTGTACTGGGCACACCTTCTCAAAGTGACCTTGGTTATTTTTGGAGTGGAGGAAGAGTTTGCCAACCATCCCTTCCAGTACTGTCCTTGAAGTCCTAGTCTTGACATTTGCAGCCTATTTGCAAGCAGCAGGCATGCACTGCAAGCACTGCTGGACCCACTTCCACCCCTTTGAAGTCAACAGTCATTTTGACAGTGAGTTCAGTAGACACCTGTGATGGAAGGTGGCCTGAAATTGCAGTTTAGTAAGTGCTGTCACTTGTTACAGAAGCTGGGCTAAAATTTACCACCTGAACTTCCCTCTTCTCCTATATGATCCCTCCACATCAGTTCTAAAATATTGGAATGCTAAATTTATTGCTCTATGGACCATGTTGGATCTGCAAAATTTGTGGGGAAGCACATAGATGTCACTAGCATCAATTTTTATGCCTTACTAGCCATGATGAAGATAACATTTTCCTTGGTAATTAGGAAAAGCAATGTGTTAAAAATTTAAATTTAATTTTTTTTACTTGTCATACAGGGCCACAGTCAAGATGCCAGATAGGACAACCTAAAGCTTAGGTGAACATTGATAGAATTCCCCCCGCAGATAAAAGAAGAGTAGAGAGGAGCTAACATCTTCATCATAAATCCTCCTCAGGCTTAATGTGTATGTTGGGCAACAACCATCAACATAAGAACAAGGTGACAGAGGATTCACACCACTGAGAGACCCAAACTCATACAAGCAAGTGTAGCTCTCTTTTCCATGACTCTTTTTTATACCCTACATGCCAAATGTCCCTACACTAATTTTTTGACTCATGCCAAAGAAATCCCGCTGATGATCACCAGTAGGTAAAGGTTGTGTTTGTAGTGATTATGTTAGACTAGTGAGTGGTCTGGATTGTTGTCAATAAACCACTGCTTCAGAACATGTAGCATGAGTAGGAGAAACAAGCTAAATGGCATAGTGATAGTCCATAGGAAGTAATGGAAGTAACAGGTCTAATATAAACACGGATCCCACTGAAAGTGATTTACAGTTCCCCAAAGTATGCTGCAGGAGATACAAGTCTTAGCCTGAGCAATTATCCTTCCCTCAAAATCTACTATAAATATGTTTACATGATGACAAAAGCCTCTTAGTATTTCTGAATTACAGTTGGGGAAAAAAAAGGGAAAGGAAAATATAATAATCCAACCAAACAGGAATGTTCCAATGACTTCCAAGGAAAGCACATTGAAAAGTAGTTTTGGAAACACGACAGAGTGATAGGAAGGGACTTCAGGCATATAGGCCATATCTACCATCTGTTAGATTTTCCAGTTTTACAGGGCTTGAAAAAGGCACTCGCCCACTTGCAGTAATGAGTGAGAAACAGTCTCTGAGGAGTACAGGCAGCATCGGGGTGAGCTTCACAAGACTGTGTCTGCTTCCTTGAAATGCTCAGAGGCTACTGCTAAAGAAACAGATCAAGTCTGGGTTGGTGGAAGAGACTTCCCACCACTCTAAGCATGAATATCATGTTACTAGTAGAAAATGACTGTGCAAATTAGTCAACAGATGGAATTCAAGAATACTCTTTATTCTTTTTTTCTGAAACATCCAGTCCCAGGAGATGTTAAAGACGGGACGCTACGACTGCTGGGTCACCCATCTGATTTATTATGGCAGTCACCTTACTCCAAATAATTTGAAGACATGTTAATATACACTCACTGCAACAACTGTGTTCAGGTTCTGAGTGAGCCAGCAGCAAACAATTTTTTTTTTCTAGAAACCTTGGGAAGCTGAATTCCTTTAGTCAAAAAGTAATGGGATAGAAGTGTTATCTTTCATTTTTAAGCATGTGACACAGTCTTGCAATGTTGGTCACACACCCTAGACTATATTTTAGTGACAAAATCATATCATTCAAAGACAGATAAATATATCCATTGTTTGCTTCCTCAGCTATTTCTTAGTCAGACACTGGTTGAAGAGTGCCAGACTTGGAACTGTGTGATACCTTCCTTATAATAATAGTATAGACAGGGATGGAGAAAAGCCAAAAGGTTTCTCATGGAACTGGAAACCTGCAATATAGAGTACTAATCTTCTTTGAACTTTCCATTAAGGATCAGTTGACGGTCAGTTGGCTGAATTTAAACTATGTGAGCTGTACACTTCAAGTATTTATGATCTTTTCAGTCACAGCCAAGCACATGGTTTGAACAGTGAATGCAACTAACCATTGGAAACTGGGAGATGGAGCAGATTTTCCATCACATGAACTTCTTCCTTCAGTGTAGTCAGTGTTTCCCCTGCCTCCTACTCAGTCAAAAAATAAGGGTTTGATGCAGAATAATCCTTCCAGTGAAATTCTCTAGCTTATATAAGCCCTTTATGGTTATTCTTTTCTTGCAACCCATGCTATGTCTTACACAGTGAACTATTTGCTAGAGGGTAGACTGAGTCTGACCATTCTGAAAATGTAGAGGTGCTCACACCTTTATCTTCTGTCTTCTGGAAAATTATGTGATAGAAAGTATTAGAATTGAAAAGGGTACTCCAGAAATTGAAAAGTCACTCCAGAAAGAATAAATGAAAATAAAATGGTGCAAAATTCACAAAAAAAAAGTCTAGTTTTATAAAGTACCCCAAATTTTCATAAATCAGAGATTCAGAACAGCATCTGTGTTTTGACCTCGGTGAGATTTGAACTTGTCACTGCTGTTGGTTCTTCCATTGCTTATCGTCCCTATTGAAGAGACATGGAAATTTATGCAAAACCACCAGGTGGTCCTACAGTCAGAAAAATTAGCATTTTCTCTCAGTCTTCAAGTGTTTTATTCCCTGTTCTCCTGACGGTCTCTACCATTCTTAAAAGTAACTGGCATGTGATGTCATAATTCTGAATTAATTTCTGCATCCTCTGCAACTTAAATGGCTGAACCACTTCTGGTACACTGGTTAGGTAGAGTCCTTCTTTACTGAACCTGCCAGCTCTCAATCTTATGCAATTATCTGTTATGAAATAGAGGCACCTACAGACATAGTTTGGTTTTTTTTCCGTTGTATGCACACAGCCATTTTTACTGTAGAGTGACTAATATCTCTGGATCATTGAAATATTTTTCAGTCAGTATATTCATAACTATAACTAAATTTGTGCATTAAATTACATTGGGTTGTTCCAGAAAGCAGCCTAGCAGTTTTCATGACAGACAGAAATAAAAGGCAATGAAATTATGCTGATTTTTAAACATAATTTTCCAGTAGTTTAAGAAGAATAAGTTTTTCATTTAAAAAAGCCAGCAGGATCAGCAGGCAACTAAGTTCTGTTTTAGTTGAAAATCAGTGGGAGGGAATATAAAGCCATATTTTTTTTCCTAAATGGAACTGGAGCAGCAGCAAAGCTAACAAGTTGTAATCAGCCAAGATTTTTTTTTTAACATATCGCAGAAAAGGTACTTTTTAAAAATCCATAGCGCCCTGGTGCAATATAACAAAGCATATTTGCTTCAAGTATTTATTCTTGCAGTAGAAAGCACAAGAAAGAAACATCTCAGGGAAGGTAGTAGAGGGGATTGTTATAGCCACATATAATTGGGGTTATTCATTTATATTTACAAAACCCTCAATAACCATCTATCTTATGCTGCATCCCTCCCAAAATATAAATTTTAAAGATGCATCCCTCTGATGATAGGTGAATACTCATCAGCCTAATGTCAAGAAAACAAACAAAAGATCCTTCCAGCTATCAGCTCAGCCTTTCTCAGTAGAGTGGAAATAGTGAAGTGGGTTTTTCAGCTTGATGCAAAGGTTAAAAAATCAGATCAATGGTAAACCAACTGTAAGAGAGAGCTCTGCAGAAATCATTACTAAAGATTGTCCTGCTAACCTCCCTTTCCACAAATGTCTCCATTGACTTTACTGGGCTTTGGAGCACACCCAGAGTGATTTCTTGCCCACTGCTCTGTCAGCTGAAGAGAGAAAATCTCTCAAATAGGCAAATCCTAGGCCACTAGGGCTCTAGAGACTAATGCCAATAAAGTGCACCAGCCAGAAATTTGCTGCCTGCCAGGACACATCCACTGAAAAGACATGTTTAAGCAGATACCAAAATTCTGAGCTGAACTTTTGCTTCCATTTCCAAATGGTCTCTAAGGCTATATAACTTTCTCTTTTACAGGAATTAAGAGCTACAGTGGCTGGTAGAAGCATCAGAAATTGAAAGGGAGGTTGGCTCAGAGTAAAGGTTCAGGCATTGCTGTTAGCTAAGCTGTACTGCCTTCTTAAAGAACAGCACTCAGACATGCTGATGGAAAGGTGAACAACCCTGCCATGACACAAATTAAAACCTCTTCTCAAAATATTTATATTTATATATATATATATACATATATATATATGAGAATTGCATATGATCACAAACCAAATGGCCACATAGTTCTCTAAATATGCATCAGACTGCAACAAATTATAGGCTGAAGACATTTCCTATGAGCTCTAGAAAGAGGCAGAGGAATAAAATTGAGATTTATTTGATAGCTCAGCAGTAAAATTAAAGGGCTAAAAATCTCAAATGTTTTTAGGATGCTAAGTTACAAGGTTATGAACAGGTTTTTGAGGTTCTTGAAAAATTCCTTGAAAAACTTATTCATGTGGTTTATCTTTGGATTTTACTTCATACTGCTTAGAGTACTCTCCATGATACAAAAGGTGGAGAATTCCTGAAAGGTGCTTTATTTACATGCAGCAGAATTTCATCCATGGTACCAACACAGTAAATGGCTGATACATCACCCTTCATTCCACCATCAGCACCATCATGCCTTCACTGGACATGTTCTGATCAAGACCAAATTTGACTGTCTCTGACAACTTTTTATTGAAAAACTGGTCCATTTGCTTGTAAAACCAGCACATGACAAAACAGAGAAGCTCTCTGACTCAGATTAAGTATTTCTGCTCAAGTCTGTTTTAAATTTAAATTGGTGTCAAACAATGTGACTATTTTTCCCAAATTTGTCTCTAGCAGAAAATTACCTGACTTTCTGGAACACCGCTGATAAATTTTAAAATGTAATTTCTTTCAAAAGAAAGGCAAGATTATCAAAGATTTCTATTGTTATGCTGTAGTCACAAAGAGGTCAAGAAAAAGACAGATGACCTCCAGATTTGATATTTAATTGACTGCAGCTGTTCTATAGTCTGGGGAATAATTGGCATGTAAAAGAGCATTAAACTATGGGCACTCTGATTCCCTCACCCTGACAATAACATTTCACATCATTAAGGTGGAAGAATGACCTGCATGACTGACCAAACCAGGCCTCAGGTCACTTCAATAATTAAAAAGATAGGTGAGATCAATAACAGCAAACGGTAGCACTTTACAGCACAATGACTGGTTACATGTAGCATAACTGGCAGTAACAACCTCATATTTATTAAGGCTGGGTGAAATTAGAAAGAGGAAGAGAGAAAACAGTCAAGTGCTATTGTACACATTTGTTTTCTGGACATCAATATTTAGCTTGTTATGGAATTTCAGTGACTCATTGATTGAATGTGGAGATGTGTAATCAGCACACAGATTTTATTTAAGCATTGATCTTTCAGTCAAAAGCCCCATAGCAACTCTGCTCAAGAATTTCTGACTTGTCAAGCCCAGGCATTACAACTAATATAGACTGTGCTTTGTTCTACACATATGTAGATGATCAAGCAGACACCAAGACACCTCTTCAGGCAAAATGGGGTTCAGTATGCATGCCTCTGGTTTTTTGGGGGTTTTTTTGAGGGGGGAATAAAAGTTTTAAACCAAAAATTTTTCAGACTATTAAAACCCTGTCCCTCTACTTGTGAAAAGTCTTCCCTCCACCTGAAGTATAATGAAGTAACAAGATCATTGGCTCAGTGTTGTATTGATACAAGACTTGACAGAAATCAACTGATTCTTCATGATTATGCAAAAATGCAGACTGCCTAATAGGATGGAGGAAATCTCTCATCACATACTTGGACTTAAAAATAAATCCAAATTTAAAATCTCTCTTTGAATATTTTTTAATCTTAAAATTAGGTTTCTTAAAAATAAAAACCAGAAGGGCTATTTTGACAATATTCAGAATGTACATGCGTTAAAAAAGCAAACGCTAATTTTACATACCCCACAGTCAGCTCTCCTAGGCTTACATCCACTGGCTATGTATATCATTACATCTACATCAGCTGGCATAGATTCCAATACTGTGACTACACCGATTTTTACCAGCTGAATCTCTTCTTCCATGTTAGTAGAAGGCAGTTTAGTGGGCAGTGCCAGGAAACTGGAGTCAGTGGGAGACATCAGCCTACTTGTCCTGGGGGAAGATTTTTACCTTTTACCCTGTTTTCAGAGCCTGTGTTTAACCTGTTGGAGTTGTCATGACAATAACCTTTTGCCATCAATTTAAACTGGGTTTTAAGTTGCTTGTTGTTCAGCAAAAACATCATTGTAGACGTGTAAATGATACCCCTCAAACTTTAGCCTTTGCTGGCTGACAGACCTCTTGAAACACAGTACACAGCAAAACTGTATCAAGATTAGAGAGTATAACTGGTGATAACTTTCAGTGTTATTATCTTAATAAACTTTCTGTACTTGATTAGCCTGGATAAAGAAGATATAGATCAGCCATGATAGCTGCAAAACTACAGATAAGCTGGTCATCCTTTCAAGATAAAAATGCCCATCTGTTCTGAGATTGTAATCAAGGACCCTCTGCTGATATTTAGTCTATTCCTACATGGCCTCTAGCTAATTAAATACTAAGATGAAATCCATTGTTAATGCTTTTTCTTTTCATTTAACTCACTTCATTGTACCCACTCTGTTCTTTTTTAAAGATCACAGCATAGTAAAATCCTTATGGAAGGTTATAAAAGCCACTTGTACCTAGTCGTCTCATACAGTTGAAGGGTTCAGGAGCAGCAGGGTTTATAACTCACTGCTTTTTGGTGAGAACAAGAAATGTACAGCAAGAAATTTGCTATAACGAATCCAAGTTAACATAATTCCATATTTCAGGAGGATGTAGCTAATGGACAAATTTCCATCTGTTTTTTTAGAGTTTGGGGTTTTTTCCGCCAATACTGGCTTTAGTATTCCTACTCAGGGTTCCTTTCTGGTTGACTTTGTGGGGTTTTGTTTTAGAACTTTAGGGGCTGTGGGGTTTGGTTTCTTTATTTGCAAAGTTGAAAAAGACATTAGCAACATGTTACTCATCCAGGAGTGTGAATGAATAAAATTTAGGACTGAAAAGGATTAGGTGTGGAGGCGATTCTCTACCAACATTCTCTACTTTGCAGAGATATATTTGAATGGATTATGGAAAAGCAGCACCCTTTCCTCATTAAGGTTTCTGGTAGTACTGCTATAGTATTGCTTCTCCTCAGTTCTTCCATTGCGGAGTTATTTCTGGAAATGTCTGGATATATAATTTCTTTCCCTGTTAATTTTTTAGAATTCAATCAGTCTTCTTGATTATCCGAAGTGAGTTCTCAATTTGCAGCACACAGAAGTGTTAGTAGCTTATATGGTTTATCTGATCAACTAGAATCTGTTGTGCTTTGAACTCAGAAATTTTGTAAGGTATATCTTTTTTTATATCAACTGTTATGAAAGTATTTGCTTGCTGTCTCTGCTCAATGCTCTATGTTGACCATTTATTCATTCATTAAAAGACTTCCCCCAGCCTACTTTTTTTAGCCTTAAAACATTTGATCCACAAGTCTTTTTCAAGTTCCAATAAAGAGATTAAACCCTCGTTTTCCACAGGAGGAAACCAGCATCAAATGTTGTATTTTGTATATTACTTATGCTGTTTACTTGCATTACCACTACTACCTCTGCTATGAATACTGCTCTCTTCCACTGGAATTTAACTATTCTGCATGGTGTTCTACCTCCATTTTCTGAGATACAAGCTGACTTTGTTGTGTGGGCATTTTAACAAAGACATCCTGGGTGACCGACAGCCCATGGCATTGCAATGTCCTGCCACTTCCAACTTCTCTGTGTTGACCAAGAATATCCTTCTTTCAAAATCTATTCCATTATTTCCTCAAAATTACACTAGGAACTTCTTTTTCTAGTTTGCTGCACTAGATTTATTCCAGCCACTAATGTCATCACAAACAAGTTTCGTATCCATTTTTAGCGTCCCTCATTACAGTTGTTTATCAGGTCACACTTTCAAGCAGCTGTCTGTAGCATGTATTACAACTTAACTTCTAGCTGTGCTTTTCTACACTACTCTGTCTCTCTTTTTCAGATTCTGTGGCCCTTCTTTATCTCAGCCCCTGCTATGCCAGGTGTCCTCTTCACATTAGTTCCAGACCTTCTAGGCATACGTGTTTCTGTGTCCCCATCTTCCTTTGGGGAGGAGGTAAAAAAAAGAAAAAGAAAAAGAAAAAGAAAAAGAAAAAGAAAAAGGAAAAAAAGCAATTTCCATGCAAGCCTTTGTACACTATTTTATCTTAGCCCTACAGGCAAGCAGACTTCTAACATAGCTTTAGGAGCTTCTTGCATGCACCTTCTCTCCAGAACTTCTCCCGCTTCCACAGTGGTGAACCCAAGTCTAAGATAAGCATGCTTCCTTTGTTCCTATCCTGATTTCTCCCACTGCATTTTTTTCTTTCATGCCTCTTTTCTTCTTGTACCAATTTTCCTTGTAATTTTAATCCACTGTCTCAAACCCACCAACAAATTTCTCACACTTCATATTAATTCATTAGCATCTGTGTAATCATACTAACATAAATTCATCTTAAAACATCAGAACTTTCTATATTATAGAAATCTTAGCAATTTCTGAGTTCTAATGCAACATTTTTTATGACATTATTAATGAGATTTATCTTGACAGAAAAAAAAGAACAAGGCAATGACCATATATCGTTCTAAGGACTTAGGTTTTATAAGTGTCAAGAAATATACAGGAAATCCAGGCAAAATATAGCATTATTTCAAGCACCAAGAGGTGATGAGAAAATTTTTCTATCAGATGTGCCCAGTTGCCACTGAGCAGCTTAGTTTATTTCAAACAATGGGTGTTAGGTCACATCAGAGCACTGAAGACAAATGGGACCTGCTATTTCTATTCCTCTGTATATTCAGTCACTCCCATTGCTATTTTCAAATCAGTGTAGAAATGTCCCTCAAAAGACTTTTTTTCTGCCAGGATCAAAGGCCATCCCTTCTTTCCTAAGCACACTTGCATACAGCTCTTTTCCATTGCCTGACAAAAGCCATCGCTGGCACCAGTGCCAAGCATTTGTGAATAATTCTGCCTGCAGATACCCAATGTACAAATTTATACTTCTGCTTTTTATAAACACTGCTTCAGCTACACCATCTGAGCATAAGAAATTAGTTCAATATAACAGTGGGTGTTGTTCAGTTGGACATAGATTCACAAAATCTTTTAAAGATTAGATTTAACTTCAACTCTACTTTTCTAATGATTTTAGTTGAGGAGGGAGGTGCAAGGAGGAAAAACAGAGTGGAAACAAATTGTTCTCACCCTACAATTAGGATCCACAGGAAAAAATAGGCTGTCCTATGTAACTTAATATTTGCTTCCCACAAATAAATTCAAATGCAATAGAAAGATGAAGATGACACATCACTTTCATTCATCTTAAGATGTCAAGCCAGCCAACTCCATTCCTGTTGATGAAACTTTTATCTCATCAACAGCCTCTCTGTCATTCCTTGAATGTCTTAACTCTGATTTAGTCTTCAATGCAGATTCTTGTTGGGTGTTATTTGTTTGTTTGTGGGCTTTTTTATTTTCAAAACTACAAACCTACCTTCACTGCGAGAGTAGCTTCTAGAGAATGCCTTCTTCTTGCATTCTCCTTAACTACCTTTTATTTGTAAAGTCATTCTGAGTTCTTTAAAGCACAGATAGGAAGCAGGACTCCAGAAAAGGAGTGGTTGTGCTGTTATTGTGATTTCTCTCACACAACTTTAATTCTGCAGTTCTGGAGTTCAGTGTGATCTGTTTGTCCAGGCTTCTCTGAAAATGGTGAGAGAGAGGAGCAATTTGTCCTACTGTAAGATGGTATGTGCAGAGATTGGACAAAAAAAAAAAAAAAAACAAAACCAATTTGGAGCTCACGCAGGCTCATCACTGACATGGGAGAGAGACCAGAAGACATCTAACTTTTCACTGCTAAAGTAATTAATTTTTATCCTTTTAAATTTCAATTTTATAACTCACCTTACACGGACATGTCTCTTCTAGAACTTGCTGTAACCACACATTTGTCCAGAAACCTCATTCTCTCTATCCACACACAGTTTCCTAGAAGCTTTTTCTGCAAATTGATTCTAATCAGAAATAATAGGGAAAAGAACAAACAATCTGGCTGCTAGCAGCAGCATCTCTCTCAAAAGCCATTTACATATATGAATTAACAGTGCAAATATTTCTTTCAAGACTTGAACACTTACACATTATTATTATTCTTGTTGAAAGACAGTGCTGCAGGTTAATGCTTTCCATAACCACACATGTTAAGTTTTCATTGATGTGGTGCTTTGTTGTTCTGCCCAGTAATGGGCTGAGCAAGGGGTACTGCAAAACCCTGTCAGTCCCTGGAGAGGTCAGTGAGTTTCCAAGGCAGAAGCAGGAACACATCACCTAAATGGCCTGATGCTATGAAGGTCCATCTCCTGTCTAGGTCCCGTGGGCTCTGCCGAGCCTCTGATGACGTTTCTGTCTACTGTACACAGGACAGGATCATGTGAAGGATATGAAAAGTGAAGGTACCTGAGCACTTGAAGGTTTGCAACGTGGCTGTTTTTCAGTTTTAGAAAAGAAACAGTAAGAGTGCAATCTTGCTTGAGAATAAAAATCCAGTAATGTCAGAATGGGAGTTATGAGGCTCAGAGACAGCTGGAGAGAATAAAAGTGAATTAGGTGTCAGGCCTTGTATTACTGGGAGAGAGAAGGCAGAGGGATGTGGCAACTGATGAGTCTAAGCCAAAAGGGTGTTTTTGGACACCAGAATGCAGAAGTTAATCAAAGACTTTTTCATATCAGAGTAGCCTTCAGCCCTGCCTAGTCTTTTGTGCTACAGCTGTCAGTGTCCAATTTTAAGATGGTTAAGTTCTTTTAAATTATAAATTTAGTCACTGTGTTTTTTTCTTTTTTTTTTTTTTTTTTTTTACCTGCTGGTGACAAAAGGTAAAATTCTTCCCTGACCATTACTGGTACTATAATCAGCTTATGTCTTGAAATGTATGATTTGATTATCCTTATTATCTTGGCTTTCATAGCTATAAAAATGTTATTAGTGATCATAAAAGTATCTGCCCCTTTTTACTCAAGTCAAATCATTTTACTTGGTTACCTCCTGTGGCAGTGTACTCAGCAGGTCAAATATATATTGCATATCTGAGTTTGTACAGAACTTTACGGTCCACAAATGAGGTTTAAATTTTTACAAATCTCATGAGAGCAAGGCTTACCAGTGATTTTGATGAGTAATTCCTGCTCACTTGAGGATGAAAAGAGTAGTGCAAGAATGCTTCATGATGTTATATTTAGTTCTCTGTGAGTTTTAGGTGAATCCTTGAGATTCTGAGGCACTATATTTATTTAAGCTGTTGGAGAGTAAGACCAAAAAACTGAGTTATCCTAAAGGAACTTGATATTACTCTTCATTTTCCAAGCCTGTGTCTATAAAGGCATATCATGCTTGTAGGCAAACATCACTCCCGACGCCCTGTGGGGGTGAGCTTGTTGCCAATTTTAGGAGCTCCCTAAACACAGACAGAACCTAGTTGAGAGAGGAGACATCATTTATTCTGCACAGAGTGCAAGGTGGAGGTTCCACGAATCAAGAATACCACGGGGTAAAAAGTTACATCTTTTATGCAGTGAACATTTTGACAGGAACCCGCCTATCTAATACATATTACCCACCTACCTAATGCAGATATACTTGCGTGACACAAAGTTCTTTCATTTACCAAGCAACTTCTACTGTAGAAGTTATCTGATGACATTAGCTATGCTTACAAAAGGTGAGAAAATTACATCAATTGGTTTTGTAGAAGTGATCTGATGACATCCGTTACTTTTACAAAAGCTGAGAAGATTCAGCCTGGGGACAAATAATTCAGCTTCAAGACATCAAGCTCACTGGCTTGGGCCGTTTTGGGTGTCGGAATAAACACCTCACTTTTAATTTTCACAGTAGCCCCTCCTGACTTTAGAAATTGATGCCAAGAACTATCTCCCATTTTCTCTTGACTGAGAAAAAGCTGAAATCCGGTGTAGGAGCAGCAATGTCAAAACAGGATTGATTGGTGAGAAGGCATTCTTCCCCCGCGTGCCGGGACCTCGGCTGAGGCTGTGCAGGGGCTGGCGGGGAAGGGTTAAATGTGGCGACAGAGGAGAATTAATGGTCAGTGTCAGAAACAGCAAACAGCATTTGAGAGGCCAATTCCCCGCGGGGCACAAACTCGACCTCTCGCCGACCCGCGGCCGCCGCGCTGCCCGAAGAGCCGCGGCCGGGCCCGAGGCGGAGCCGCCGCCCCGGGGGCGCCGGGCTGCCGTGGCACTGACCTCCGGCTGGGATTTATTGACTGGCGTCTCTGCCCGCTCCGCTGGGGCTCGGGTCGCCGGTGAAAGGCGTATTGATTACACATTAGTCTGCGAGGACGGGCTGGCATCACCGGCTCCGGAGGAACGCGGGCCAACTCTCACACGTTATTAGGTTTGGCATAATTCTAAGAGGACACATAGGATGGTTTTATTTTACCTGGCAGCCATGACATTCACTGATATAAAGGATATAATCACAGAAACTGAGTAAGATATTAATGTGGAATTTTGTACAATAATTCTGGGAGCTCCAGGCTGGAAATATATACACTGCTTTCTAACATGTCACCATTTAATTTAGCATCCAAAACACTCTATCTATGCATATTTTCTCAATTTCTGTCAGCTGAAGCTCTGCAACAAGGGCTATAAAAAATTCTGGATACAGTGACCAGAAATACCAGAAGGAAGTATGATTCTTTAACTGCTTGGTTAACTTTGCCTTCTATTTATAAAATGGAAGTCAGGTTGTTTTTTTTTTTTAAAACACATGGATAAATGTAGTTTAATTATCCTTAATCTGTAATGTTTATTATAACTCTGTCTTATTTACATATCTCTTTTCAATTGTGAAGTCATTAGTTAAAAAAGACTTGTTAAGCATCCGCAAAATTGAATGTGGGTGAATGTTAACAATGACAATCTTTATACTCGCTGAGTTCCCGAAAAATGTGGGTTTAGAAATAAAATATATGATCTCAGTTTCAAATCACAACTCCCCTGACATCAATTTAGGTCTTAATATTAGCCTGAACTCCTACATGATTTTAGAGAAACACCATTTAGGTGAAAAATCATTTAAAAAATAGCTATCATTATTTGAGAACAGCAATAAACATCACTCACGCTGTTTATTTTATCACTCGATTCTCAGCGCAGTTTGTCAGTGCTGACCAAGGCAATGAAAACATCTAGTTAAAGAAAGAGAGAGTCAATTTTTGAAGCTTTGTTGATGCAAGCAAACAGTACAGATGCTTGTCCAGCTTCTGATCAGGGCTGGATAAACCATAGCTCTTGCTCTGCCCCCATTCCTGAGCTTTTGGGGTGCACCATGCTGGGGCAGGAGTACCTGCCTTGGTGGCACCTCACTTAGCAGCCCAGTTCTCCAGCAGGGGAAGGAATAGTGCCCACAAGGCCTATCAAAAACAAAATATCCGGAAACTTGCCGAGTGATTTGCCCTGCCTTACCCTAAAATAGCTCTGCACATTTCAGAGCTAGTCCCTGAGCTTCCCGGGTGAGGGGACACAGGGGTGACTCCCAGCTATCTCAGGTATGCAGCCAGTAGGCTCAGATCAGCCTGCTCCTCAACCCCTCAAACCCCCAAGATCCTTACAGAGCATAAACTGAGAAGTACCTTTTCTCTCCTATTTTTCAATTTATAAAATAAACAGAAACTGTTTGAAGGAAGGCAAAAAAAAAAAAATGGCAGCTGTGTTTAAATGGTCTGATCTGTTTTTGCCCTGCCTTGTAGTCACTTTCCAGTGATTTAGTGAAAACAGCAAATAAAGGACCAGCTTTCCAGAAAGTTTGAATTATAGCTAATTGTGTTAAGTTAATTTTGGTCTTATTGAGCCCGTAGCACATTTTATTGATTGTAAACAGAGTAAATTTAAAAGCCAAACCATAAAAGCCTCAAGTCTACAGAAGGAAACATGATATGTATGCTTACTACCAGCGTATCACTCATTCTAATTAAAACAAAAATACTGTGCTAATGGCATGGGGGCCTTAAAAGGTGTTGTTCAGAGATGGTGAGATGTTTGCTTTTGACTGAGTAACACAACTGAACCATATCATCAGCAACTGTTAAGAGAAATCTGGATTTGCTGGAAGGAGCATCCAGTTGTGGCTCATAACGTTCTGAACTGTGATAACAAAAGCATGAAGGAAAGATTCCCCAAGATGTACTCCTCTGTGTTTCTTCCCAGAACAGGAGCTCATATTGTCTGCTGTTCAATGAGAAAGCCTATGACCGACTCAAGTTCTCCAACATATTTCAAGGCAACAATTCACCTAAAAGTTAATATTTATGCAAACAACATTTTTGGTTTGTGTATCAAATAGAACACTTTAATACAAAAAGGAGACAACTCTTCTGATCTTCTGTCTCGGTTTGAAAGACAGGTGTCTGCTAAGGAAGGCAGGAGCCTCCCTTGGAATGGAGAATGAAACCCCCTTTCCCTCCGAATTATTATAATTTTGGAATTAAGGGCTTTCAGGCAAAGATATGAGGAATAGGAATAACAGTTCTTTACTAATATATATATATA